>PVIW01000468.1:0-492281 GCA_004026585.1 Noctilio leporinus | reverse complement strand
TGTTACATGAAATCCGTTGAAGATTAGGGAGATGGGAGAAAGCAAAGCAGGGAAATCTCTGGAATTGGATTGAAAGTAAAATGGATAGATACGTACTCCTTTTACATTGGAGGGTACAGCATAGTTAACAATTAGCATATACAACATCTGTATGTGGGGTATAAAATAACAGTGAGGGTTTCTTGTGGTCTCTTGCTCCCGATTGCCTGGTATAGGGGTGGGGTCAGTGAAGGATCCAGGCAAAGGGCATTACTCTGACATGCCAAAGGCATGTTATCTTATATGCAAAAAGACGATGGACAGCCTTGCTTAAAGATTGACCTTTGTCGCCCTGACTGGTGTGGCTCAGTGGGTTGAGCATTATCCCACCAAAGAAAGGGTCCCTGATTCGATTTCTGGTCCTGGCACATGAGGGAGGCAGCTGCTCATCAATGTTTCTCTCCCTCTCCTTCTCCCTCCCTTCCCCTCTCTTTCAAAATAAAGAAAGGTCTTTGTCAATGAAGCTACAGGCCTAGGCTGTAACTTTCCATCATGACCCACCTGTGGATAGGATTTTATGCTCAGAGCATCCTGTGTGATTACTTTAGGTCTCTGAGTGTATAAGGCTGCTACATAGGCCTCCCTGGAGCTTCTCAGCTTTGGTGTGGAGTCCCTTCTACATCTACAATCCAAGATGATCCTTTGCTTGGAAATAATGAAGTTGGAAAAGTAGGAAAGTGTGTGTATTTTTTGTGCCAGTATGATTTTTAGTCTTATTTCCATGTCCCTTTGTTCTCCCAGGTTTTTCGCTTTATGTTAAGCTTAAAGCAGGAAGGATTTCTCATGCTATTATAGATGAGTAAAATTTTAAGTGGCAAAAAAAAATGGATTAAATTTTTATAAACCAAAAGGAAGTTATAGCACACCACACAGTGGTACATGTAATGAAGTGTTACATTGAGCCAGAAACAAGGACCACACTTTCAGATTCTGTGAAATTCTTTCTAAATCTGTGACGGCAGCTGTTGAAGATTCCACTCAGCAATACCTACAGCAGATGCCTCTTACATCTTATCCGATACAGTTTTAAGCTATCAACTTAAGGAAGAAGCACTCTGTATTAAAATAAAACCAGATAAATTTAATTACCTAGGTGGGTGAGGGATTTTTTATAGAGAGCCATATATTTGTATATAAATATGTGGGTTATATGACAGTTCCACTCTGTTGGTGGCTGTGGATAGGTACCAGCCTGTGAACCCATAGGTCTCTGGTTCAATTCCCAGCCAGGGCACATACCAGGTTGCAAGCCAGGCCTTCAGCTAGATCCATAGCTGGAGGCAGGTGAAAGGCAACCATACATTGATGTTTCTCTCCCTCTCTGCCTTCTTCCCTTCCCTTCTCTCTAAAGATAATAAATAAATTCTTTAAAAAAGAAAAGAACAGTTCCTCTCAATATTCTTTTACATATTTTTTTCAGATTTTAAGAGTAATGCATGTCCAATATTTTAAAAACTGGAAAATGTAGGAAAATATAATAAAAAATATTAAAATTACCCATAGCCCAGAAATAACCATTAATACATTTTTAATATTCCTTTTGCATATATATATTTAAAGTTTGCCTGTTTATTTTTCTGAATTAGAAAACAATGTACATGAAGTTTTTATCTTGCTTTTTTTCACTCAATAAAAGATTTTTTAAATCAATTGCACAATGTGAGATCATATTACTACAGGTTTCATAAAATAAGTGGGGTTAAAACAGAGTGAAATGATCAGCCCCTCTGCCTCCACCTTGCTCAATCCTGCTTTGCTCCCTTGTTCTCAGGGCTAAGGCTTCTGCTTAGTCTTGCACATAGACGTGCGAATCATTAGAGGAATTCTGCTTGGGGCTTGAGGAGACAAGGGAAATGTTTATCATTTATCAAAGATTTGCAGGAACTTCATGACCCAACTCACATGGACTAGCACCAGATGTCTTGTGGCACCCAGATGTCTGCTGAAGTCACTAACTTCTTACCGTTCGTTCCCCCACCCCACCATTTCCTCTTTTCTTGATATAAAAGAAACCTAAACTCTGTACTTTCTTAAAACAAATTTGAGGTACCACTAGGAGGGCTCCAGCTTCTCTGCTGGCATTTTCTCGATCAATAAACCTTTCCGATTTCAAACTCTGATGTTTTGAGTTTTGGCCTTTTGAAGCAGCAAACACATAGACTTTGGATGTGTAACAGGGTGATCTGTACAGATGGCCAGCCAGGATTTTTGCAAGATTCAAATCCAGCCAGGTCCTGGCTTCCATTTGGTGCACCTGGTGGCTTTTGTCCGCTCCACATCTCAATGGGGATGATTCTGGGTTCAAGGGTTGGCAGGGCTTCAAGGACAGTAGTGGCAATCCCCAGAATCCTTTGGAGCTAGGCGAACACTTGGACAGAACTCGCCACTTCCCTGCTTTCCAAGAAGAGCTATCTTGTCTGTTATTTTCCTACCTAGCCTTGTCCTCCCTCTACACCCCTCATACCCCTGAAAACAGGACTTCAGTGCATCCCTATTAGAGAAGGGAAGCTGATGAGGATAAGGGCCAATTGTGTCATGTCTGAATTTGTGTCATCTCAGGATATGTTTTTGACAGGTGCATTTTTAATTTGTCATTACATATTCTTCAAAAATATTCATAATGACTGCAATATTCTTTCTAATTGGACACTTGTTTCTATTATAGGTGACTTCATAAACATTCTTTAATTTTTTAATTAAAAAAATTTTACTGATTAATTTTAAAGAGAGAGAGTAAAGCAGAAAGAGAGAGAGAAAGAAACGTTGGTTTGCTCTTCCACCTATGTATGCATTCATTGATTGATCCTGACCCAGGATCGAACCAAAAACCTGGTGGACAGAGATGATTACTCTAACCAACTGAGCTACCCGCCCAGAGCCCACATTCTCATATACATGTTTTGTTTTCATTTCTGGCTATTTTCTTATGATACTTTCCTAAAAATTAAAATGTTTGGATATTGAAACAAACTGCCAGATTGTCCTCTAGAAACACACACTCATAATAGCACTGTGTGAGATGCCCTAAATCACGAACCTTTACTAAATGTGAGAATTATAGTTTGATTGCTTTAACTTTTAAAAAGACTTTATGTATTTATTTTTAGAGAGATGGGAAGGGAGAAAGGGATAGAAATATCTCATGGATTGATTGCCTATCATACACACCCTAAACCTGCAACCAAGGCACGTGCCCTGACCAGGAACTGAACCAACAACCTTTTGTTTTGTAGGATGAGTCACACTAGCCAGGGCATAAAATATTTTTAAAATTTTATCAGAGAAAAATATCTCATTTTTATTTCCATTTTCATAATCAGAGAGATTGCACTTCTTTTCATCTATTTATTAGCCATCTGTAATTCTCCTCTTATGACTTGTCCTTCATAAATTTTGCCTACCCACAAAAGTGACACATGTCAAGAGTATGCTCAGGGTGAAGAGACATTAGACTGAGATATCACTTGATTAGATCAAATGGGGCCTACTTATCGAAAGGATTCTGAAGCAAATCAATGGAGATAATCAGGCTTCAAACTAGTATTTTTCAGGATAGTAAGAACATATCTCTAGATCCTGAAATCCTTCTTGCAGGTGAACAACTGCAAATGATGAAACCTGAGTAAATGAGGGTGAGATAAGGTTAATAGTTTCTCTCGACACCCATCCTTACACATACAGTTCTAAAATACTCAGCACATAAACTCCTCTGAACATGTACTAAAGGCCACCTCCATTGGGTCTGGAGCACCTCTCAAATCTTGAAGTTGTACTATACACAATATGATTACGGGATATGATGCCCTGAGGCATGAACTTAGTCCTCTTGTTAATCATTTTCAGCCTCAACACATCCTGGCTCAAGTACATTTTTGAAGTTAGGATATTTACAATAGGTGTTAGTTTTCCATATATCTTTGGGTATCAAGCTAACAAGTCTTTGAACAAGCTAAAAGGTTCTCTCTGTTTTGTTCTTATTTTATTGCGAGAACTCTTTATATATTAAGAAACATTTGCTGCCCTGACGAGTGTGGTTCAGTCAATTAGGCATAGTCCTGCAAACAGAAAGGTCACTGGTTCAATTCCCAGTCAGGGTACATGCCTGGGTTGTGGGCCAAGTCCCAAGTTGTGGGTGTGAAAGAGGCAACCGATCAATGTTTCTCTCATACATCAATGTTTCTCTCCCTCTCTTTCTCCCTCCCTTGCCTCCTCTATAATAAATAAATAAAATCTTTAAGAAACATTTGCTGTCTTGGGGTGGTAAACATAATATAATATACAGATGGTGTATTACAAAATTGTATACATTAATCCTATATAGGTTTATTAACCAATACCACTCCAATAAATTCATTTTTTGAAAAAAGCAGAGAGAAAGGAACAGTTGCTTATTAGAGGTTCTTTTGAGTGAGGTTCTTGCACATGTACTTGCAACTGGCCAGAGTCAAATTAAGGGTGAGGACTGGCAGACAGTGCCAAGTGCACCAGTCTACAAGGGACCCAACAGCATTAGAAGTAAAATGAGGACGAAAATATTTTCCTTAAAACCCTTCCCTCTGGAAAATTCTGTATGTGATTTGAAGAGATGTTTGATACGTACTTGGGGAAGTACTTGAATGAAGAATACCAGATCTTCTCACCTATTTTTGCTGTTACTCGCTTTGTTTTGCTGGCTTATCTGCTGGAGATGATACAGGACATGTTGAATGGCACTGCCACTAGGAGTCCCTCACTCTTCTTTCAATTTCAAAAACTCTCTTCTGTAAAAAGGGACAAATGTTTTTAAACATTAGTTTAAAGTCACAAAAATGACCCTTTCCAGGATACCCAAATGTCCTAGCCATCTTTTTTTTTTTTTTTTTGTATTGTTGTATTACATCCATCCCCTTTTTGCTCCCCTCTGCTAGTCATCTTTTAGTTATTCTCAGCACTTCTTTCTGTCCCCAAACCCTGGTGGGTTTGGGCAGCCTGCTAGCATCAGCCATTCAAGGACAGCAGCAAGTCCCAGGGTGGTATGGTTTCAGAGTCTCCTGAAGTTCAGAATCACTAGTCATAGCACTAATTCATTAATTAGCAATAAAGGATGCAGCATAGGTTGTGAAGCATTCATCAGTAAAAGGCACACATTTGACACAATGAGTAAACAAATAATTCAAAATAATTAGCATTTATTCCCTGAATGTGTAGCTGTCATTGCAAACACGGAAGTTTAAAACATCATGCTTAATTTGCCATTTTTTCCCTTTAATTGCATCTGTCACCTCCTGTTAATTTGAAACAAATTAAACCCTGAAGGCAGCATTCAAAAATAATGCAACTAAGCAGGTTTTTCTTGGGGGAAAAAATTACACAAACAGCTTCCTCCATCTTCATAAAGGGTAAGTCGTTCCTTTTCAGAAGTGATAGACTATTTTGTGTCTCACTGGCACACCCTAAGTGACACGGTAGTACCCAGGATGTCATAACCGCCCCCTCCAGAACACAGGGCTACGTGAGCTACTTGAAATCCTTGTCTCCTTGGAGGTCTGGTCTCGTGCTACCCAATATAATGCAAATATAATGCAAGCCATGTAGTTTGAATTTTCGGTTTTTTAGTAGCCACATTCAAAAGCAGATAAGCTTTAGTGGTGTGGTTCAGTGTATTGAGTGCTGGCCTGCAAATCAAAGGGTCACCAGTTCAATTCCCAGTCAGGGCACATGCCTGGGTTGCAGGACTAGTCCCCATTTTGGGGGTGGGGTGGGTGTGAGAGGCAATCTCCCTCTCTTTCTCCCTTCCCTTCTCTCTAAAAATAAATAAATAAAATATTTTAAAAAGAGGTAAAATCCCTGGCTGGTGTGGCTCAGTGGATTGGTGCTGGCCTGTGAACCCAAAGGTCGCTGGTTCAATTCCCCAGCGAGGGTACATAACCAGGTTACAAGCCAGGTCTCCAGCCAGGCCCCCAGCTAGAGGCAGGTGAAGAGTAATCATACATTGATGCCTCTCTCCCTTTCTTCCTCCCTCCCTGCCCTTCTATCTGAAAATAATAAATAAAATCTTTATTTTTTTTAATTTTAAAGAGGTAAAATTAATTTTGGTAAAATATTCTATTTACCTCAATACATCCAAAATATTATCATTTCAACATTAATCAATATTAAACAATTGTTGATGAGATTATTTTTTGGTTCTGCATTATCTACTGCAGCATAATTTAATTACTTCAGACTTAGCAGTTTACAAGAACACACTTATGCCTCATAGTTTCTGTGGGTCCATCAGGAATCAGGGCATGGTTGAATGTGTTCTCTGTTTCAAGGTCCCTCACATCACTGTAATTAAGGTGTCAGGCAGGTCTGGGTCTCATCTGAGGCTCAACTGGCAAGGATCCACTTCCAAGTTCACATAGTTGTTGAAGGGATTCAGTTCTTCGTTGGCTCTCAGAGTTAGGGGCTCAACTTGCTACTGCTGTCAGCTGGAATCCACGTTCAGCTCCTTCCCACCTGGGTTTCTCCAAATGGTAGGTTATTTCTTCAAAGCCAACAAAGGAGCGTCGGCTATGGAGATGGGAATTACAACCTATGCAACATAGTTATGACCTGAGTAGTCACATTCCATTACCTTGGTTAGAAGCAAGTGTCAGGTTCCTCACACATTTGAGGAGATTCCACAAAGGTGTTGGACAAGAATTATTGGGAGTGTGGGGGCTAAAAATAATAATACTTTTCTTCCCACCTTCTAAGTTCTTCTAGCTAGATTAATAATCAAATTAACAAGAGAAAATAAAAAGTTTAATATATGCTTCTGGGGAATTCCACAAACAGGCAAATTCTGGTATATATGACATTTTGGGCAAAGGAGAAAAGTATGTGGGGGATAGGGTCTTAGATTTTAAAAGTGACAATGTGTGCTTTGCAGGTTTCTTTTTAGAGGAAGGAGGGAGAAAGAGAAGGAGAGAATCACTGATGTGAGAGAAAAGCATCAATGGGCTTGCCTCTTGCACAAGCCCTGACTGGGGACCGAACCTGCAACCCAGGCATGCAGCCTGACCAGGAATCAAACCAGTGACCTTTCAGTTCATAGGACAACACTCAACCTACTGAGCCAAACCAACCAGGATTGAGTCTTGTTGTTTAATAACCAGTTTAAAATTGATATCCTAAAGATAAAACTTTTGGTTCTCTTCAAGAACCATCTTAGAATTTGTCTACTAAGTCTTTGAGATCACTGAGTATTTTGTACTTACAATACATCTCAAGTCAGATCAACCACATTTCAAGTGCTCAATAGCCACCAACTAGTAGCTAATACTACTAGAGCTAATCTGGAACAACTAAACCCAGAGACCTGGGACTCAGGGTACCAAACACTGGTGTCAGCTAGCATGTGTTTGTAGAGAAAATTCAAGCTCAGAAGAATTGAAAGCATAAAGATATAGAAGGTTAAAAAACATGTTGTTGTTTTTAATAGGCAAAGAATTTATTACTAGTATTTCAAATACATTTTAAATGTCAGTTAAAGATTTAACTCAAAGCAAATAGAGGCTGGAAAGTAGGTTTGCACTTGTTTTTATTTCATGCTTGCTCTGCCTTATTGGGCAAGTGCTATTAGGCTGAGAGAGAGTTAATCAAAGGCAATTTACAGAAGGGTTAGGTGACCATACGATCAAAGGGCTCCCGGGAAGGTATCTTGGTCAGTAATCTTATACTCTTCCCCTCCATTCCTAGCAGGACCACTTTAGCCAGTCAACACACAAAAAAAAATGATCCTTTCCTTGCATGACATTTCACCAGAAAGAGAAGGCTCAGAGGGGGATGAAGATGAGGGTATTTTGCGAGCAATTCTCCAATTTCCCACTTGACCGCTACGTGGGGGACCCCTGTATATAAGGGGATCTGATCCCTGTGAAATTAGCTAAACAAGGAGGCCGTTAGACTGCGCGGCTCTGATGCCTGAAGAGCTTATATCAAACCGAAGTCTAAACCTGCAGATGCTTCCCGGGTTATGAAATTAAACCTAAGGATAGTCGATCACAAACAGCCAACTAGGCTTTCCAAATAAGACAGGCGCACAAGCTATAGCCAATCAAATCATTCCCTTGCTTTGCTTATGCCTCTGTTCTATAAAAGTCTGAACCCTAGCTCCGGTAAGGGGAGCTCTCCTAACAGCTTCTGATTGGGAGTTGCCCACCTGGAACGAATGCTTGTTCAAATCATTTCCTCCCAGTTTTAATGTGCCTCAGTTTACCTTGTTATACCCCAGAGCGTGAGCTGGCGTTCTGAAGAGGCAGCTGCCGATGGGCTGTTTCTTTCACTAACCCTGGACATCCACATGCAAGCCAATGGGCTCACTCCAGCTCCTCCCAACACCCCTGTGCCACACAGCACTCAGTTCAAACATTCATCATACGTGCAAACATACACTAATTTTGGTTCACATGATATGTTCTTGTATCTGTTCTTGTGCCTTCCTCAGTACCTCTCTAAGGACAACCAGCTCAACCTCTTGGAAGTTCCAGTCCCACCTCCCCACCTGTTTCCTTGATCCTCTCTCTGAACATTCCCCTTTCGTATTGGGCTCAACATACCTAGTCACCTAACAACCAGTCTTAAGTGTCTTGCCTTGGCCTAGTCAGCCCCAGCAGAAGCAGGAGGCATTTTGCAGAGCAGAAGCAGAGGGGCATCAAAAGCAATGCATTGGTGCTGACCAGGTCTGGGCTGTGTGCACACAGAAAGTGAAGTTTTAATCTTCTCAATGTGCATAATCATATATGTAAGCATGAATTCATCAGAGTTATTTTCTCCTTCTGCATCCTGGAAAACCCTTGGCTCTGGGATGGGAACTACACTTCCTTTGGAGAATCTCACTGCAGCCTAGGTAACCCCTCCCCCACCTCACTACAAGGCTATAGGGTGTTAAAAAGAAAAATTCAATGGAGTGGATTTAAAAGATCTTATTGGTTTTATTTAATTATTCATGAATTGGGCACATTGCATTTAGCACATAGAAAGATGCTCTGAAGAGCCGTACAAATGAAAATCTTTTAGGGCAACAGGGGGCGGACAAAGGAAGTTTTTAACAAAGAGTGATTGTTTGAGGTGAGGTCAGCTTCCTATTATGGACCAAAAGGGTCTTTTAGGTGGATTGTGGATTATCTCACTAATGCTGACCAGGTAATTCAAGATTGACTGGCTAAATAAAGGTTACATTCCAGGAAGAGTCTGAAACTGAGATTAAGTGAGGTATGGTGATGGGGCTTAGTCCTAGTGATTTCATTTTGGGCCTATTGTTTCTTTTTTTAAACAAGTCCTTCCGAAATGGAATTAAAATATTCCTTTATCATGGTTCCTCCAGTGACCATAACTGGTAGTATGAAAATTGTCCTCCCAAACATGTTTTTTGTTTTTTGTTTTTTTTAATCCTCACCCCAGGGCATATTTCCTGATTTTAGAAAGATGGAAAGGGAGGGAGAAAGAGAGGCAGGGAAACATCTATGTGAGAGAGAAATATTGATCTGTTGCTTCTTGCACCATACCAACGGGGGTCTGAACCCACATTCTAGGTGTGCATCCTAACCAGGAATCAAATCCACAACCTTTTAGTTTACAAGAAAAAGCTACAACCAAAGGAGCCACACTAGTCAAGACTTATCTCCTAAATCTTTATCAGTAACTCACAGTCAGATGAACTATATGATTCATAAAATATACATAGGAACCAGGGTAGAGAAATTATAGTGCCTAATTTGATTTTATTACACAAGCAGGTAATGGGAAAGAGGGTGTACTTATCAAAATGTCCTCACTCATTAAATTTTTGTAGTAAAAAAGAGTAACATCATTTTTTAAATTATGTAATTCAAAGAGTATTATAATTGTTGATATCATCATTCTCCCCTACTAATTCATGTTTTACCAAAGAATTCTAAGAAACTAATATTTTATTTATCATCTAGGTCTAAGGTAATATATTTGTAAGAAATAAAATTCTAGACCCAGAGTCTTATAGACTGAATGTGTCTCCCCCAAAATTCATACTGTAGAAGAGGCAAAGTATCTGTTCTAGGCTTCTGGCTGAGGCTCATGAAACAAAAGACAGATTAACAAGAGAAAAACAAAAAGAAGTTTTTAAATAATATGTATTCTTCATGTATACGTGGAGAAACCCAGGGAAAAATCAGTAACTTTCAAGGAGGTGACTTAGAATTCAGGTTTAAATACCATCTTCAGGATTAAGCACCACCTGTGAACCCAAGGGTCGCTGGTTCGATCCCCAGCCAGGGCACATAACCAGGTTGCAAGCCAGGTCCCCAGCCAGGTCTCCAGCTGGAGCCAGGTGAAAGGCAACCAGACATTGATGTCTCTCTACCTTTCTTCCTCCCTCCCTGCCCTTCTCTCTAAAAAAAACCAAAATCTTTAAAAATAACAAATAAATACCATCTTCAACCAAAAAAAAATTTAAAAATAAATTTTTTAAAAAAGGAAGAATGTTGAGGAGACCAGTGTTGGGTGGGTGCCTTCTCTTGAGATTTAAAGGTCAGGCTTCTCTTTCTGATATAGTACCAGACAAGGACTCCCTTCACAAATGGAGATTTTCTTTATCAATGTAAACTTCCCTTACAAAAAGCTAACTTCTCTGTTTTCAGAGCTCCTTCCGTGGCTGCTGTTTCCCAAAATAATCCTTATGCCAAAGAAGCATATTTTGAGATGACATCCTCGACTCTGTTGAAAGCTAGCACCAATGTGGAAATGTTTGGAAGTAGGGCCTTAAGAGGTGTTTAGGTGATTAGGGATTCATGGATTCATTCCCTTTTAAACGAGACCCCATAGAGCTCCCTCATTCCATCTGCGTTTGTGGGGACACAGTGAAAAGGGGGCTGCATAGAAAGTAGGAACCAGGAAGCAGGCTCCCCACACACCAAATCCCAGCATCCTATCTTGGACTTCCCAACTTCTGAACCTGTAAGAAGTAAACTTGTTGCTTATCAGCCACCCAGCCCATTGTGTGCTGTTACCGCAGCCCAAGTGGACTAAGACACAGGTGCGGGTGTATCCAGGCCAGCCCTTAGGCCCAGACTAGGGGAGGGCTCTGTCCTGTGCTTAGTACTTGTGCCTCTAGGATGCATCCAATCACTGACGCTTCTCCTCTTCTATCTCCTACCCTTTGTCCTCAAAACAAAAGGCACCTGAGTACAAATGCCAGGATGGTTGGTGGCTTATATCACTGCCAAATTCAAATATGGACGTTACTGTGGGTTTTGGAAAAGATGCAGAATAAACTTGTCAATTCTTCTTGAGATATAGTGAATACAGTAGCTTCTTTTGTGACACATCATTTCCCAGGAGCCTGAAGTTCCATTTTCTTGCTTCTTCATGTTCTAATTTGTGGTTCTGGAAGTTCTCACATCTTGGGCGATATTCAACACAATTGCCCAGGAATATCTTGCAACATTAAATATAAGTCTTCATTTGCATGAATTTGTTATAACAGGCATGACGCATGACAACAATTATTTACACTGGAAACAAAATGAACATTGAACACAAGAATTTAAATTGTTTTATTTTTACTCTTTAATAGTATTTAAATTCAATTAAAAAAATGAATTTAGCCCTGGCCGGTATGGCTCGGTAGATTAGGCATTGGCCTGTGAACCAAAAGGTCCCTGGTTTGATTCCCAGTCCAAGCACATGCCTGGGTTACAGGCCAGGTCCTCAGTGTGAGAGCCAACTGGTTGATGATTCTCTTGAACATTCACGTTTCTCTCAATCTCTCTCTTCCCATACTGCTAAAAATAAATATATAAAATCATTAAAAGAAAATCAAGGTACCATGGTATAGTCAGACAAAATTTCAAATAAATAAATGTAAACTTGACAGGGGTGGCTCAGTTGGTTGGGTGTTGCAAAGTAAAATGGTGCAGGTTCAGTTCCCAGTCAGAGCGCCTGCCTGGATTGTGGGTTCAGTCCTCAGTCTAGGCATATGGGAAACGCAATCAATTGACATTTTTCTCCCTTTCTTTCTCCCTTCCTTCTTCTGTCTCTAAAAATAAATAAATAAAATCTAAAAAAATAAAGAAAGAATAAATGTAAAATATCACCTTTAAAGAATTTTTAGGGGAGCAAAAAGGGGATGGATGTAATACAACAATAATAAAATTTAAAAAAAAAAAGAATTTTTATTAAAGTGATCTTCACTAATAATCTGCTCTTACATTATTAGTAGATAATTTAAATTTTTTTAAATTTATTCATTGTAGAGAGACAGGAAGGGGGAGAGAGAGAGAAGGAGAGAGATTGGTTCGTTGTTCCACTTATTTGTGCATCCATTGTTGTTTCTTGTATATGCCCTGCCTGGGGATCGAACCTGCAATCTTGGTATATCAGGACAATGCTCTAACTAACTGAGCTACCCAGCCAGGGCCTAATTTTAGTAGATAATTTTGAGTGTTTTAGAAGAAAAAATAAATTTTTGAGATACATACATAAATAATTTCAATTTTTCTACTGTTTGTATTCATTATAAGATACATTTTAATAAAACCTATTCAAATAACACTTCCTTTCATCTTAGATCATTACTAAACATCTTGATGATAAGTGATTTTGCTGAAGTGAAAGAAAAATCGATTTACAGAAATATTCATAAATTATGTAACTCTTTTTTTATCTCTCACTTCAAAATCAATAACCAATCAACAGAACACTCAGATATATAGATATATGCAATAATAATTAGATCTAGTAATATTTACTAACTTTCTGTCATATAAAAATCAATGCTCTAAACTTGTTTTATTTTTTGTCATAATAAAGGTATATTTATCGATGTAGGAGGATAAAGTACATTTTATGTAACAGTTGTTCACTTGATTTCTAGCTTTTAAAAACTTAGACACTTGGATTGTACCTCCGTTTTCATGTTCATCATGCATGCCAGGGACCTAGAATGAATTAGGTGCCTGTTATTGTCAAAATTAAGAACAATATCTTCTGGCACATTTACTCACAACTGGAATCCCTGCAGTTATTCAGAAATAAAAGATGCCCTTTAAAAAATGAAGCTATTTCTGAGAACTGTCCATTTGTAATGCTCTTATGATAGCATATTATAGACAGTAATGGACAGATCAGAGATGTCCTTTATAAAGTTATACACTGAAAGGTCATATATCACAAAGGAAAAAGAAAAACTCAGCAGGAGAAAGAAAGCAGATAAATTGAAGTAGACATTCTAACTGTTGTTGAAAAGACCCTATCAATGAGCCCATAATAGATAAGAGGGTAAGATTTGTCAGACTTAATAGCCAGGAAAATGAGAAGAGGAATCAATCACTCCTCAAGACTTAGAAACATGCCAATGAAGAGCTAGTAAGAAGCAGCAACTTGTTAAGAGAAAAGAGGAGCAAATGCACAAGAAGAAGGATAGGAATCAGTGTTTGTTCAACACAAAGCATGTTCCAGTCCCAGTGCCAACACATAATACACCTTGATAACTTCAACTGACAGTACAGCAGTTTTCAATAGGATTTAATATATTAAAGCTTCTTGAAGGAGCCTACTTAACTCCTGATGCTTATAGGGCAAAAGTCAAGCTTGTTAGTAAGGCACCTGATCCCAGCCTCCATTCCTCCAGTTCATTGTTGTTTTCATAGTCCCCAGCACAGCAGCCATTTCCTACCTCTGTGCCTTTGCACATGCTGTTCATGTGCCTGGGGTGCTTTGTCCACTGGTAGACTACCCATCCTTCAAATCTCAGCTCAAATGTCACCTCTAAGAAGTCTTACCAAATTCTGCCAGGCTCAGCAAGTTTTTCCCCTTTCTGCTTCCACAAGAATCTCCATATCCTTCTACATATTAAAGCATATCATTTTGCATTACAACGAACTGTTCTGGTGTCTAGCTCCTCCTTCAGGAGCTCTTTAAGGGCAGAGCAGCATTCCAGAACCTATGTTATGCCTGGAACATGGTAAATACACATTGACTGAAAGAATAATTGCACGAATGAATTGCACAGACACTGTTTATGGAACAATGATATGAAGAACACACATGTGGCCCTGGCTGGGGACACAATGGATAAGGCACTGGCCTGTGAGCCCAAAGGTCGCTGGTTCAATTCCCAACCAGGGCACATAACCAGGTTGCAAGCCAAGTCTCCAGCCAGGTCTGTAGCTGGAGGCAGGTGAAAGGCAACCATACATTGATGTTAAAAGAAAGAAGAAGAAGAAAGAATACACATGTAAGCAACCAGCTAGACCATCACAGTGTGTGTTACTTTAGTCTTAGTTCAGTCTGGAGAAGATCTGGTCATGACCCTCCTTTCTGGGCAATGTTGGAGGCATAGGAAACAAGTGGATCATTCAAATGACATAAGACAAGTGTCAACATATAACATGGCAACAAGAGATCACTTGAAAGTAGTTTATCCAGTTGAACTTTCTACAGTGATGGAACTATTCTGTATTTGCATTTTTTATATAGCAGCCACTAGCCACATGCAGCTAATGAGCACTTGAAATGTGGTTATGTGCCAAGGAGGAACTGGATTTTTAAACTTAAATTAATTAAAGGTACCACCTGTGGCTAGTTCCTGTTATATTGGACAGCATGGCTCTAGACAATCGTTAACCCACAACATAAGGAAGTTTTACCACATTATAATTTTTCTGTACAAAAAAAAAAAAGACAAAAATTCAGCCACTGATTAGCTGAGTAATTTTTAGAACTTCTTTTCTGCTTCTCATTTTATTCACCTGTAAACCTGGCAAAAGGGACTAGATGAGACAAGAGAAGACTGACAGCTCAAAGCTCCATGAATGTGTATGTGTGCCTTTGTACCTTTGGGCTCAGTTTCTTTGCCACAGAGAGTCCCCTGTGGGAGAGCAATGGGGACCACCCCTTCACGGTTTCCCAGAGCGGGAGGGCAGACAAGCATTAATAATACGCCCTTGTGGAGTCCAGGGGTTTCCCCCAGAGAATTAGTGAAGATAAGTTCATTTCAACCCAAGAGTAAGAGAATCACGCTGAAAACAGGCTAAGGTCAGGGGAAATCCTACATTCTAAACCTTAAAGGAGAATTGCTCAGTAGTCACAGCAATGCATTCTCAGGTCCTTTCAGTTCTTGGGGTTGGCACAGTCTGGGATAGCTTCCTGTGTTGGGAGTAAATCACACACTTGTCTCCCTTAGGGTTTTTTTGTTCGTATAGAGTGAGGTTAGTAAAGCCAGTTGGGTTTATCATCAGGTTTGCTAAACCTAGTTTTCTCATTTTCACCTGTCAGGGGAGAAAGCACTTTGCAATTCCTGAACTTAAAAGGAAAGGAAATGAGCCCTGGCTGGTGGCACAGTGGATAAGGGGCCAGCCTGTGAACCCAAAGGTCGCTGGTTCAATTCCCAGCCAGGGCACATAACCAGGTTGCAAGCCAGGTGTCCAGCCAGGTCCATAGCTGGAGGCAGGTGAAAGGCAAATGTACATTGATGCTTCTCTCCCTCTCTGCCTCTTTCCCTTCCCCTCTCTCTCTAAAAATAATAAATTTTTTTAAAATCTTAAAAAAAAAAGGAGAGAAAATGCTAAATTCCCTTCCCAGTTTCTCTGAGACAACTGGGCTTGTGCTTTTTCTTACCTTAAAAGGGTAAGAAAAAGACAGAGAAAAGGGGGGTGGGGACAGAGGCGAAAAAGAGGAACAAGGATGGGCGAGGAGGAGGGGGAGGAGGAAATGTAGGGAAGGGGAGGAGAAAGAATGAGGAGGGGTAGCAGAGGTGGCTCAAGGTCCGAGGTTCTCAAATTTGAGCGCACATGAATCAGCTGGGGGTTTCTGGGCCCTGCTCCAGAGTTTCTGACCCAAGAAACTGGGGACCTGGCCCGCAATCTAGGCATGTGCCCTGGTTGGG
The DNA here is from genome assembly GCA_004026585.1 of Noctilio leporinus. Taxonomy (NCBI): domain Eukaryota; kingdom Metazoa; phylum Chordata; class Mammalia; order Chiroptera; family Noctilionidae; genus Noctilio; species Noctilio leporinus. Next base: position 476,374 of record PVIW01000468.1, on the reverse strand, counting down.
AATCAAACTGGTGACCCTTTAGTTTGCAGGCTGGCGCTCAACCTGCTGAGCCACACCAGCCAGGGCCATTTTTATTTTTTAAGCTAACATTTATGTATTACATACCACATGCTATGCTCTGTCCTAAGTACTTAACACATATTAACTCATTTAATTCTCACTATCCTTTAAGATAGATACATTATCCCTATTTTACAATTAAGAAAACTGAAGCATAGCCCTGGCTGATAGCGCAGTGGATAAGGCGCCCTCCTGCGAACCCAAGGGTTGCAGGTTCGATTCCCCAGCCAGGGCACTTAACAAGGTTGCAGGCCAGGTATCCAGTCAGGTCTGTGGCTGGAGGCAGGTGAGAGGCAACCGTACATTGATGTCTGTCTCCCTCTCTGCCTCTCTCCCTTCCCCTCTTTCTAAAAAAAAATAAAAAAGAAAACTGAAGCATTAAGGTTAAATGACATGCTCAAAGTCATGCTGCTAATGAGTAGTAGAACCAGTATTCGAACTCAAGATAATATCTGGCTTCAGGATTCATGCTTATTCGTGCTCATTACCATTCTATATAATTGTGGTTCATCCATTTACTCATTTGTCTTGAAAAAGATTACCGACAAGAATGGAATACTGGTGTGGACAGACCAGTACATACATTCCCCAAGAGGAACGTCTAGTTGAGAAATAGCCTCAAGAGATCAGCTGCTGGGTAAAAACGAAGTCAAGGTAAAGTGGCTAGAAGATCTCAGTGGACCTTGCCAGCCAGCTCGCTCCCCCAACTCCTCTCATTAAGGGGACAGGAAAACTTGGGTTGACCAGCCAGCCAGTGCTGAAGGCATAGCCAACCACTTCACCTGGCTCTTACTTGAATTTCTTTCTTTCTTTCTTTCTTTTTTTTTAAGATTTTTAAAATTTCATTATTTCTAGAAAGAGGGGAGGGGAGAGAGGCAGAGAAGGAGAGAGACATCAATATATGGTTGCCTTTCACCTGCCTCCAGCCACAGACCTGACTGGAGACCTGGTTTGCAACCTGGTTATGTGCCCTGGCTGGGGAATCGAACCTGCGACCTTTGGGTTTGCAGGCCGGCACCTTATCCACTGTGCTACCAGCCAGGGCGAATTTCTTTCTAACAAGCATTCATTCTGCCACTGGTATGTGCAGAACACATTGTAGACACTAGGTGGTAGGGATAGGAAAATAGGAAAAAAACATGGTTTTCACCCTCTAAGAGCTGACAACCTGGAAGTGGGTAGAGAGGTAAACAGCCAGCTGTAATGTACAGTTTATCTTATATAAGCGACAGTTTCATCTGCTGAATGAGATTTGTGAGGTCTTCTACTTTGACATATCCTTGATGGAGACATGGAAAATAGTTCTTATTTTATCTGCGTCAGGCATGTTGATAAGCATGTTGCACAGGTAGGGTTGCCAGATAAAATAGAAACTACTCAGTTAAATTTCAACGCATATGTCCATTGCAACATTTGGACGTGCTTATAGTAAAAAAGTAGTTGTTCATCTAAAATTCCAATTTAATTGAGCATGCTGTACTTTTATTTGCCAAATCTTGCAGCCCTGAACACAGATTGTCTTTAATGCTCACAATAATTCTTTGAAGTAGGCACTATCATTATCACCAATTCACAGATCCAGAAACTAAGACATAGTCAAGTCAAAAAAAAAAACTGTCCAAAGTCATATATCTATCTATCTGTCAGTGCACACTTAGGAACCAAAGTCTTAGCCTGCTTTGCTCCCACCAATGGACAATTTTGTGCACTGATGTTGAAAACTACCATGACCTGTCTCACTGAATCTTGTTTTCTGAATTCATTTTAAATTACCAGGGTCTACCCCATTTACTGACCAATATGCAAAGCTCTGAGTCCTAATTTTCAGAGGTAAAAAAGAGATTTAAGTATTGTATAAAGGGTAGCAATAGCACTCGTTATGGCAAAAATCAGATCTGTAATTTCTAAGAATATGTTCTATTGCCATAATACGCATACAAAGGGAAGGGACAGAAAGGCCAGAGGCTGGGACCCCGTGACGCCAGGGAAATGCAACTCAACAGTAAGGCTGCTCTAGGGGAAGGACGGGTGGCGTTAACTGCACTATAGCTTTGCACACTGGAACATCTGAAGTTATTCAAACAGCAATAGTCTTGACTCTTTATATGGCCATTAAGACTGCCTGACAGTCCTGGCTGGTGCGTCTCAGTGCATTGAGCATGAGACTTCAAACCTAAGGGTCACCAGTATGATTCTCCATCAGGGCACATGCCTGGGTTGGGAGCCAGACCCCTAGTTGTGTCAAGTCAGAGGCAATGCATCTCTTACACATGGATGTTTCTCTCCCTGCCTCCCCGGTGTTTCTTTCCCATCTTTCTAGAAATAAATAAATAAAACCTAAAAAAAAAAAAATAAGTTCACTGACAGCAAGTGAACTTAACTTAATCCTTTGTGACATTGATTCATTCCATACTGCCTCTCCCCATATCTCCCCATATTTTTTCTCCAGCTGTTTAAAAGAAAAAGAAAAAAAACAAAACAAAACAAAAAAAACCTCATGTAATACAGTGCCAAGCATTTGAAACACCACTGACCTTTCTTCAGACTCAGAGAAAAGACTTATTTCCTGATCAGACTTTACAGGTTTATCCAAAGGTCAACCTTAAATTAGGAAGTAACCTAAACTTTATGGTTTACCAACATAGCATACAAAATTTCTCCAATTATTTTCCCTTAGCAAGAAAGAGGGTTTTCATGACCATGTCACAAGATTTGTTTCTATTCAAGCTTTAAATACACAGGGTTGAGCCATATAAAACTGTTATCTTTATAAGTAAAAAATGATCAAAAGTCAGCAATGTCATATGATTCAACTGAATATAAATACACACAATATATCTGCCATTTGAGACAACATGGATGAAACTAGAGATGCTATGCTAAGTGAAATAAGCAAGATACAGAAAGATTTTTTTTTTTAAGTAACATAAAAAACCCCGCATAGCCTTGTTAAGGGAACAGGTCTACCGTGGGCCGGCTTATAGTGTATGGTTCTTAGGTTCTTGACTTCTTGCAGGGAAGATTTTACAACATGAGTGTAGGTGGATCTTTTCGGGGTTTTTTTGTTTTTTTTTTTTAAGATTTCTATTTATTTCCATTTACTTATTTTTGAAAAAGAAGTAAAGAGAGGGAGAGAAACATAAACATGTAGTTGTTTCTGGGAATCAGACTGGCAACCTTTTGGTTCCGAAGCAGGTACGCAGTCCACTGAGCCACACCAGCCAGGGTGAGTCTAGCTGATTCTGAGAGTAAGTTTATTAAAGCTGAAACAATTTAACAAAGGAGGGGCTTAGGGCAGAAGGAGCCACAGGAGAGAGCCTAGGCCGGGCTGCTTTGGCTCTCAAGGAAAATTAATGGAAAAGAACTGTGTCCACATGCGACTGCTGTCAGCTCATTGGAGTGAGAGAAAAGGGGCCTTGGAGACCCTTTGGAGACAGGTTCAGGGGTCAGCCAAGTATGAGCTGCTGTTGCCATTGCTCCCATGGGGTCCCTTAGAGTTTAGGACATGCTCTCCTGAGGGGGAAGATGGGGAAGGCAAAGGCATGGCCACGCTCCTGGGAAGAAGAGCAAGAGCCAGATCCTTCATCTTGAGGGTTTTTAAGGGTTGGGAGTTTAAGGGAGGTCTTAGGGAAGGATTTCAGCAGAATATTCATCAGCTTTATGCTGATGCTCCGAAAATGAGATCTAGCCTTGACTGGAGTGGTTCAGTAGATTGATTGCGTGAAGGCCTTCGAACCAAACAGTTCCTGGTCTGATTCCCAGTCAGGACACATGCCTGACTCGCAGGCCAGGTCCCTAGTTGAGGGTGTGTGAGGGGCAACCATACATTGATGTTTCTCTTCCTCTCTTTCTCCCTCCCTTCCCCTCTCTTCAAAAGTAAATAAATAAAATATTTTTTTAAGTGAGATTTATTTCCTTAGTTTCATCCGTCCTTGGATGTGGTTGACCAATGGCATGAATGGGATTTCTGCTGTTGATCTCCCTGAGTAAGGTGATTTAAGGTATTCACCCTTTGGTTTGGGAGGAGAAGTGTCGTGGTTAGAGGAGATAGGATTTTACAATTTACTAGTTCAGTTTCCCTATTCACTTGTCCTGGTTTACGAGCTTGTCTCGTATGTGGAACCTAATGCATAGAAACAGAGAGTAGACCTGTGTTTCCTAGGAGTGGGGAGGTGGGGGAGATGGGTAGATGCTGGTCAACAAGTACAAAGTTGCAGTCATGCAGGGTGAGTAAGTCTGAAGATATAAGGTACAGCAAAATAACTGTGTTTAATAACCCTGTATTAAATACTGGAAATTTACTGAGAAAGTGTATTTCAGGTGCTTTCATTACATACACAAAAATAACAACTCTGTCAGGATGTATGTTAATTAGCTAGATTGTAGTAATCATTTCACTACATACCTATATATATCAAACCATCTCATTGTACACCTTAAATACATATGCTTTTATTAAAAATAAAATTTTAATTATAAGAATACAAATGATATATAAATCAGTACAGCCATCCCTTATTTGTCCTAGTCATTTTAAAACCAGAAAAACCAGCATTCATGCTGCCTGTCACCTACTAGACCCAATAATCAGGGACAGAGGTTGAATCTTTATGGGTGCTTTATTTAGATGGTCAGCAATCTGAGAAGACGGTGGGTTTCTACCCTAACAGACCATTTTAAATTCCATTTTAAACTGACTCTTTTTATAAAGAGAAGAAAAGTGTAGATAAGGGGTTTGGAATTCAAGAGATAAGTTAATCAGAATAAAAGCTGTAGTATCCTGATAAGGTACCAGACTGGGAACCCAAAGGTTGCTGGTTCGATTCCCAGCCAGGGCACATATAACCAGGTTGCAAGCCAGGTCTCCAGCCAGGTCCTTAGCTGCAGGCAGGTAAAAGGCAACCATACATTGATTCCTCTCTGCCTCCCTCCCTTCCCCTCTCTCTCTGGAAATAATAAATAAAATCTTAAAAAAAAAAAAAAAAAAAAAGCTGCAGAATCCTTTCATCTATGTCCTGGACAATGGTCTTTGTGTTCCGGGTGGTGGTTGTTCATCTCACTCTGGACTATAATGGCTCAGATACCATCTTGATTGATTGCTGTCTTCCTGAGGCACAAAGGTGGAACTGCTTATGGTCTCCTGGAGTCAAGGTGGGTCATACTTCCAGTTCCTAAAACAATAGCTTTTTACATACATTGATTACTAAGCTTATTACCTGTTACCAGAGACTAACATTCTCCATCATTTGAGTTCCCTATCAATTGTAACAATAACAACAACAAACATTTTAAGTTCTAGCTTACCTGTAATAATATGAACCCAATCTTAGATCTTAGAAATTGCGGGATAGCAGAAAATAAATAGTGACAGGGGGAGTGTTTGTGGAAAATTAGAACAAACTACAGATTCCGAGCTTGAGCAAAATTACACAAAACATGAAAAACTGCCCTAGAGAATATTCCAAACCACATAGCTCAAAGAACTGGGGATACTTTTGACTAAAGAACTTTTCCTTTTCACTTTACTAGTATGCTAAAATTTTTGGTTTGTTCTTCACACTAGGGTAAAGACCAAATAAAGGACACATTTCTTTTTTAAAAATGTCATTTCCCCCAACACAATTTTTGATACTTAAATATGTATTTTTGGGCCAAGCCTGGTTTTTGGTTTGTTTGTTTCTTTTTTGTTTTCCTTTTTCATTTTTTTCATGTTTCAGGTCACATTCTTCCTTATTTATTTTTGGCACTGTTTTATCATCTCTATTGACTCTAAGATCTTTATATAACGTGGAACAGTGTTAGGTTTGTACACCTTTGATAGTGTGGGGGTCCAGAATGAATCACCCCAAGATGTCAGGGGTATGCAGATGAGCTAAAGGCAACTTTAGTAACCTCAGGCTTAAAAGAAACTTCTGGCCCTCCCTTTAACTGACTAGACGAACTTGAATAGGAGCCTTGTCCATAATAAGAGTTTATCATAACCCTGGCTGGTTTAGCTCACTTAGTTAGAGCATTGTCCTGATATACCAAGGTTGCAGGTTCAATCTCCTATCAGGGCACATACAAGAATCTACCAATGAATGCATAAATAGGTAGAATAACAAATTAATGTTTCTCTCTCTCTCCTTTTGTCTTTCTCTCTAAAATCAACAAATAAAATAAAATAAAAAGAGAAAAAAAGTTTATCAGTCAGAACTTTTTGACTCGCTTATATGGCAAGGAACATTATTTACTAAGCATCTGCTCTTCTTATCATCATGCCATGATGCTTTGGAGTCCCCCAGGTGCGTTACCTCATCCCTCGCTCAGGGTGTCTTCTCTAATTTAGTCCCCCTTTGAATTTCTGAACTTTTCCTACAGGTGGGGTCTTTGACTCTCCCATGTGTGTAGGGTTCCCATACATATGTATTAAATTCAGTCATTTTCTCTTGCTAATCTCATGTCTATTTGATTATTAGTCCAGCCGGAAGAACCTGAGGGTAGAAGAAAGTTTGCTCATTCCCCATAAGGGAATGAGTCATAACTAAAATATGCAATAGAGCACTTTGCATTTGGGTAAAGGGAAGTGAATAGTATCTCTTGCAGGTTTTCCATATCCTAAGGCGGTACCATGGTGACTTAGTAAGGGCTCAACAAATCAATAAAAATTTTTTAAAGGTTTTATTTATTGGGAGGGGAGGAGGACAGAGAGGGGCAAGAAGGGGATGGATGTAATACAACAACAATAAAATTTAAAAAAAAAAAAGATTTTATTTATTATTTCCAGAGAAAGAAGGAAGAGAGGCAGAGAGGAGGGAGAGAGGCAGAGAGGGAGAGAAACATCAATTATGGTCAAATCAATAAATTTAATATACTATACCAGTAAGCCCAACTGTAGTCCAAGAATGTTATTAAAAATACTTGTGGAATGCTGTTAAAGCAGTTCTTAGAGATGTATACTCTTAAATGCTTATATTAGAAATTAACAGAGTCTAAAAGTTGTTGAGTTCAGCATCTAGCTAAAGAAATTAGAAAAAGACAAGAAAATAAACTCAAAGAAAGTAAAACAAAGATAATGATTAAGAAAAAAATAGCCCCTGGCTGGTGTGGCTCAGTGGATTGAATGCTAGCTTGTGATTCAAAAGGCAGCAACCTTTCAATTCCCAGTCAGGGTACATGCCTGGGTTGTGGGTCAGATCTCCAGTTGGGCATGAAAGAGGTGTCTGACCAGTGTATCTCTCAACATTGATCTTTCTCTCCCTCCCATTCTCCCTCCCTTCCCCTCTTTCAAAAAGAAATAAATAATATATATATTTTTTAAAGCCAAAAAAAACTAACAACAACAACAAAAAAATAGGTTAGCCCTGGCTGGTGTGGCTCAGTGGATTGGGTGCCGGCCTGTGAACCAAAAAGTTGCTGGTTTGCCGGCCAGGTCCCCACCTCGGGGTATGTGAGAGGCAACTGATCAATGTTTCTCTCATGCATTGGTGTTTCTCTCCATTTCTTCACCCCTCTCTTCCCCTTTTCTAAAAGTAAATAAATAAAATCTTAAAAAAAAAAACACACGTTATTTCAATCTTACACAAATTATTCCAGAGTATAAAAAAGGCAAAATTTCCTTACTTATTCAATGAGGTTCAAAGAATTGATATTTTAAAACTATAAGAAAGGAGCCCTGGCTGGTAGCATAGTGGTTAAGGCACCAGCCTGCAAACCCAAAGGTCACTGGTTCGATTCCCAGCCAGGGCGCATAATGAGGTTGCAAGCCAGGTCTCCAGTCAGATCTGTAGCTGGAGGTGGGTGAAAGGCAACCATACATTGATGTTTCTTCCCCTCTCTGCCTCTCTCCTTTCCCCTATCTCTGAAAAATAATAAAAATAAAATATTTTTAAAAATTGTAAGAAACGAAATAAAAGAAACTAATGTTGTCCATAATCAGGGACACAGAAAACCTAAACAAAGAATTAGCTAACAAAATTCACAACAGTGCCACTGGACTAAAAACACACAATCCATTGGTGTGGCTCTGTAGATTGAGCTAGATTGAGCACGGGCCTGCGAACCCAAGTGTGGCTGGTTGGATTCCCAGTAAGGGCACATACCCAGGTTGCAAGCCAGGTCCCCAGCCAGATCCCCAGCCAGGTCCCCAGCTAGAGGCAGGTGAAAGGCAACCATACATTGATGTTTCTCTTCCTTTCTTCCTCCCTCCCATCCCCTATCTCTAAAAATAATGAATAAAATCTTTACTTAAAAAAACAAAAACAAAAACAAAAAACACAATCCAGCCCTAGCTAGTGTGGCTCAGTGGACTGAGGTAACCACACATTGATATTTCTCTCTCTCCCTTCCCCTCTCTCTAAAAATAAATATTTTTTAAAAAGAAAAAAAGATAATACTAACTCTATAACTGAATGAATGAGGATGTTTAAAAAAAAAAAAAAAAAAAAAAGCCCTGGATGGTGTGGCTTAGTTGGTTGTCAGTTGGTTGAAGCATCATCCTGTAACCAAAAGGTTGTGGGTTCGATTCCCAATCAGGGCATGTACAGGAGGCACCCAATCAATGTTTCTCTCTCCCCTTCCTCTCTCTTAAAAAAATACAATACAATAAAATAAAATAAATAAACATATCCTCAGGTGAGGATTTAAAAAAATAAAGCAAATTATTTGGCAAATTAAAGAAGAGAAAACCTGAAAATCTGAATATAAAAAAAGATATAAAAGTCTCACTATCAATCAAGGAAAATTTACAGAGTAAAATGAGTTACTATTTTCCATCCAGGAGATCAGCAACATGAACTATTAAGAAAAAGATATAGGACTGTCATGAGCTTGTGCAAGTGCAAATTAGTATAATTAGGCCTTTTTTAGTAAAATTGCAGAAAAGCATACTTGCTCTAGGACCCAGAGAGTCCTATGCCAAGAAAACATCCTAAAGAAACTTTCATTGTGATACATCCATAAGTGCCCATTGCTGCAGTGTTTGAAAGAACCTAATTGCTATTTAAGAAACAAACTTGGAATAATTTATGTATGAATTCTGTAGAGGAGCCCAAATATGGAATAAATATAAAAAATAAAGAAAGTATCAGTATTATTTCTATTAAAATTTTTTAAAAGATTTTATTCATTTTTAGGGAGAGGGGAAGGGAGGGAGAGAGAGGGAGAGAAACATCAATGTGAGGTTGCCTCTCACATATCCCCAACTAGGGACCTGGCACAAACCCAGGCATGTGCCCTGACTGGAAATCAAATTGGCAGCTCTTTGGTTCACAGGCATACCACTGGCCATACCAGCCAGAGTTATCTTTTTCAAGTATATTTTACTGATTATGCTATTACAGTTGCCCCAGTTTTCCCCCCTTTGTCCTCCTTTCCTCCAGCAATCCCTCCCCACGAGGTTCATGTTCATGCATGTAAGTTCTTTCGCTTCACCCTTTCCTATACTATTCTTAGCATTCTCCAGTCTATTTTGTTCCTACCAATTATGCTTCTTGATCCTGCTCCATTTCTCCATTTCCCCGCCTTCCCCCTCCTAGCTGATAACCCTCCAAATGATCCCCATACCTATGATTCTGTCCCTGCTCTGCTTGTTTGCTCAGTTTGTTTCTGCTTTTTAGATTCAGTTGTTGATAGTTATGAGTTTATTGTCATTTTGATGTTCATAGTTTTGATCATCTTTTTCTTTAGTAAGTCCCTTTAACATTTCATGTAATAATGGCTTGGTGATGATGAACTCCCTCAGTTTTACCTTGTCTAGGAAGCACTTTATCTGCCTTTCCATTCTGAATGACAGCTTTGCTGTATAGAGTAATCTTGGTTGTAGGTCCTTGCTTTTGATTGCTTTGAACACTTCTTGCCAGCCCCTTCTTGCCTGCAAAGTTTCTTTTGAGAAATCAGCTGATAGGAATTGCTTTGTAGGTAACTTATCTTTTCTCTTGCTGCTTTTAAGATTCTGTCTTTATCTTTAACCTTTGGCATTTTAATTATGATGTGTCTTGGTGTGGTCCTCTTTGGGCCCAACTTGTTTGGGACTCTATGTTTCCTGGACTTGTATGTCTATTTCCTCTATAAAATTAGGGAAGTTTTCTTTCATTGTTCTTTCAAATAAGTTTTCAATTTCTTGGTCTTCCTCTTCTCCTTCTGGCTCCCCTATGATTCAGATATCAGTACTTTATAGTTGTCTCAGAGGTTCCTAAGCCTCTCCTCATTTTTTGTTTCTTCTTTCCCTTTCGCGTACATGTTTGTTTCTTCTTTTGTTCCAAATTGTTGATTTGAATCCTGGTTTCCTTCCCATTATTGTTGGTTCCCTGTATATTTTTTCTTTATTTAACTTTTTTCTTAACTTTGTGGCTGTACTCAATCATTTCTCTGAGCATCCTGATTACCAGTGTTTTGAAATCTCCACTTGCTAGGTTGGCTATCTCTGTTTTGTTTAGTTTTGGGGGTGGGGGTGGGGTTGTGCTATTCTTTCATTTCAGCCACATCTCGTTGCCTTCCCAACTTGGAATTCTCCCTGTGTATGTTTCTGTGTACTAGGCAGAGCTGCTTTGACTCCATGTCTTGTAGTAGGTGACCTATAGGGTCCAGCGGCACAGCCTCCCCTATCACCCAAGCTGGGTACTTGAGGAGCACCCTTCGTGTTAGCTGAGTATGCCCTCCTACTGTAATTGAGCCTTGGTTTTTGTTGGCAGATCAACAGGAGGGATTTACCCAGGCCAGTCAGGTGCAAGGATTGGCTGTGACCACTTACCACCAACTTCCACCCTCTTTGGAAGATCAGCTGTGTAGGGACAGGGTAGTGGTGCTCTGACGTGGCTTATAACTATCTACTGGGTACCACTTGCCTTCGGGTTTCCTGGGTGATTCAGGCCAAAGTCAGCCCCCACCTGTGTTTTGCCTGGGCCACCATGCATTAGCTATAAAGCAATCTAAGATGCTGATACTTGTGCTGGGCTTGGAGCTTCCTTGGCAAAGCCAAGCTGTAAATCTAGGCTGGCTACTGCTAGTGCTGGGCCTGGGGCTCACTGAGGCAGCTGTTGTTCATTTGACAGGATTCAGGGGGTTGTGAAGTGCGAGCCAAGGCCAGCCATTTATATGGAAGGGCAGCCTGGGTGGGCCCTTAAATTGGGTGGGACAGAATCTCCAGTGATCTCTAAAGCATATCTAACAGTGTTTGCCAGGTTGATGGAGTCTCAGATATGGCACCAGCTTGCTGGCTCTGTGTGGGGAGGGTTTAGAAAAGGGACAATGTCTTCTTCTGGCTTTGATGCCAGATGCTTTAGTTTCTCTCTGTATATCACTGATGCCTTTCAAGCTATCCTGGTCCTAGAGCTCAGAGGGAGTGAGTCTGAGTAGGTGAGTCCATGTGTGGGTTCTTTAAGAGGAACTGCTTGGGGCTCCACCAGTTTCTTCCACTGACTTAATCCCTGATGGTTTTTGCAGCCAGAATTTTGGAGGTTTATCTTCCTGGCTTTGGAACTCTGGGCTGGGGCCCTGGTATGAGGTTGGGACTCCTCACTCCTGAGATATCCCTCCCAAATTTTTATCCTCCACATGTGGGTGTCGGTCCAGCCCATTCCACATCTGCAACCCTCCTACCAGTCTGGATGGATGTGGCTTCTTTAATTTCATAATTATCAGACTTTCATTCAGCTCGATATGTGATGATTCAGGCTGATAGTTGTTCTGTATTTCAGTTGTAATTTTAATGTAGTTGTGCAAAGAGACGAGCCATGTCTGCCTACACCACTATCTTGACTGGTATTGCCTATTTCTATTAAATTTAAAAAATTAAAAATATGTCATATCTAAGATAACTAGAACTTGCTACATATTTGTGTGGTTTGTGTGTTGCTAGAAATGATCTAGAAAGTGAGAACGATTCAGGAAAGAGAATTTAAAGAGTAAATATTTAAAAGATGAGTAGGAGATGGGGTGCAGAGTGAAGGGATGAAGCTTTCTAATTGCTTGCTCTTAAAATATCTCCACAGATTAGCTAACCTTGAGATTTGCGGTAAGTAAGGTGAGGCAGTGGAAGGAAACTTTTTTCTCTAGCTAATTTCTTGCCACTTAAACAAACAAACAAGAAGTAAATAAGTTATAAGAGAAAAATATAAAAGAATAAAATCTAGCCCATAACAATGTTCAGACAATTGAAAGTGAGGCAGTTCTTCCTACATTAAAAACAAAAACAAAAAACTTTAAACTCATCGAAGGGCCCCAACCAAATCACTGTCTGATTTACTCACCTCTTTATGTAAGATTAAGTATTTAAGCTAAATTAAAAGCTAGAGCTCAGGTTTGTAGCCTCAACTCTGAGCTCAGTTCTGTGTCTGTGATGTGCACTATTGCAGCCTTGAGAAGTGAAAGGCTGTAAGCCTCTAAAAACTGCAATTCCAGCCCTGGCTGGTAGCACAGTGGTTAAGGCGCCGGCCTGCGAACCCAAAGGTCGCAGGTTCAATTCCCAGCCAGAGCACATAAACCAGGTTGCAAACCAGGTCTCCAGTCAGGTCTGTGGCTAGAGGCAGGTGAAAAGCAACCATACATTGATGTCTCTCTCCCTCTCTGCCTCTCTCTCTCCCTTCCCCTCTTTCTGAAAATGGTGAAATAAAATCTTTAAAAAAACAAAACTGCAATTCCAATAACATACTACTGCAGGGACTGCTTCCAATAAGGAAGAGAAATGGGAGTTTCTGGAGGAAAAAACGTTAAAATCGTAACTAAGAAATAAAGTGGCATCACTTTAGTCAAGCTATAAAATTACTAACATAAGTAGATTGAGGAAAGAGGAAACAATTCTATTCCTGTTTAAACTAGCTTGGAAACCTAAACATTCAAACTCTCTAGTTATGCATCAATGCCTGGATATACATCAAACCTCCAGATAACCCCCTGAAGAACTAAGAAAAGAATGGTCATGTATCCAGACCACCTGGCACCCAATATCCATTAGTCATCTAGAGAAGATTATCTCAGACCAATCCAGGGGCTAAGAATGCAGGACAGATTCTTCATAAGGATGTACATACTTTTTACCATAAGAATTTATGTTTTTCTTTCTTCTTCAGAATACTCTGAATCGCTTTTCAGCCTTTTGGCTACGATCAAGGGTAGAACTCTCCAGGTTTTGCCTAGTTGTATTTCCATTTTGCAAACTATAAGACCCCTGAATAAGTCTGCATAATTTATTTCCAGCCAAAACTTCCTGATTCATTTAGGCTCAGTATACAAGCACATTACTTGTTAATCTCACAGTAGTTTTGAAACAATATTAGCATTTCTAAATTAAAATTTTAACTTGATCCATCTAATGAAGTTAATTTTTTAAAGACCAGTGACCAAGTTGATGCCATGTAATCCAATATCAATGTGTTCTTTTATCTCCTTCCATAATCATGCATGACTTTATGACAATTTTGTCAGTTTATAATAATACTGATTAACCTCTATTACTAGAAGACTTAACATATCTGTAATCTACAAATAACTTAAACTAGTAAATGCAACTGTGAATCACTTGTATAAAATGTCAATCAAGTAGTCAACCTATGAAGCAGTAAAATGAATGTGTGTAGGATGGGAAAAGGAAACGAAGTCACTCTGAAACCAAGAATGAAAGGCTTTCTAATTTAAGAGAGCATATATCTTCATGAGCATTCATGTAAACATGTTTGAAACATCATGCAACAGGTTGTCCCTTGGAAGTTCTTCCTTTAATTTCTGGTTCATATTTTTACATCGCAAAAGGGCTGTTTCCACAATGTCCACTGTTAAGTAGTATTTTCAGAGTTGGGTGTTTTATTTTATACCATCTAATTTACAGGGGAACTCCAGTTAAAGAGTTCAGCCTTAGTTGACAGGCTTAAGAGATAATGCCTGTGGAAAGTTGTGACTTCAGAAGGTGGACAAGCAATTCAACCTTTGTGCCCAGAGGGTCTGCAAGCCTCTGAAGATAGTATCTGAGCCATTGTGTTCTCTGGAGGGAACACCCATCATGCAAATAAAGAATAGCTGATCAACAGATAAAGAAGTACTGGGAAAAACAACACCTGACTACAACTCATCCAGTTAACCTTTTTCCAAACCCCTTACCTAATTTTTCTTCTTATAAAAAGGTCAGCTTGAATCAAGACATTAAAACTGTTTTGAGGGTACACAACCTTCCAGCTTTGCAGATGGCCAGTACCTGAATAAAGCACCCATAAAAATTCAACCCTTGCCCTGGCTGGTAGCACAGTGGATAAGGTGCCTGCCTGCGCACCCAAAAGTCTCAGGTTCAATTCCCCAGCCCGGGCACATAACCAGGTTGCAAACCAGCTCTCCAGTCAGGTCTGTGGCTGGAGGCAGGTGAAATGCAACCATACATTGATGTCTCTCTCCCTCTCTGCCTCACTCCCTTCCCCTCTTTCTAAAAATAATGAAATAAAATCTTTAAAAAAAAAAAAATCACTGAAGCTGAGCACAGCCTCTAAAAAAAAAAAAAAAGAAATTCATCCCTTGTCTCTACTTATTGGTTCTGATAATGACAGGCAGTGCGATGGCTGACTTTTCTGGTTTCATAATCATCTACTTGCGGGCAGTGAGCTGGACAGGAATAACTCACTTGATCACTTGATCTTTTAATCGCTTCATTACAAAGATGTTCTTATAAGAACTTCCCTTACATTGTCCGTAAATTCTGGTGGGTATATATAATTTTCTGGGGACAAAGTCTGTAACTCTCAAGGATGTTCCCAAGGGTTGGCGGCCCTGCGTTAACATAAGCTGCTCTTCCACCACGTGGAAGTGGAACAACTTTGAGCTGGCTTCCGCCCTGAGCTCAGAGCTGGACATTTCCTCGGGGCACCACAGCCCAACCAGAGCAGTCATCCGAGGGCGACTTTCAGCAGGGGTCGCTGCGCCACCACCAAGGCGCCCAGGCGCCCTGCCCTGCCGCTCTCGCGGCGAGGGTGCCTACGGAAGGGGCGGGACCGGGTAGGCTGGGGCGGTGCCTGGGTGCCCAGGCCCCGCGACTACCGGGAGGGCGGGGGGGAGGAGCGGCTGTGACGTGCAGGTAACTGTGCCCCTGCAGGGCGTGCTGCGTCCCCCACCCGTGTCCCCTTTCTGTTGCTTCAGTGTGCACTTGTCACGTAGGGGCTCGGCGAGCACCGCTGCCCCGCCCGCGCTTCCTCCAGATCTCCGCGTGAGTCTCCCCCGTCCTGTCCCGGCCTGGGCCGCTTCGGGGCGCCCTGGGGGGCGAGCGGGGCGTGGGAACCCGGCGGGCTGAGCCTGTGACGCTGGCACCTTCTGCTGTCTTCAGACACAGACCGGGAGCTCAAGGACACAGGTGTCCCATTTCCCTCGACCTTGAGGACCTGGGAAGGTGTGCAACTTGCAGGGGTGGGTAGGGAGCGAGGGGAACCCGACCTCGGCCCTGAAGTCAGCCTGCCTGCCTCTGAGTTCTCCGGAAGGTCGTTTAATTGCAGTAAATCCACAAGCAGTTAGACCAGGTTCTCCTTATGGGTCGTAAACAAGCTCAGGAAAGTGGATCGATACCCTCTGGTCAACGACGGCATTGCCTATTACAGTCTTTGGTTAGTTCACAGATTTGATATCTCTTCTGAACATCTCACCCTGAAAGGTCCTGGGCTTTCTGACCCCATTACCCACATGCTCCTGTCCACCTTGGCGCCAAGGAAATGGTTTTAAGTGCATTCTTGTTAAATTGCTCCCCTAGATAAAAGCTTTCAAGGCCCCCAGGCCATCTGGTCAACCAGGACATTTGCGGTATGCAAGGCCCTTGGAGATTTAGCTTCTTGCCCATCAATCCAACCTCATCTTTGTTCTTTTCTGGACTCATTAGAATGCTCCAGTTCTCCTGATCTACTTTCATGCCACAGTCATTAAGCACTTACCATGTGCCAGGCACTGTTCTGAGCACTTAGGATTCAGAGGATATAATATAGGTGAAGATCCCTGCCCTTGTGGAGTGTATAGGCTAGTAGGGGAGACAGGCAAAAAGTAAAAACCTATAATATGGTAGCAGAACATAAGAGCTATGGGGGAAGAAAGTAGAGCAGAGTCAGGGGAGCTTGGGAGAGGGAGATGCCTCCCAAATGGGATTGGAGTGAGCGGACCTCGTTGAAGTGAAGATGACTTCTTCAGGCAGGAATTGCGGTGAGAGTATTCTAGGTGCAGCTGGAGTGAAGGGCTCTTCCCAGAAATGAGCCTGCTGGTGTGAGGAGCACCAGGAAGACCAGGGTGGCTGGAGCTGAGTGTGCAAGGGCAGGAGGGGCAGGAGAGGGGGTCTGAAAGGCATGCAGGGGCCAGATCCCAGCTCTTAGGCCATGGTAGGGCGTTCGCTTTTCTTTGTGTTTGAAGGTGTTGCAGGAAGTAGTGACATGGTGCAAAATCCTTTTTAAAGGAATCGCTCTGACACTCTCTGGAGAAGACTCCAACAGAGCCTTCGTAGTAACCCTGGTGATAGATGGCAGTGGCCTGAATCTGTCGGGGTAGCTGTGGAAGTGGCGGGATGCTGGACTTGCTTTCTGGGCAGAATGCATAGGGGCCTAAGGGAAAGGGAGGAGCGGAGAAAGGCTGGAGGCTTTCATTTTCAGCCACTAGAAGGGTGGAGTTTCCTTTGACTGAGGTGGGGAATGTTGCAGATCAAGATTTGGGACTGGGACTAGATTAGGAGTTTGTGTTTGAACCAGCTGCTTGAGGTACCTGGGACTCAAATGGAAATTGTGAATAGGCCGTTGGATGTTGTGTCCAGGGTCCCCAAGGCTACCCCTAGGCTCACTGATTCATCAGGAAGACGTAACAGGACTCAGCTGTGGGTCATAGCAAGAGTGTACAGAGCACAGTCAGCAGGGGAGAAGGTGCATGGCATAGTCTGGAGGAAACTAGGAGCAGTCTTCCAAACCATGAGTCCTTTCCCAGTGCAGCCACGTAGGATGTGCTCTATTCCTCCAGCAACAGCTTGGGATGGCATTTGTGAAAATGTCTCTCAGGAGAGCTTAATAGAGACATGGGACCCAGGGTTTTTTCTTGGGATTTAGTCACACAGGCACCCTCTGTCGAGAATGTACCAACATTCCAGACTCCCAGAAGGAAAGCCGGTATTCAGCCTAAATCAAATGGTTTGTACAAACAGTTCAGGCACAGTGAGCAGCCCTTGTCGATTCTGGAAGTGATGAGACCCTTCCTGAAATCTAAGTGCCCAGACACCAGCCTAGGGGCACCTAGCAAACGGGCATTTCTAAGGATAGTCTCAGGCCTGCTAGATGAACTCTTCTCTGTGCAGATATACACGTCTGAAATTTGAAGGAAGGTCTGGAAAAGTAATACAGATCAGGGAGTTGTTGGCATATAGGTGGCATTTAAAGCTGGAGATGTCCGGTGTCTTGATACGCATCTGTCAAAATGGAAAGATTGAGCTGGATGAGGTGAATGGAGAGAGAAGAGGAGTCAGAGAGAAGAGACCCTGGCTGGTGGCACAGTGGATAAGACGCCGGCTGGTGAACCCAAAGGTTGCTGTTTCGATTCCCAGCCAGGGCACATAACCAGGTTGCAAGCCAGGTTTCCCGCCAGATCCATGGCTGGAGGCAGGTGAAAGAAAACCACACATTGATGTCTCTCTCCCTCTCTGCCTCTTTCCCCATCCCTCTCTCTGGAAATAATAAAATCTTTAAAAAAAATCTTGCTCCTAGAGGAGCAAGAAAGGGGTAGTGGGGTTTTAGGAGAGGGTGTGTTTGTTGTTTTCAAATTTTTATTATTTTCAGAGAGAAGGAGAGGGAGGGAGGAAGAAAGGGAGAAAAACATCACTGTATGGTTGCCTTTCACCTGCCTCCATCAAAGGACCTGGCTGGAGACCTGGCTTGTAACCTGGTTATGTGCCCTGACAGGGAATCGAACCAGTGACCTTTGGATTCACAGGCCATCGCTCATCCATGGAGCCACCAGCCAGGGCCAGTTTGTTTGTGTTTGAATGAGAAATAACAGGGTGCTGATGAGAATGGCCCACTAGACAGTGAAAAATTACTGTTGTAACTTGCTGTTTCCCTTTCTGAAATCCAAGCTTAATTTCAGCCCTCTTTTCCAACAGAACTCTCCTCAGGCCTCCCTGCTCCGGGCTCCAGCCTGTGCAGGGCCAAGCTTCTCCGAACCTCAGCTTTCATGTGATGGGCTGTGACAGCTGGTTACTCACCCACATTCCACTTCAACAGGCAGCTTGAGGATAAAGACCGTGTGTTTTCTGCGTAGACCTAGCTTGACATGTGCAGGCAAATGAGTGAATGTGCAAGTGTGTGTAGTCATTGGTAGGATGTTTACTTACATCATGTCTCAAAAGTGAATCTTCAAGTGTGCACTGGTTTTTGTATGCGAGCAGATTGAGGGTGGGAGGGAGGAATGGGGTAGTTGTTCCTGTCCTATCATTACCCTGAGAGTCCCTTCTCTTGGGAGATAAGAATAGTACAGAAGAGAGACAGCATTGGTCCAACATGAGTTTAGGAAAGGGCACGGGCAGGGGTGCAGGTGGACGATTTTGTGTGGAGCTTGGAAGAGAGGAAGACACGTGAAAACGACAGAAACTTTTTTTGTTTTTCATTAGTAGGATCCTTATTTTACAATGACATAAAAGGAACCCTGGTGTGTACCGTCTGGGCCTATTGAGCCCGCTCCTCTGGCCAGTTTCAAAGCTCTGAGGCAGAATCTGGGTTCTCACACGCCACCCCTGTGGCCTGGGTGTTCATTGCCAACATCCACAAGTGATCATCATCTCCAGCAAAAGGTTAGGTTACTGCGTTTCCCCAATTTTATGTTCATACATTTCATCTAAACTTCAGCATTTACCAACATGTCTACTAGGAGGAGAAATCGATCAAAGAGGGATGAGTGACTAATAAACAGAGGTAATGCTTGGCTTGCCATTTTGGTTATATTTATTGTAATTACATGTGAGTGTGATTTTAAAATCACTCTAGTTAAAGTTTCCTAGTGGAGGTAAATAGAGCTATTCGTGGTATATGTGGAAAGCCGTAATATCTAGGCTTCTCACAGACAGCAGTGGGGTGTAAAAGCAGGACTTGGGGAGGGGGCATGTAGCAGTACTGGGGCTGACATGGGGACAGAACTTCTCTTCCCCACGATGTCCTCGTAGGACTTGTTCTAAGCAAGGGCAACACTTGCAGGCATCTACTCCAGAAACTCCATTTTCTCTAGTATCGCTGTCAATGAAGGCTAGCTTTTGTTGAAAAGAAAATGAGAAATGTCATGGGGAAGCAGAAAGAACCGTGGGATTGGAGCTAGAAGATTGGTGGGAGGTTCGGCGTGGTAGCGTGGCAGTCAGGAGCCTCGAATGGAACCAGGAAGCCTGGGTTTGGAGTCCACTTAGCATCTGTGTCGCTTAGATGGGCTTGCTGGAAGGGATAAATGAGTTAATATAGAGAGCCCTGCCTGGCCCTCAGTCACCGATGCGTGTTGAGAGGACTTGGCATCGGGATCCTGGCTATGTCACTCACTAGATGTATGACTTAGCAGCTTGTGAAATTGCTCCGAGTCTCATTTGTACTCTCGTGTAAAATGAGGGACTTGCACAGAATGTCTCCTGGGCGGCTGGCGGCCTCTGTCATTGCAGCAGACACAGACAGCTCTGGGAGTTTCCTAATTGGGGCGGAACGCAGCCAGGGCCTGCGCTCCCAGGCATACATATGGCCTTTGGCACTACCTGATAGCAAAAATAATTTGCTGAAGTCACTTAGACCAGTGTTTTCAAACTTTTTGTTTATTGTGATCCATAGAAAATGCATTTTATGTGACGACCCTGTGTGTGTGTTTGTGTGTGCATATATGTGATGCACTGGAATATTTTCTATACCTGTCCATTCTAGTTCTTAAAAAGTAAAACTTTTAATAAGGGCTCATTACACACAGTTTGAAAAACACTGACCTGACGATAGGCAAGTCATCATTACTGTCAATCTTTATTCTTTCCATGGGCATCTTACCCACCAGTCTGGTCTGGGCCCCACAACAGGGGGGATTTCAGCCAGGGCTGTCTTGGCCCATAACTTAGACATCACCTGCATAAATTCGAATGAGTCTGGAACTGCATCCCAACACAGAATTCCTGGGGCTGATGATAGAGAAGTCTGACTTTCTTGTGTGATTTGGGTGAATGGTTAGGTATGAGAAGCTCTGCTTTTGAATTTTTTTTTTTTAATTTTACACTGTGAAGTATATATGCCAAAAATGTTAACAGTGGTTATCATAGGGTAGATTACTGATGGTTTGAATTTTTAAATGTTTTTTCAAATTTTCATATATAATTGATAGCTCCTTTCTCTTAAAAATTATATTACTAAAAATCCTTACTTGGCAAAATAAATGATAAAAAATATCTTTACTGGGCAAAATAAAAAGTAGTTCATCATTGGGTAACTTAAAAAAATTATTTTGGTAGTAGTGATCCATGGGAACTACTGAAATGAACTATTTTCTTTATCCCTGCTGATACAAAATTTAAAGCTCCTTCTATTAATGATTATTATCTTTTGGGTATTATATAAGACCAGGTGTACATGAAATATCAGGGTTTCTTTTTAAGGTGCTTCAGGTAGTTTTTAGTCAGTATTTTAGAGTACTCTGGTGATTTCATAGCATTGAAAAATTACTTCAAATTATAGTTGTGTTGAAAAACAGCCCTTAAATGGAGCCTGCTTTATTTCTCATTTAAGACTCACATTGGGTCTCAAGAGCATTAAAATAGAGTTGAGCTTCTGTAGTCTGCCTCATTCATGCCAACAAAAATAAGGCCCAAAATGCTAGCTATGTATTTTTGAGTGGGCATGCAGGTAATTGCTGTTGTCAACTTCGTAATGAGTGGAAAGTAGAAAGGAAAAATCATGTGAATCATTATCAAATCAGTCTGAAAGTACAGCCTTGACTCAAAGGAAAGCCATTCGCAGACGTGAAGTATGAGGATATTGACCATACTGCAACCCCTCTTGTATTACTAATCATGGTGTTAAAACCATCCTGGTGGACTTGGGAGAGTCGGCCACTCTCATAACAAGGGAGTTTCTGCTGCCTGTGAGGAAAAGTAGGAATTGATTGCTCTCTGGCATGGTAGCACCTCAGCGCTTCAGGACACAACTGCCTAGATTGTGGGCCTTGGAGCCTTTTACTTCTCTGCTAGCTAATGGCTCTGCTAAACCTTGGGAAGATGTAAAAGGTAAAAAGGAAGTAAAATGCATATCTGTCCAGTGGTTCATTCCAGCTTTGATTGGCTGGGGTTGGAGGTTAAAATAAAGTTTAGAGATTTCACTCTGGGTTTTAGGAAGTCATGACCAGGTGTCCTTCCTTGGCTAAGTCAATATTGTAAGGATGTAACTAACGTATGTCAGTAAATAGTATTCCCATGAGATTAAAAATATATATATTTTCTTATTTTTAAAGAAAGAAAGAAAAGGACAGAAACGTGCAAGAGAGACATTGATCAGTTTCCTCTCACACACCCTGAACTGGGGACCTGGCCCACAATCCAGGCATGTGTCCTGACTGGGACTCAAACCTGCGACCTTCCCGCTCACAGGCCACTGAGCCACACCAGCTAGGGCAAGGTTTTTTTAAAAAGCAAATCATCGAGAACTATTAATATTTTTCAGTAGCAATCAGCAAGCTACTTTGGGTTTTTCACACATATTAGTATCTAGTTGGACTCTCATGATTAGCCTGTGAGGTAAGCATGAAAACTCACCATGGCCCAATGCATGGCCCTCCATCCATGCAAACCAATATGGCCTATTGGAGGGGAGTGTAAGTACAGTACTAGTTCATGGTGTGTGTGGTTTACGTTGTAAGAACACCAGGACACTACACTTGTGAAGTAAAACTGATTTATTGTCTGTTGCAGGTTATATGCACCATGGCGATGACTAGTGTCAGATTGCCCACCAGTATCTTAAGAAAAGCAGATGCTTGGATTGGACTCTGGGGAGTGATACGAGCGACACCTTCACCCAAACTCTGTGCTTCCTGGAATCGGTACTTGTATTTTTCTAGTACCAAATTAAGTGCATCAAATTATAAAACATTTTTCCGTAACATTTTCTCACTGAGACGCCCAGGGCTTTTACTCTCTCCAGAATATGTTTTCCCATTTTCTGTAAGACTCAAAAGTAATATAACCTCTAAAAAGACCACTAAAAAGACTCTGCAAAAAGTTGAAAATGAAGAGGACTCGGATGAGGAGCGTGATCTTGATGAGATGAGTGAGCAGGAGGAGGAGCTGGAGGATGACCCCAGTGTGGTCAGAGACTATAAAGACCTGGAGAAAGTAGTGCAGTCTTTTCGCTATGATGTTATCCTGAAGACGGGCCTAGATGTTGGAAGGAAGTAAGTATGATGCACATTTTATGACAAAATCACTCACCTTCCTGTTGGTTATTTTAATGTAGCATTACCGATCACTAGGCCCCATATTTTGGTAAGGAGTAACCATAAATAAGACCTTATAGAAAAGCTGCTTCAATTATTTCATTTTATAGAGGAGAAAGTGGATGCCCAAAGAAGTCAGATGACTGCCTGCAAATCTCATGTGCCATATTTTCTGGTTTCTAAAACTCCCTTAAGATTGTAAGATGAACCATTGATTGAATAACGTCTTTGAAAAGGAATCACCCTACTAGATGTACATAGCAAGTATAAAATGCATCTGGGTTTTACAAATGCTACAGTGTGAAAAAATATCTTAGAACCATTGGAAACAGTGTAATATGGTAATTAGGAATGCAGGCTCTACAGCCACACGACTGATATTTCAGTCCTGATCCTGTGTATGACCTTGGATATAAATTCTCTGTGCTTCAGTTTCCTTATCTGTAAACGGGGATAATAGAACCTACTTTAGAAGGTAATTGGGAGGATTAAATAAGTATTTCTCTAGGTATCTAAAGCATTTATAGCAGTGCCTAGCACACAGTAGATACTCAATATATGTTACTTATCATGATGAAAATACTACCCAGGCTGTGTGGTTCCATTGGTTGGAGCATCATTCTGTGCACCAAAAGGTTGCATGTTTGATCTCCAGTCAGGGCACGTACCTAGGTTGTGGATTCATACGGCGGTGAATAGGCATCTCACAATGAGGTCTCTCCCACCACCCCTTCCTGTCTCTAAAATCAATGAACATATCTTTGGGTGAGGACTAAAAGAAATAAATACTATGTATAGTGCACAGAGATATTATTAAGTGTAACTTTTAAGATTTCTTGATTTGAGAAGGATAGAGAGAAACATGGATCGGTTGCTTCTTGTATGCACCTGGGACAGGGGTTGAACCTGCAACCTACGAATGTGCCCTGACCAGAAGTCAAACCTACAACCCACTCAGCCACCGGGCCAGGGCTCAAGATTTCTTTAATATCCTCATTCTCTCCTAGACTAATTATAAGAATAGTGACCCTCATCTCATTGTTCATTCCTTATGCGCATACTGCATGCAATCATTATGCGCATGCTGCATGCAAGGTAAGAAGTGTGGTATGAATGACAAATTCAGAAAGATTTCCTTGTGTAACTTGTACCTTTATGACCTAATTTAATGGCATAGTTTAATTTTTCAGTCTGTGAAGCTTAAGGACTCATAAAGGTGACTCTGAGCCCATAGGCACCCTGATTGGGACTTGTTAATGTTCTCTAAAATCTGGCAAACTTGTAAGAGGTCCTCTCCTTCCCCCAGAGTAATAGCTGCTGCTGCTGCTGTTACTAAGGAGATCCTCGAATGTCAATCACCCAGAATCACAGCATCAGGAAGAAAGGGCACTGATTTTCATCTGTATCCTCCCCTGGTCTAGTTGCCCCAGTGATTAGATTCAGAGAGATCAGCAGCTGCTGGATTGGAGTTTCCCAAATTGCAATGTAGACCAGTAGAGGATTTCTTAATGAGCTCAACAGTACATGTGGTGCCTGGTTTTTCTCTTAGAACAGGTGTGAGAGGGGAAGGGAGCGATCACTTACTCCCTTGTGAATCACAGGAGCTACCATGTGGCAGAGAATGGCTGCTCAGGGAGTCAGGTGCAGAACCCGGGCCCTGCCCTAAATGGGGCAGGTGCACATGCTGAGCCCTCTCAGCCCCATCAAGGTACTGGTTACCTGCCTCATAGTTACTAGCAAATCATTGCAGCAGGTCAGCGTCCATTCGGAAGTACCCTTTGGTCTCCCTGTTTTAGATTGGTGTGGAAGCAGTTGACTTTCACTTTCCCAGCACCCCGACTGAACACTTTGTGAGGAGTTAGGTCACTGTCAGAATAAGCATTAATGGCAGGTTGTGTTTCTCAAACTTTTATAATGATTTTGACTATATTTCTATTTTAAAGCACTTTGACTTTTTTTTTTTTTTAAAGCAAAGTGGAAGATGCATTCTACAAAGGCGAACTGAGGCTGAATGGGGAAAAATTATGGAAGAAAAGCAGAACGGTGAGTTATTAAGACAGCCAGATATATTTTGTCCATTGCTTTGCCAAGACTCAATGCTGTCCCCAGTTTCCCCCAGGCTCCTTACCTGGGGCATCCTTGTGTCTCTTACCACTTCTGAGGTCTCCTAGGGCCTGGTCATGCTGGTGAGAATCACCAGCCGGCTTCAGTCACACATTGCTTGCTCTGTTGCAGCCTTGATGACTTTGAGGTGAAGCTTCCCATTTTTTCTTGGACATTTTAAGATGACAATCAGAACTGGCAAAAACCTAATATTTAAATTTCTCAGTGATTAATGTTAGCCCCTATGAAATCAGAGTAATCAGGCTAAAAAGAAACATTTGATCTATGCAGCGGTTTCTTTGGCCTGATAGTCACCTGAGTAGAGGTATAATTGTGTGCGGCCCAGCAGTGCACCCCTTCCCCAGGGCACGGCTGCACGGTTCTGTGTGCAGGGCGGCTCTCAGGTAGGAAGGTCTGTGTTTTCTGACAGCTCCGTATCACTAATACCTTTGGTGAAAGGTCCTTTAGAAGTGTTGTAAGAAAATGCATTTCCAGTATCCAGTTTTGATACAATAAATCATATATATAAATTCTGTTAACTGTATGCATTTTTGTAAAAGTAAATTATGTAAATACATACAGCTAATTAAAATGCTAATATCGTTCATATTTTTTGAGTGGGGCATTATGCATTATAGTTTCTTCATGCTTTTTATTTTCATAATTTTTACAAGTATGCATTGCTTTCATAATGGGAAAAAACAACGAAGGTGAAAGTTGATAAAATAGAAAAGTGTGTGACAAAGACCCTTAAAAAGTTTGGCAGACACAGACCTGTGAGATATTGGCAGACACAATCTAACCCTTAGCTAGTGTCCAGGGAACAAGTGTTCCGGGGAAGTTACACACTTCTGGAAGAGATTTTTTATTTTAGCTTCTCTCCTATTTTGGAACACCCCTAAGGTAGAGGACCTGCGCTGTATCCTGTTGCTCGGGGAGGTGGCAGGGTGTGAGCCCAGGGTGTGGGGCTGGCTGGGGGCCCGGGTGAGCACTGAGGCTTCCCCTGCATCCTTCCTCCAGGATCCCAGTGGACAGGAGCAGGACCTCCACAGCCCTTGTGTCAGCTGTCAGGTCACAAGGCCCCCTAGCCCTGTGATGGCACCTGACCCAGCAGGTTCAGACTGTGGATGTCAGTCATAGCTCCGTGAGCTGCAGGAAATCAGGCACTCCAGACAGGCTTCTGGAGATCAGGCCCTTTCTTGCCCCTGAAGGGCTTTTCTGTGGTTGTAGCCCAGCCCGGCTTTTGCCAGCCACAATGTTCCAAAGAGGAGACCTGCTCTCCCTGCCTGATGCCTCTGTGCCGGTGTCTCATTTACAAACTCCACAAATCTGTTTTTCTCCCTCTGCTTTGAGAAATTGTTAACTACAGCCTAATTGCTGCTTCTTCATTCTGCCTTGGGTGTTCTGCCTTCCCGGCTGCCTTCCAGATTTCTCCTGAGGGTCAGCAGAGGAAGGGGCGGGTGTTAACACTGGGCTGCCTTGTTACTAGGAGACCTGGTAGTCATAGTAACTGCAGCTAAGGGGAGATTTGAAATGTAGATAGTTGGAACAGCCCCTAATCCAAGCCAGTTTTGCTTTGTGTCTGCTGTGCCGTCTCCCACTTTAGGAAGGACAGGGCCTCACAGGGAATAAAGAACACCTCCTGTTCCATGGCCTGCGCCATGGGGCCTGTGCCTGGCTGCTGGCCCTGAAGGGTCAGGCGCTTGCCTGATGCTGCAGCTGTAACCCTGGCTGCCTGCAGCTGAGCAAAGCTTTCTGTGAGCTGCAAACCAGTTGGGGCCCAGACCGCTGTAGGTGCTAGGTGACTGTTGACTCAGACAGCGTGCGTGGAGCCCAGGTATGGGGACTGAAGCCTTCCTAAACACCTCTCCCTGGGATCAGCTGGGTAAAGGAGAGATTCCATCCCTATTCTGTGCTCTGGAAATGAGCTGCCAAAGGGATCCCCTTTTCTGGTACATGTGAGCCTGCTCTTCTCTTAAGGGACAGACATCACCCACAGTATGTCTGAAAGGATGCACAAGAAGCGTTGCCTTTCCTCTACATCCTTTTGTACTTTGTAAATTTCATATCATATGCATATACTAAAAATGAATTTTAGTGGAAGAGTTCTGCCAAAAACAGTAAAGCAGAGTTCCCAAGCCTTGTATTTTTGGACATTAATTTTAAGTGTCCGCAGTTGAAGTTGCATGGTCATTTTTTTAAAATTGAGCCCAGCAGAACTACATACAGGATGATCCCTGTCCATCCTCCCCGCCCCCCCACCATCTCCAAATGATTCCTAGGTCAGTCCCTCCTTCATATAAGTACCTCACAGTAACCAATTGCACCACTGGAGCTCCCAGTCCCTCCTTCAAACCTAAGGGAAGAAGTAGCCCTCGTGCCTAGCTGTGGTGTCCTGCTTTTCAGCCAACAGGGGAGGAAGCTAGCAGTTTAGAATAGATCCTAGTGGAGTGTCTCATCCGGCTGCTGTGGGCTGCCTCATTGGCTGGCGCCGCATCATGCGAGCAGGTGACACTCCCATTTTGTAGATGGAGTATTGGCCCGCCAAAAGCCTTGCACGGGTGGGAAAACAGATATTCTAAAAGCATGAAATTACGACTGCCTCAGAGAGCGTTCCTTGGAAAATAGGGTAAAAGTCAGCATTTGGTACCATGCTTCTTAAACAGAAGCCCTCCTGTAGGCTTCTAAGTAGTTACGTGTTCCCACTTGGGGTCCATAGCCCACACATGGGGCTCCCCACCCCACCCCCTTGGAAGAGTGCCCCTGGACTGTCCCAGGGCATGCCCTGTACTAGCTCAACCCAAAGCGCCCATCTGGGCAGCAGTGGCTTGATCTCAGCCCTTGAACCCACTAAATCCGCAGCCAACCCGACCCTCTTTTCTGTGTCATTCCATCTTTGCGAGTTGAGTCTTCTTTTCTTTTTTAAGTGTTGTTGGTATATAGTATTTGTCATGTTAGTGAGTATTTGAGCCACACCACACAGGGTGCGGTCTAGGTCTGAAGGACACCAACTGATGCTGAGCTGTGTGTGTTGAAGGCGCCTCCATGCGTGGCCCTGGGAGTGAGTGAGTGTTACCAAGGAGTAGGGACCTTTTCTCTCCCGCCCCTGGATGATGGTCACCCAGCGAAAACTCCAAGTGGAGTTATTTGCATTGGCCAGCATTTCCCCAACTGTAATCAAGACTTAGCTTTCTTTCAATTTGCAGGTGAAAGTGGGAGATACATTGGATCTTCTAATAAGAGAAGATAAAGAAACAGAAACAGAGATAGTGATGCGAATTCTCCTGAAAAAAGTGTTTGAAGAGAAGACTGAAAGTGACAAATACAGAGTGGTCTTACGACGTTGGAAAAAGTTAAAGTTGCCAAAGAAGAGTGTGAATAAATAAATGGATTGCCTCTTTTTTTTCTCTTTTTTCTTTTTTTGCAATAAAGCTGCTTTCTAATGGTAGGGAAAGACCCTACCTCAAAAAGGAGACATTTTTATTAAAATAAAGTTCTCTTATTAAAATAAAGTTCTCTTTATTAAAATAAAGTGGAATCTACTGAGTCATTTTGTGGAAATCAGGGTCCGCATCTGGGAGACACTTCCCGCGGGCTGGATTTTCTCTCCGGGCGTGTTCTGTGCTTATTCGGACCTCCTGGGCACGCATGAGGTGGGTGCTCAATGAACTAAGCCCAGACAGGGTTTTCTTGGTTAGCCTGATGTTTCCTGTGTTGACTACCCCAGGAGGCAGTGTAAATAAACTGGCCTCTTATCAGTGTTTTAGTCCAATTTCATCCCTGTTGGCCAGCTTTCCTTGGTTCAGGCTTCTTAAGGTAAAACCAAGCCAAGGGAAGGTTGCCCTTTGTAGCCTAGGGGAGGGTTGGGAGACCCAGTCTCCTTTGGCCTTTCTGAATTACCAACATGTTGTCCTTAGCTCCCCCTTCCATTTGTCTTCAGAAGCCTGGGGGAGTCAAGTTTTACCTAATTCCAAGTGGGAAGTCCGAGCCCATTTAAAATTGTCCAGGGCAGGGACTGATAAGACTGTCAGCCACAGGCCTTTTGTATGGCGCTCAGGAATGGTTTTTCCATTTTTAAAAGGTTGTTTAAAAAAATAGGAATATATGACAGAGACCTTGTGTGGTCTACAAAGCCTGAAGTATTTGCTATCTGACCCTTGACAGAAAAAATGTGATCATCCCCCTGCCTCCCGGATATAGGGTAATAAGCTAAGCATTTAATTTTTAGTTGAAAGCAGAAAATACACAGATTTTTACCAATGAAGAGAATAAAGAATCAGTAATTATTCTAATTCTGAAGAGTTATAAAAGGGGAAAGCCTACAAATACAGAGTACTTTTCGAAGGTACACACGCACACATAATAGGTCATCTGCATAAATAAATTAGTGTTTAGATTCCTAGGAGCTATTTCTTAGCACCAGGAGAGTCAGCTCAGGCTGAGAATTAGGTTAGGTGACAGCGGGGAAACTTCTGTAGTGCAAAGCAGTGGGCTATTTGAGCCTTGAGTCTGGAAGTCATTTACCAGCTCAGATTTCAGAAGACCCGGGAACATCAATTTTTATTTGAAAGCTTAAGTAAGTTCTCAGGAAATGATTTGGTATCCTGTGCACTGTAACAGAGGGAATTTACTTTACCACTTAATTAATTGGGCATCAGCGAAAATAGTACATTTAATTTCGACATGAGTTGGTTATGAAGTGTAATTTAGAACATTATCTTGATATCCATAGTTTTCTCATTTCCTTCACCTCTGCCTTTTTCCCTGTCCCTCTCCTTTTTCTTTCCCTCTCTTCTCTTGACTTCTTGGAAAGTAATAGAAAGCCCAAGAAGTCCTGGATGGTGAGGGGCAGCATGATCTAGTGATGTGTTGAGGATCCGGGTTTTTAGGCTCAGTCTTGTCATCAGCAAGTTGGGTTACCTTGGTGATGGCTTGGCCATAACCTCTCTGAGCGTTAGCTGCTTCATTGGTCAGATCGGGACCAGGACACTAATTGCCTTACCTGTGTCTTGGAAGGAGGAAGAAAGTTAAAAGATGCAAAGCTACCCCTGGCTGGTAGCACAGTGGATAAGGCACCGGCCTGCAAACCCAAAGGTTGCAGGTTCGATTCCCCAGCCAGGGCACATAACCAGGTTGCAAACCAGGTCTCCAGTCAGGTCTGTGCCTGGAGGCAGGTGAAACGCAACCATACATTGACGTCTTTCTCCCTCTCTGCCTCTCTCCCTTCCCCTCTTTCTAAAAATAATAAAATAAAATCTTTTAAAAAAAAAAAGATGCAAAGCTGATGAGTTTGGTGGTGGCTAGAGAGCAGTAAGGGCCACACAGAAGGCTTTTCGAAGCTATTGGTAATTAGTACTTAGCCGCCTGTCAGGGTTTGACCCATTCCAAATGTCTCTTTTTCTAAAAATCAAACTAAGAATGAAGATACCTGATGATGGAGAATATTGGTTTGATCACAGCATGTGGCAAAAACTGATCAAAAACAAAAGCAGTTCATAAAGATTTATGAGACTCTTGCAGCTCACTCATTCATTACTTGACCCAAATGGCAAGCTGCTATTATTTATGATGCTGTCCTGGCAAAGCCTCCTCAGTGAAAATGTGGCCAACATGCTAACAGGAGAAAAGATTTGGATGCTTTTAATGCATTAGTTCTCAACTGAGAGTGTTTTTGCTGCCCAGGTGCATTTGGCAATGTCTGGGGATATTTTTGGTTGTCACAACCAAAAAGCATTGAATGATGCTACTAAACATCCTACGATGTACAGTAGCTCCCACAACAAAGAATTATCTGAGCCCCAGCTGGGGGCACAGTGGATAAGGCACCAGCCTGCGAACCCAAAGGTCGCTGGTTGGATTCCCAGCCAGGGCACATAACCAAGTTGCAAGCCAGGTCTCCAGCCAGCTCTGTAGCTGGAGGCAGGTGAAAGACAACCATACATTGATGTTTCTCTCCCTTGCTTTCTTATCTCCCTGTCCTTCTCTCTAAAAACAATGAATAAA
The DNA here is from genome assembly GCA_004026585.1 of Noctilio leporinus. Classification (NCBI taxonomy): domain Eukaryota; kingdom Metazoa; phylum Chordata; class Mammalia; order Chiroptera; family Noctilionidae; genus Noctilio; species Noctilio leporinus. Next base: position 445,810 of record PVIW01000468.1, on the reverse strand, counting down.
ATCTTTAAAAAACAAAAAACAAAAAACCTGACCCGGAATGTCCAAAGCAGTAAGGTTGAGGCACCCTGCTCTAATGGGATAGCAAGGAAGATTTCTGTTAATAGTTATGGTCTTCCCAGAAAAGTATGAACATGATTTTTTTCTAGTGTGTTTTTACAGTTTTTAAAGGATGAACAATTTCAAAGTTAGGACTTGGTAGAGGCCTTTCTAGCCTTTTTACCAGTAATGGCTAATCCTTTCAAAGAAATAATGCTCTTCTAAGAAATATGGTGGTAATTGCATTTCTCTGCTAATAGCATTTCTATCTTTCCTGGAAAATATATATAGATGGCTAGGCAATAGTTTCATTATCTTCTTAGCATTTGAGGGATAAGTCATGGTTTATTTGGCCAATAATGATTGGGGAGATAGAAACATAACTACCATTTTTTAAGAAACTAAGAAGAAAACATTTCAGTTGGGGTGGTATCGTATATTCCATGAGCCTTAATGGGTGTGCAATGTGTATCATGATGTTCTAGTACAGTTCTGCCTTATTTTTCTTTTTTTAAGAGGTGAAGGCAGAGAGAAGGAAAGGGAGAGAAATTTCAATATGGGAGAAACATTGATCAGTTGCTTCTCATACACACCCTGATGGGGGGTGCAGAAACTGCAACCTAGGCATGTGCCCCAACTGGGAATCAACCGGTGATGCTTTGCAGGATGGTGCCCAATCAATTAAGCCACATCGGTCAGGCCTCTGTGCTTTATCTTGGTCATATATATTGGGGCTTTCAAAAAGTTATTGTCAGAGTTACCAATTTACCAGTGATCTCAGGGAGCATTGAAGGAGATTATAAAGTCCATTGAGCAGACTCAACAGAATTTGTGTGCCTCCCAAACTACTTGCTTTCTTGGTTTTTGAGGGAGAAACACTGATGACTTGTTTCACTTATTTATGCATTGATTGACTGATTCTCTTACGTGCCTGACTGGCACATATGAACCCACAACCTTGGTGTATCTGGACAATCAATGCTCTAACTGACTTACTGGTCAGGGCCCAACTATTTTCTTTCAGTGCGTCACATCAGTTGCCTGAAATCAGCCTTAGTAGGAGTATTCTCACCTTGAAAATCAGTAAACACAAAGAATCAGGGTTTATTTTTCCCTTAGAGAGTCAGTTAAACATTTACCAACACACGTGTGGGTGTTCCACCCACACGTTTTCCCATTAGGAAACTGCCCTATTGCCAGTATCCACCTTCCAAGTTCTGTCAAGTTATTTTTTTCTACTCTCTTTGTTTTCATGTCTTTCCACAGGTCCTCCATTACCTTAGCCAACTATTCTTGTGTGTAATGTGTATGTTTTTGTATGCATTTTTGTAAAATACGTTTTGCTGTTCTGTGCACATATATTTAAATTTCATAAATGGGACTACTATACGTTTGATTTTGTATTTTTTCCACTTAGAATAGTTTTTAAGGCCCATCCATAGCACTATAGATAAATCTAATCCATTGCTTCTTGCTGCTGCATAATAAATCCCAAGGCGCCAGGATCTACCACATTCTGAATCCACGTGACTCTCCCCCAGACTCCTCCGCAGAACAGTGCCTGCTTACTCTCTACAATGGCTACGCCACGCTGCCCGCTCACCAGCAATGCACACAGCCCCTGGCATGACCAGCTTTCTGACTTTTGCCGGTCTAATGTCGGTCTAAAGAGGTAGGTATAGTTACTTACACACTCTTCGGAAGTTCTCCTTTCCTATACCCACGAGCTCCCACAGCCTGCTGCTTCTGCTGTTTGGTAGCTGCTACTACCCCGTCTGCTGCTTGGAATTTCTCTGAGGGCTCTGAGATGGAGTGGCAGCCACCTGCGCCGGCCACCGTCCTGTTGCTGCCAAAGACATGCTTGCTGGCCTTTTCAAAAGGTTTTTGTGCATCATTATGGCTTAGCATACCGAGTATGTCAAAAGCAGGTTGGTGAAAGTCTACAACTCCGCGAGGTCCGGAGGACATGGGTTGCTCATAAGGCACTCGTTACTGTTGTAGAAATGTCAGCCGCATCCAGTGGGCCTTCCATCTGGGGGCTTGATTCTTCAAGCGGGAGAGACGTTCCCCAAGGCAGACAAGGGATGCCCCAAAGACTAGTCAGGGTAAAACGCAAGTGTCTAAAATGGGCCATTTCTATTTAGAGGTCTGGACTGCTCATATCCATTTCTGGAGCCTCTCTCAGAGGGGTTAGATACTATCAGAAACTTCCCCGCAGGATACCTAGAGAATTTTCCGTAGGACTGCAGGGGAAATCCCTTAACTCTTGATTCTGAAACAAAGGTGAGGCCGAACTGATCAGCCTTCTCCGGTTCTAAGCGATACAATCAACTGTTAACAATCTGAAGGGAAGGCACCCATCGCCGCGGGCCCAACATTCGCTGAGGTCCAAGACGCGTCATGCCTGGAACTGTGCCAAGATTTCAGCCTGTCAGCTCCAAGGAGACACAGGTTTAATACCTTGCATCAGAGAGCAGGAGCTGAACCCCAGAAAGATTGGGGCTATTGAGTTCTGCTGCCAGCATTCATTCACAGCATACGGAGCACCTGTGTTCCAGTCTGAGCACCAGGAGAGTCAGAAAACTTGGCAGACCTGCGGGTGTGCCTCGGGGCGGGGCCACGGTCTCAGTCTGCTTGTACCCACCCACCCGCATCTGGAAAATCAGTTTCAGGCCAGAGATGTCGGGTTTTGTGCTGTTTACCATCAGAACCTTCCCTCCAAGCTCAAACAGGCTTCTTACCTACCAGCTAGTGAGGTTGGGACGTTTTAGAATCGGAACAGTGCCCAAGAGATAACAGGTGTTACAGACTTTTGCTGAATGAACTTCCTTTAGAGGCAAAGGAATCTTCCCGTGTTCTTTTTCTATTTCTTGTGGCATGAAAAGCCTCTGTGAGTCCAACAGTCTTTCACTTGGATGGATCCAGAAACTCAGACTGTGGACAATTAGCCAAAGGTAAATGATGAGGGACCACTAGGCAGAGAGACGAAGAAATTTGCTGCACTCAGCTTACTCCGATGGCAGCTCAGAAATCAAAAGCACTAACTTTGGAATCAGCCTGGCCCACGTTAGAGGCCCCAGCCCTGCATGCTACTTGGACGACCTTGACCAAGTTAGTTAACCTCTGGAAGCATCCCCTTTTGTAAAGGGGTAAAAATATGTAGCCCACAGAGTATCTGTGAGGGTTAAATGGAGTAAGGCTTATCAACTCCCTAGCACATCTTGACAGGAGCTCAGAAAAGGGGAGCTCTTAGGAAAAAACGGAAGTCTCTTCAATTTAGGGACCTATCGTCACTTCTAAATACACACCCATCACATTGCAGGGGCTTCTGAAAGGAAGGGCAGAGGCATTATATGTTCCCCACCTCTGTCAAGAACACAGTTCACCATCTGGACTACAGACTCTATTTAGATTCAACAAATGGATTCTTACCCCTTCAATAAAATGAACGAACATGCTTCGCCATGCAGGAACATTCTGGCAAAAGCCATCACAATTTGGCCAGTGCCCCTAAGCCCTGCTGCTGAAGCATATGTAAACCTGCCGCTTCCCACTGACTTAAAAGCTAAGATTTAGTTTACCGCTAGTTTAAAAAGTAGTCAGCTTTATTTTAACACAACAGGAAACCACTTATTTCAGCTCAGATCTATTTCTAATAATCAGGAAAGAGCTAAGCCTTCAGTTTCTGTATATACAGATATTCACCAACAATTTGCCGTCGTTCTCAAGAGTGCAGCCCCCCATCAGCACCAGCGTCACCGGGGAATGCCAGTGCTTAGGCTCCACCCCAAACCCACTGAGCCAGAACCTCTGGGAGTGGGGCCCAGCAAGCTGGTTTAACATGCCCTCCGGTGGTCCTGGCCCTTGTGGGTGCTGACCAGTCCCACTCAGAACTTTTGCCACTGCACCCATCCTATAGCTGTTGAGGGCCAGCGGCCTTTCTGGAGTCAAAGGGAGCCACCCTGCCAGGGGAGTTACCCCCCATCATGGGCAAGACCTCAGACACCTCAGCAACTGGCCACTTGGCCTCAGCTGGGACTAACCCTGCCTAACAATTCATATTCTAGGACTTCTCAGTGGGTGGAAACGAAGCTAGAAGCAGTGGGAACCAGCCGTTGCTTACGCCCTTCCCTGGCCCCATCTTCCTTTCCTCACTCCTGACAGCCTGCCCTGGTTACTTGCACAAGAACCCCCACCTCAGGCTCTGCTTCTAGGTCGGAAATGCGATACCATGCCAGTTAATTTCACAAGCCCCAAAAATGTACGACTACCAGAAGACATCTGTCCACGGTTCCCACAATGATTCCACCCAGGGCAATTCTAAAACCAGTGCACCCTTTTCTCAGCCCCCTACAGGTGTAGAGGATTCGGGTGAGACCTGACACCGACTTGCCACTGTTTTTGGATCTGAAGCATTGTGTCTTGTAGCTCAGGTGGGGCTGAGCTCCGGAGAAGGTGTGTTAGGGCTGAGGCAAACTTGGATTCACATGCACTGTGCACGTGAAGTCAACCGGGACCATAAACCTACTTCTTTCTTCTTATCATGCAAGAGATAAGAATGCCCAAAACACTGAGTTTTTATGAGAATTACATGAGATGGAATAAACATCATTCAGGGCTTTCACTTTCTTAACAGGCATAATTATGGAACTTCCCTCACAGGGCTCGTGAGAAGATTCTAAGAGATGAGTACATCTCTTGTGTGCCTGGCACATGGTATATGGTCAACAAACGTCAGGTGCCACTATAAGGAGCAGGCTTAATAAACATCCATTTCTTTCCCACCTGGAGGGGATTTTAGATTTATCCGGAGGTTCCCTCAAAAAGGCCATCTCATCATTTCAACAATAATGGTAGTTTGGTGTGGTGCTCTTCTCTCTGAAGAACTACATCTTGGGCCCTGGCTGGTAGCACAGTGGTTAAGGTGCCGGCCTGCGAACCCAAAGGTCGCAGGTTCAATTCCCCAGCCAGGGCACATAACCAGGTTGCAAACCAGGTCTCCAGCCAGGTCTGTGGCTTGAGGCAGGTGAAACAAAACCATACATTGATGTCTCTCTCCCTCTCTGCCTCTCTCCCTTCCCCTCTTTCTAAAAAATAATGAAATAAAATCTTAAAAAAAAAAAAAAAAAAAAGGAATTACATCTTGGAAGTAAGGTCCCCTACATCAAAATTATCTGAATTTTCTTTCTGGTAGAAAACAAAGATACAGCTAGAAGGGGCTTAAAGAATTTAGCCTTCAAGTCCTGCTCAGACTTGCTCCTGCATTTAACCTTTGGGGTTCCAGCCCCTGACCAGTCCTAACCCGCTCCAGGCTGAGCACACAGAAGTGTGGGGCTCACACCTGAGCAGATGCCCCCCATAGGAAGTGTCCCAATGCCAAGCCACAACTTACTTGATAATAGATTGTGACCCTTGGGCCAAAAAATGAGTCCCTCTAACAGCTGGAGATATTTTTCACTATGAAATATTGCTTACACTTAATGACTTATAATTAGCCCGAGATGAGAAAAAACATGTATCCTTTTGTTATCAGTTAATTATATGTTAGCTTTGAGGAACTAAACCCCATTTCATCCAGAGAAAAAAAATGAGTGAAATGGAGCTCTGCTGGCTTGCCCAGGAAAGGCAGGGTCAAATGCACCTCCCATGGTGTGGCCAGGAAGCAGATTGTGTAGAAATGGGCTGGGATGGATTCGGTGACTTTTCATTCAGCCATGACAAACTGAACTCCTGTGAGCTGCTGCCAGGACACCAGAGGGTGGAAGCCCCAGAGGCTGGGGTGCCCCTGGGCACTCATGTCCTCCTCTGGGGCGGGTGAGGAGGCCGGGAAGAAGGACCAACGCACAGAGAAGAGTTCTGAGAAACCGCTCCAGAAAAGATGCTATGAGACCATATTTTTTTCTTTTTATAACATTTTATGTAACTCATAAAACAGTGCTTGTATAAAAATTCACACAAAGTTGCTAGAGAGCATACAATTTTCAAAAATGTCCTGGGTTTTTGTTACATTCAGTTTTCTAAGGATGCACTCAAATCAATGGTGACACACAGACATTATGGGGTATTTCATTATCTTTGGTAAAACTATTCTCATTATTTTGTCTCCTCACAGTATTAACTCTGATATCCACTTTGTGCAGGGTCTGCGATCACTAGGATGTCAGAAAAAATATTAAGGCTGGATCTACACAAGGCAAGCATTCCCCAGCGGCAGTTGCAGCCCCTGGCCCCACCCCCACTTCTTACCATCTGTCTGTGCAGGAAGGGTGAAAGCCCAATGGCCTCCAATGGGGGTCTTGAAACACACCCCCTATCAATCAGGCAAGAGGCAAATATTTGGAGGAAAAGGAGGAAACTGAGACCATCTCTACAGGAACCTGAGTGGCCACGCTGTGTGGGATGGTCAAGCCAGTGACTCTTAACCATTTAAACAGCTAATCTGTTGGTCATTAAGTAGATCCCATCGGTTGGCTGATGTGACACCCCTCCCCCTAACTTAAAGACAAGAGAGTTCAGGGCTGAAGCTGATTGGGAGGGGAACACAAATTTGCAGGACACAAGACACTTTATTCCGTGAGGTGGGAGTTGTCATGCAGACACAGCCAAAGCAACCTGAAGCAGGATTAAAACTCAGTACATTCATAACTGACTTCATACATTCTTTTAAAATGTACTAACACAGGAAATGAGGTATGCTACCTCCTATTGTGATGTTATTTTATTTAATATCAGAATGTGTCTGTGCTAATTCTTTAGTTTTCCAGATACAAGGCAAAAAAAAATTCAAAAAACATGACCACAGAATTTAGGTGGAGATGGGAAAGGGATCTGCCAACAGATTTTATGGAAAACATTAAGTTTCGAAAAAAGTATTTTGTACTTCTATTGCTTCAGGTACAAAACTGCCCTGGAGCCCACATGCAGGGCTGAACTAAGGACATCCTACAGAAAGAGACAGGACCTGCATGTGTTTCCTGATGAGCCCATCCAGAGGGACAGGAAACAGCTCCCAGAGTGTGTCCACCTCTCTTCACTGAAAGGGACTCTAAGGTTGGCTGGGGGGGTGGGGGTGGGGGGTCCTAAGCAGGAAACCACCAACATACAATTTTCAAAAAACTGAGTATGCTCTAGGTCACAAAGAAACAGGGTTCATTCTTAGAACCTAGAACCTGTCCATTTCTTGAATGTGGGTAGATAGGATTTTAAAAAATGATTAATAAATGATTGTGCTTCTGAAGTTGCAGGGTCACATTCCACCCTCTGGAAGCAGGACAACTTCACATGGCTTGCAATCCTCTTGGATACATCCTAGAGACCAGAACAAACTCCACCACACACCCTCCAACCAGCAGGGCTGGCAGGCAGGGGCCACTGCCATCTTTGGGTAGGGCATATGTGTGCATGTGTGCACGTGTGCATTTGTGTGTTGGGGAGACTAAGGCATAGAGAAAGGCCCAGGTGGGGGGCATGGGGTGGGGGAGGGAGGGAGCCTCCTGGCTGCTCCAGTCCATTCTTCTTTCCAGGCACAAAGAGGTTGAGCTTGTTATTTATGTAGGTCTCCTTCATCTTCCTTCGGTTTTTTAATAAGAAATGTAAATGTGTGTGTGCATATGTGGGCAAGTGAGAGAATCATTAAATCTCTGTGCATTTCTATATTTCAGTAACTGAGGCCTTCAGTTTCAACAAATAATCTGTAAATGACATTTACAAGCAAATTTACTAAAGCTGTATCAGTAAAATCCTGTCGTGTATTGTAAAAACAAAACAAAAAAAAAGCCTGCTGGGTGCAGGCAATATTATGTCATACATACAGCTGCCAGAACTGAATTCCTTATCAGCTGTATAAAGACAATTCACAGACTGTTTCTATAATTTCTGCATTTTGAGGTTGCTAAATAGTAAGCCACAAGGGTTTTATGACTACTGAGTGTGATTCACTCATTTTTTCAGGTTTGATATAATGTATTTAGTCTGAGTTAGACTGTTTCCCTTCCCTCTTAGGCATTTGGCCCCCAAAGTCAAGTAAATAAAAGTATTGTTTTTAAGGACATGAGCAAAATTATTTGGGAAATTTCCTGGTTGGGATTCTTGGAGAACACACCACTGGCCTGAAGCAGTCTGACCTTCCCAACAAGTGAGAAGAAATTTCTCACCCTGAGGCCAAAGGACCAGTCAAACAGATGTAGGACAGCAGGATCACCTAGGGGGTCTGAGGGGAAAAGCTCTGAGTGGACCCTAGGAAGGGACATAGGTGCATAGGCACCCCATCTGAGATGACCTGTGTCCTTCCAATACCAGGTATCACCAAGAAGACACGAGAGTATGGGCCCACCCTGAGGAAAGAGGATGCATACTGACTGCAGAAGCGGCCACTGAGGTGTGGTGAAGAACATACCATACAGCTCCCAAAACCCAGGTTTTGTACAAATACACCCACAGAAAGTAAACAGTTCTTGATGAGTCCAAAGAGACCCATTCTTGAATCAAATAAGAAGCCAATTATTCACACACACAGTTCTCCAAGGAAATGTGCCTGCCCCTCCAACCAGCATCCTCATGTGAAAGAGGAAAGTGAAAGGACACAGCACAAAAGACATTGTGAACATGTTTTCACATCTATCTACATTCATATCATCATCATCATCATCATAATCATCATCATCATCATCCAGTGTTCTTGTCTACAGAGAGTGAGACAGCAATCTACTGACCCAGCATCAACAAACAGGCCAGGCCATGAGTAAGTCCTGCCCTCAGCATGACAGTGGAAGGGAGAATGTGGCCATGGTCAGAAAGGACATCACACTATTCCATCCCCTCTAGTGCCATCCAAGGGACATCTTAACTCTTCCAATATCAGATGTAAAAGGCAAGGTCAGTATAAAGTCGGTCTCTCTGCCACCTGAAGTTATTATTAGCCATCAGGCCTACATGGCCATTCTAAAAATTTCATAAATCTAAAACCATCTTAAAATGAAATCCCAGCAACTGAAGTCATCTAACAGTACTTCACCTTCAATATTTAAAAGATTTTGTCCTAAGCAAAGTGGCCCCCAAAGAGCCCCGTGACCTTTTAAGAAAGGGTTTCCTTTCCATAAAAAAACAAAAGATAAAAATGGAAGAAGTAAAATGTGGGAAGAGGAATAAGAGAGCTGCTGAATTTGCATTTCAAATTGAGAAGGAGGAGCAGACACAGCCAAGGAGAGAGAACCCCCTGCTCCTGGGGCCCCTCAACTCTCCCGGCTCTGCCATCCCCAAACCGGCTGCACCGCCGGGGAACTCAGGGCAGAAGTCAGAAGTAGGACAGAGCAAATATAAGGCTTCTTTCTTGTGGCTGTATGCGCAGTACGTGTGCAAAAGTGGCAAGCCACTTCCCACTGATATAAGGTGCATGTCTGTGGATACCATACCCATGCTCCAAAGAAGGTTCAGGCCCTAGGATACTCATCACTTCTCCACTTTCTTGGCTTTCTTCAGGATGTCACATTTTTTCCTGTTGGGGCGGCGGCACCGTTCGTCGATGCTGGGGATACATTCGTAATGCCACACCTCCTCCATCTTCTCCACGGGGTACACTGCCTCCACGTAGTGGCGGATGAGCCTGAGCCGTGTGGGGTCCAGCTGCTTCTTGTTGCAGGCCCCCGAGTGGTTGTACTGCAGCCGGAGGTTCTCGGCAGTGAAGAGTTCGGGAAAGAGTCTGACCAGTAGCCGGGCAGCGAAGTTGCCCACCGAGAGGCTCTGCTGCACGATCTCACGCACCTCCTTGTCTGACAGCAAATAGGGGGAAGGCACCGGGAAGTCGGGTGATGGGACCACCAGCTCGTCCAGAGGGATCTTGCAGAAGTCCTTGCTGCTTCTTTCAGGGGGCAGTGGAGGCCCCTCAAATTCCTCTCGGAACCTCTCGGGGTTGACTGCATAGTTTGCCAGGTCTCTGCACTCAGGGCCTGGCACGTGGACTTTGCGTTGCTGCTGGTAGGAGCGCCTCTGCTCCGTGTCTCGGCGCCGGCAGCGCTCGTCCAGTTTTCCCACAAACTCCAGGGTCCAGACGCGGTCGTTCTTGGCCCGGGGGTAGAGTAGCTGCACGTAATGGCGAATGAGCTTGATGCGGGAGGGGTCCAGCTGCTTCTTGCCCAGGGAGCCGCTGCAGTTGTACTGTTTGCGCAGGTTCTCGTGTGTGAAGAGCTCAGGGAAGAGGTGCACCAGCAGGCGGGAGGCAAAGTTGCCGATGGACAGGCTGCTTTCATAGATGCTGCGCAGCTGTTCCTTGCTGAGGAGGCAGTCAGCGCCCGGCACCTCGAAGTCGGGCTGCGGGATCTCCAGCTTGTCGAAGTCGATGGGCACCAGCCAGATCTTCTTAGACCGCCGGCCCGGCCGCTCACCCTCGAAGTTATCCTCCACCTTGACCACGGAGATGTCGTCGGGCAGGCTGGAGGAGTCGTAGCACTCATCCCGTGGGGGGTCACCCTCGCTGCCCCCATCCAGCCCCAGCCCCTCGAGCTCATCGTTGATCCGCTGGGCACACTGCTGCAGCCAGGCCTCCTCCTCCTGCATGTCGGGAAAGTAGATCTCCGTGTAGTTGCGGATGATCTGCAGCCTCTGCGGGTCCAGCTCCTGCTTGCCGCCATCCCCGTAACAGCTGTACTGCTCGCCCAGCTTCCGGTGGTCGAAGAGCTCGGGGAAGAGCCGGTGCAGGAGGAAGACTGCGAACTCGCCTGGCGACGAGGCTTCATCCAGGAACTCGGTGAGGTCCTGCGCGTCCACCACGTGGTCCGAGGCGATGGTGCTGCTCCGATCCAAGGACAGGGCCTCCTCCTGGTCTTTGTTATCTAGGAAGTGGCCAGGGTCCACCTGCTCAGCCTCAAAGAAGCTGGCGACCTGGCTCCCAGGCTGGTTGTCCTCCATCTCACGCTGGGCCCAGAAGCGGCTGAAGAAGTCATTAAGCTGGGGTAGGCACTCAGCCTGCCACACAGCCGTGTCCTTCACCGAGGGGTAGTAGACCTCCACGTAGTTGCGGATGAGCTGCAGGTGCAGCGACTCCAGCTTCCGCTTGGTGGCAAAGCCACAGGCACTGCAGCCGCGGGAGAAGTCCACATCGCTGAAGAGCTCAGGGAAGAGCTGCACCAGCAGGCGGCAGGCCAGGTCACCACCTGACAGGCTCTGGTCCACGATCTGCTTGAGCTCGGCGGCCGTCAGCTGGTACTCGGGGGGCGGCTGGAACTTGGCCACCATCTCCGTGGGACTCACCTGTTTCTTGATGCGGCTGACCTCCAGGGACAGCAGGTCCACCTTGCTGTGCAGCTGGGACATGTTGGAGGACAGTGTGTTGAGCATGTAGAACATCTTCTGGATCAGAAAGTAGATGTTGGGGTCACCGTCGGTGGCTGCAGCTGCACTGCCACCATCCCGCTTCTGTGTCTCATTTAGGAGGCGTAGAGGCGAGGGGCTGTTGCTGGGGTTTGCCTTCTCCAAGAGCTCGTAGGTACTGAGCACGTCCCCTGCTGGAGGGTTCTTTTTCTCCATGATCTTGTGCGAGATGCCATACAGAGGCTTCTTGTAGGACGGGGTGCTCATATCATTGCTGGGCTCCTCCTCGCCTGGCCACACAGAGCCCAAGCTCTTGCCCCTGCCAGCCTGATCCCCATTGCCCTGGCAGGGGGAGCTGTTTTCTCGGTTCCGCATTCCTGCTAGGAGCACCTGGAAAACAAAAGCTGTGTTACAGGGCTGTTCTGATTTACCACACTAGACACAGGTCTGTGTCACACTCACATAAGGGTCAGGGTCAGTCACAGGAGCCTATGAGGAACTGCTTTCCCTTGGCCTTGAGCCACTCGGGCTGTCCCAGAATCCCCTGCACAAAATCTGCTCCTGCTCCCTGTACCCTGAGAGAGGCTCAGACTAGAGCTGGGAAGCCTCAGATTGCTGCAGGACACCAGTGCTCGGCGTCCCGCACACAGTGCCCGACAGGAGACCAGGCACAGAGGCCGACAGGTCTGGGCAAGAATCTTGCTCGGGATGGGAGCGAGACCATGGCAACATGAGGAGCTCGTTGACCCAGGGCTCAAATGCTCTCAGACAGGGATAATATGACTCCTGCCCTTGGCAGCTCAGTGTGTCCTCCAATCTGCAGCCTCTAGAATAGACATCATCACTCAGGACAGCTGAGATGCACAGTGGGGAGCACAGAGAAACAAGGTCTGGACATTGGCAGTGGGCCGTCAACTCTGCCACACCTGGAACCCTGTCTCATCTCGGACTGGAAAAGAGCTAGCCCAGAATCTCCAGAGCCTGTGCATCTGTGAGATTCTGTGACAACGGTGGGCCCTCCCAGGTGTCTAAGCCTGGGCCTCCTTGTCAGCCCAGAAGTCCTTTCGCAACCAGAATTCCAAGAGAATTAAGCCCTACTGCCCTAAGTGACCCACTGTATGTAATGAAATAACATGCATCTCATGCACCTAAAAGGGTACTTACTATGTCTTATCCAGCCTTGTTTAACAGAGGTGTGTGAGAGAACTAAGCCCTACCAAATATGATCTGAGGGACTGGTTCCTCCACACCCCCCAAGATGGTACACACTGCAGGCCCATTGCTGTCAGAGCCCAAAACACCCTGTAAGGTCCCCAAAGCTGGACTCCAAGTGCCACCACTGTCCTGCAATCATTCTGACCATTGAGAACCCAGAGTTCTCATTGCTTTCATCAGCAGTCTTCCCTTCCATTCAAGGCCTTGAATGTCTTCTTTTTTTTTTTTAAGGTTTTTTTTATTTATCATCTCCAGATATGGATAGGGAGAGAGGGGGAGCAACATCCATGTATGGTTGCCTTTCACCTGCCTCCAGCCAGGAACCTGGCCGGGGACCTGGCCTGCAACCTGGCCATGTGTCCTGACTGGGAATCGACCCCCGGGTTCGCAGGCCGGGGCCCTATCCACTGTGCCACCAGCCAGGGCAGAATGTCTTCTTAAAGAGGTTTATTTACATATACATGGACAGGTGATTTCCAAGAAAGGTTCGAAGGCAAGTCAGTGGAGAAAGGGTCACCTTTTCCACGAATGATGCTGGTTCAACGTGCCATGTTCCATAAGCAAAACTGAATTCACAATAGACTGTGGACCTAAATATAACATCTAACTTAAAATTCTAACACTTCTAGAAGAAAACATAAGAGAAATCCTTTGTGACCTTGGTTTAGGCAAATATTTCTTAGAACACTACAAGCACGAGCCATAAGAGAACAGATTGATATATTGCGCTTCATGAAAATCAAAAAAACTTCTGCTCTTTGAAGGACACTGTTTAAAAGAATGAAGATCAAGCCAAGACTGGAAGGAAATACTGGCAAATCATTTATCTGATGAAGGACTTGAACCCAGAATACTAAAAGAACTCTCAAACAACCCAATTATTTCAACAGCTACTTCAAAGAATATACAGAAATGGCAAAAAAGCACATGAAAAGATGCTTATTAACATGCAAATAAAAATCACAATGAAATACCCTATCACCCTCACTAGAATGGGTATAATCAAAAATACACAACATGGTGTCCTAGAGATGAGGTGGACACAGGAACTTGCAGTCTCAGACACTGTTGGTAGGATATAAAACGGTAATAACCACTTTGGAAAACACTTGGTACTTTCCAAATATGTTAAGCATACACAGACCATATGATCCAGGCATCCCCATTCCTAGATATTTACTCAGCAAGATGACAGCACAAGATCATATAAATACTTCTAAGCAAATGTTCATGGCAGCCCAATTTATAAATAGCCCCATATAGGAAACAACCCGAAATTTTATTAACAAGTACATAAACTGTTATGTTTGTACCATGAAATACTACTCAGAACAAAACTGATCCACACGGCACTCATGATAACATCTCTACTTATACCAGAAGAAGCCAAATCAAAGAGGCCAGATTGTACGCTTCCATCACATGAATTTCTAGAAAATAAAAACTTACCTATAGTGACAAAGTAGATTAGTGGGTATGTGGGGGTGCAGGAAGGATGCAAAGGGCATAAAATTTCAAAATTTTAATGGTAGTTGATGATGGATGTTTATTATCTTGATCGTGGTGATGGCTTCACTGATACACTTGTCAAAACTTACCCAGTGGCACACTTTAAATATGCGCCATTTGTTGTATTTCAGTCCTAACTTTATAAAGCTGTTTTTGACAAGTGTTGAATTTGACCCAAAAATGTCTGGGGATACATTTCTGACGGTTTAATTAAGCAGGAGAGCTAACAGGCAAGCACTGACGGGTGTCCGGGGAGCACAGTTTTAGCAGAATGTTGGCTTCCACGGACGGGCATGTGCCCCAGGCAACTGAGGAATGGACACGAACCAAGTGCATCCTCAGGATGATCCCACACCTGGACAAACATGGCCTGCTTAGCCCCACCTGGCCCAGGGCTTCCGAAACTCTAGTATGAGGGCCTTGTTGTTAGAAGGCAGGTTCTGATCCCTGCACCTGCATTTCTAGCATGCTCCTGGAGATGCTGTTGGCCCTCCCTTGAGTTGCCAGGGCCTGGAAGACACTGTCTGCTATTTTTCTCATCCAGGCAGATTCAGTGCTACTTGTAAGCCTTCAGATACCTAATGCCAGCATAAAGCAATACATGAGGTATTTTCTCTTGCAAAGCAGAGAGACAGTTTCAAGAGGCTACCTTTACAATCAATGGCAGGTGAGCGATATGGCACGATATGGAGCGATAGACCATGAGGCCATGTAAATGGAAAACTTTGATCCAATTAACCAATGTCACCCCAATAAATTTTAAAAAAAAACAAACTTGGACCCTCTGAACGTCCTATATTTCATTTCAATTAATCAATTGCTTAATTACTTCCTGGACCCTCTTAGACAACAAAATAATCTGACCCATGTTACAGAAGGTTAATTTTTCTCTTACATCTCTGTTGATAATCAAGCAAAAGAAAGGCTACTTTACTAGGAACCTAAAGATATAAGAATTCTTATGTTGTAATGATCCCACAGAGCTTTCCAATACTTTCTCAGAGTTTGTTTGTCTGAGCTGATGAAGGGTCAGTCGCACCCAGCCCTTTTGTACCTCACCACTCCCACACTTCCCAGGGGCACAGGATCAGGGGTATGCTGGGGTTGGAGGAGACTGCCCCTGTCCCACTCCCTTCTGGGGTCTCCTCACCAACCTATCCCCACCCTCATCCCACTGCAGGATGGTTGGTTACATGACAGGACCAGATCATTTCTGAGTCTACCTGCAGTGCCTAGCCAAGTGCCTGGGACATAGAAGCACTCAGGGAATGTTAGTCCACCACAGGCCTGGGTGTTTTTAAAGAAGGGGAAGGGGTTCTACCAATCTCAAATATGTGCCTAAGACAGAAGCAGTTCCGATAGGCCACTCGCTTCAGGAATAACACGAGCGTAGACAAGTGAAAGGAGTACCTAAGAGTTCAGCTCAACTGTCAGGCTGTCCTCTGTGTGATCTTGGACACATTACGTTATCTTTCATGTCTCAGCTTCCTGTGTGTAACTCAGGGATAAATAATGGTACCTATCTCACAGGGAAAGTGAGGACTTAATGAGATAGTATACATAAAGCACTGAACCCCTGTCTGATCACAGTAAGTACTTAATACTTATTATTACAATATAATAATTATTAAAGTGTTACTCCCAAGCCAGAGCAGAGATTATACTATGGGCCTTTTATAAAACTACTTGCAATTACTCTCAACCAGGAAACAAGAGGACCTCCCTACAGCACCAGAAGCAGGCTGAGTCACTCAAGGAAGGCACATCTTAGAGGCCTGTTTGCCAGGAGAGGAGGACAGGCCAACTGTGCAGCAGGTGGGGCTTTAAGCCCTTCTTGTTTCTCTTTTCTGCTATCTGGCAGAAAGCAAAGGATTAGGAAGAAAGGGAGGAAAGACTAAAGCCCCCCACCCCCATATTCACCCATCAGAAACTTGGAAAAAGGAAGGGACAGAGTTGAAAATCTTCTGCAGTGTGTTGGGAGCTGTGGATCATGAACCATTAGCAAGCAGTGAAACTGACTTGATGGCTCATGAGTAGCTTAAGAAAGAGGGAGGGAAGGAGGAAGTGGGAAAGAAAAAAAAGAGGAAGAAAGAATAGAAAATACCAGAGTGCACCGCACACAGTAATTAAGTTCAGGAAAGTTTTATTTCATTTCTCTGTATCTACATAATTACATGGAAATTCATATATGTGAGCTCTGTTTCTGTGTAAGGTGGATTTATGACTCTGGGTCCCTGCTGAAAAGTACTGCCCAAATAACATCCAAGTGCCTCACTTGCTAATTCCTGCAGACTGTAAATTTGATTCTTAGCAACTTATTCACCATTAAATTCTAGTACACCAAAATAATTTTAGGGGTCCCAATCATGAGATTGCTGTGAGGCTTCCCCCAAATTGAGAAATCTGAGTTTGTAATGCCCATCACCAAAGAAATCATAGCTGGAATGATTTTAGAAAAATGGGTCTTTGCTTGACAAGTGAGCTCATTAACATTTTCTGTGCAGAGATCACCAGAAACTCCACTGCCAATGCTGCAAAAGTACATGTTCTAGAGGGAGTCTGACCTAATTAATCCTCCAGCATAGAAAGTAAGTAGAGGGGCAGATTTCTGGGGGAATTATCTGAATACCAACAACAAAGTTGTTGGTGCCCTGACCTTCCCACTCAGGCGGAAGGCCAGAGTATGTGGGATGTGGGAATCCCCCCTATAACTCTCAATATTCAGTCTCATTAATAAAAATATTTCAGTTTCTACTGAGCATATTAGAAACATTGCCACCAGCTGGAACATTTTTGGCTAGCGTGTTTGAATAGAAAATTAAGTTAAGATTCCCAGTAGAGGGCAACATTCCTCACTCCCAGAGACCTTGGATACACAATTCAACACAAAACACAACACAAGCACCAAAGAGGAGGTTCTTCGATATCCCCACACTGGTATCTTGTCAACTCAGTACTCCAATCAATTCCACAAAGGCTGACAAGGTGACGACGGGCTGGCTGAGTCTGCTGCTGCTGATAAAATCTCTGCTCAGCTGTCTAGAGTATCAAGAAATCTTTAAATCTGTGCTACTTGGCATGAGGTGTCTGGCTGACACCATTAGAAATTCTCCGAGGCTTATCTTCCAACCATATGGGAACTCGGTGGCGTAGCTCAGCTCTACAGTGCCAGCGTCTACCCTGGATTTGATCAGGGTATTTCATTTACCATCAGCACCCCTAGACTCAAGAAGGAATGCCGAAATCTCTCAGTGGGAGAATTTGAACAAAAAGAGGCTGATGTTAGTAATCAAAACAATGTGGTATTGGCGTTAAGGACAAACATACAGATGAAAGGAATAGAGCTAAGGGTCTAGAAATAAGCCCTCTTGTTCACAGTCTAGGGTGCCATTTTTGACTGGGTGCCAAGAGAGTACAACGGGGGAAAGAGTAGTCTTTCAACAAATGGTGAAAGGTCAACTGGATAGCCACATGTAAAAATAATGAATTTGGACCCCTACACCTCACATCACATATAAAAATTAATTCAAACAGATCAAAGACCTACATGCAAGGGCTAAAACTATAAAACTCTTTGAAGACAGATGTAAACCTTCATGACCTTGGATTTGGCAAGTTTTAAAAATATGATACCGAAACCGAAAGTGCCTCCCCTCCCCCTATTTAGGTAAATTGGGCTTCATAAAAATTAGAACTTTTGTGCCTCAAATGGTACCATCAGAAAGTGAAAAGGATTCATAGAATGGGAAAAAGTATTTGCAAATCATCTCTCTGATAAGGGGGCTTGTATTCAGAATATATAAATTTTATAGTTCAGTAATAAAAAGATTTAATTTAAGAATGGACAAAGGATCTAAATGGAACTTTCTCCAAAGAAGTTATATAAATGGACAATATACACAGGTAAATATGTTCATCATCTCTAGTCAATAGGGAAATGCAAATCACAGTTACAATGTGATACCACTACACACTCACTAGGACGGCTACACTAAAAACGACAGATGTTAACACATGTTGTGGTGTGGATTACTTGGAACCTTTCTACATTGCTGGTGGTCAGGTAAAACAAGATGGCCACTTTGGAAAATACTTTGGCAATGCACCAAAAAATTACTAGAGTTACTACAAGGCCTGGCAATTTTATTCCTAGGTATGCGTACAAGCAAAATGAAAATATATGTCCACACAAAACTTTGTGCTCAAATTAGCAAAGCAGTGTTACAACAGCCAACAAAGTTAAAACAACAAAAATGTCCATCAACTAAGAAATAAATGTGGTATAACCATACAATATTATTTGGCAAGAAAAAGGAATGAACTGATATATACTCCTACCAAATAAAACCCAATTACCATGTTGCATGATTACATTTATGTGCAATGGCCACAAAGGCCAAAACTATAGAGATAGAAAGTAAATGAGTGCTTGCCTAGGGCCAGTGGCAGTGGGTGCAGGAAACATAGCGACAACTAATAGGCATGGGGTTTCCTTTTGAGAGAACAAAAATGTTCAAAAATTAAGATTGTGATGGTTTTTATACAACTCTGTGAATATATTAGAAAACACTGACTTGGATACTCTAGATGGGTGAGTTCTACGGTATGTTCCATAGAATTCTATGAATTTACTTGGAGATCCATGGAATTATAGCTCAATAAAGCTACTTTTCTTTTAAAGTGGGGGTTGATGTTGGGTTACACAAGTGAGAGGTGAGTGGAGTGTTTAGAGGAGATTCCACATGTCTGTGCTCAGAGATATCCCAGGAATCAGGTCACCTTGGAGGTGCTCCTAGGATTGAACAGCTTTCTCAAGACCCTGAATTCTCTAAGAACAGCCACTAAGTTCAGTCCAACAAATGATGGGTTGTTAAATGGTCCCCAGAGTCAGCAAATAGGAACACAAGTGTGCCTTCCTAGAGAGGAGGGAGTTGATAATTAATGTGGCATCAAGGGTGGATCCTATGAAATGCCACCTAGGGGGCTCGAATCACCACTCCCTCTAAAGCTGAAGCAGGGGTGATGCTTGCCTTTCTCATTTTTAACAGAATGTTTTTCTTCTTGTTCATATCATCATCATCATAACCATCAGATGATCGTAGTTTAGCAATAGTAGGGAAGAGCTCTCTACACAGACCCAGGAAACAAATATTACTGAGTGCCCGACACAGCTGTGCAAGGTTGTGGGCACACAGGGAACAAGTTAAATGCCTTCATGGCTTTTACCCTTTGGGTCATCCTTACACTGCTGCTGACAGTGTACATACAGCGAGGATCAAGAATGGGCTACAATGCCTGAAAAAATAAGACTCTGGAGAGATAAAGCAACTATAATGGAAAGCAAGGAAAAAAAGGAAAGGACCGCAAAATATCAGGGCAGAAGAACATCCTCAAAGGCTCTCAGAGTATCTTCTAAATACCTCACAGCCCTGAGGGTCACCATGGTGTTTAAGTGCCCGTTCAGAATGGAGCAGGCTTGGTAGTGTTGACTCCTGAGCCTCGCGAAAATGGAAATGGCCATAATACTGTCTGCTATCGCTGTGGAAACTTACAAATCTGACCCTGAGGAGGTGCTCGGTACATTTGCGCTGAACGAACCGGACAGCACTGCTGCTCTCCCACTGAAAAACAAACTGCAATGCCACTTTAGGATTAAAAACAAACACAGAAACAAAAACCTCCAGGAAAGCAAAGCTAACTCCTGCCTGGCATACAGCTCCTGAATATAACCCCTGCTTCCGTGAACAAAAAGATGATCACCAATAACAATCTTGGCCGCTCACCTTCCACGTCTGCTATTTGGCTAGGAGGTCTTTTCCAGTGGAGGTGCCAAGTAAGTCTTTATAGAGCCTTCTGTTAAATTTTTTTCAGGGAGATTTTATTTTTCTTCTTAGTATTATACTTAATGTCACTCATCAAGTCATCAGCCCTGATGTGAGCCTGCATGTGATGCACTTTTAGCACTAGAGCTGCCACTCAATCATCCCCGCTTCGTCCTCCTCCCCGCTTCCTTTGGCTTTAGGGGAAGAAGACAGACCGTGGTCTATGCTCTAATTTGAATGGTGCTTAGGCCTGGGGTGTCCTAGAGAGCATCCAATGGCTGCCCTTACAGGGAGGCCACTGAATGCTGCCACAAGAAGTGGTGCTGGATATGGGGGTCAGTAAACATTACTGTAGGCTGATAGGGCCACGCCCTGTACTGGGTTCCTCACACGGTATCTCAATGATCCACACAGGAAGCCAATGAGGTGGGCAGTGCCACCCCTCACCACTGTGGGGGAACCTGAGGCTGGGGGAGGGGGGGTTACTCACTTGCAAAGGCCCCCTGGTGAATTCCCCTTTACCTGACTTCAGTCTCTGCTCATTTGGTACTTACTGTTTCTATGGATTGCATTGGAGAAGGTGAGGCTCACCTCCCTGGACGGGGAGCAGCGGCCGAGAAGTCCAATCCCTCCCCAGCAGGAACAAGGCTGCCCCACTGGCCTCCTGGAACTTTATTTTAACTTACATGCTGGAGCGTGATTGTCTGTCTGGTAAAGATATTACTCCTTTCATCATGGATTTATTATATGGATAAATAAGGAATGGTTGTAACTGCCCAGTAGGCACTCGATAACGGCATTTTTTTGTTTTTTACTTTTAGTTCTTTTAAAGATTTTATTGATTTTTTGGAGAGAGGGGAAGGGTGAGAAGAAAACAGGGAGAGAAACATCAATGTGCAAAACATCCATTGGTTGCCTCCTGCACATTCTCAACTAGGGACCTGGCCCACAACCCAGGCACATACCCTGACTGGGAGCTGAACCACTGGGCCAGGGCTTGTTTGGATTAAAAAAAAAATTGTATTGAATTTATTTGGGTGAGACTGGTTTATAAAATTACATAGGTTTCAGGTATACAATCCTATAATACATCATCTGTATACTGTACTGTGTGTTCATCACCCAAGTCAAGTCTCCTTCCATCACCATTTACCCCCTTTTACCCCCTCTTACTGCCCCCACAACTGTTAACATACTCTCTACCTTTTTGATTATTGCTTGTTTCTGCCTCCTGGTTCCTCCGGTCCCGCCCCTGCGATTAAAGTACTTCAAGCTTCACATTCTCCCCACTACCACATATGTGAGAAACAGCAGAGAAAATTCAGGAGGCGAAGGATAAAGCACTAATCACTCTGAATTAGAACTAGTACTATTCTGAAAAATCAATGTTTACACTGATGGATTGTTCTAAGTCCCCAGGGTTCTAAAGCTACTGATTTACTAACAAATCAACTTACACAAACTATAAGGAAATACTGTCTTGATATCACATGACACCTTTCTACAAGGAGCTCAGGAATTTCAAAAGGTTTTCCTTGCTTTTTTTTTTTTTTTTTTTTTTGAAGAACAGGAAGAGGTCCAGGGAGACCAACCTCATTTAATATATCCTTAGGAAAAGGAACAAAGCTAATGAAACACCCAAAATAACATTCAGGACTAAACTACTCTCTTCCTTGCCAAAATGTAATAGGTCAGAACGGTAGCAATTTCACTGAAAAGCATACGTGACCAATGAAATAATGTAAACTGAACCAATCATATTAGAAATATTCAAGTACAAGCAGGTTCCCTTTTCTCCAGAGGGCCCAGAACGGCCAGAACGGCCGGGCGATGCCTGAAGCCCGGCCTGACAAAGCCGGCCACCCGCCCAGCGGAAGACGAGCGTTCGAAACCCGCCACGTGACTCATGCGCAGGGCGGGCCACCCCCACCCGGAACCTTGCTGGGGTTCTAGCCCGACGCCATCTCTTTTTCTGACTTACTCCACACACTGAAGCAGTCAACTCACACACACATGATAGGAACCTTCTTTTTACCTTTCTCTTCCAACAGTATGGAGACGCTCCCTTCCCTACGACGCCGCGACGATAAAAACTCATTGAGGAAAGGGGTAGTGGGACCACCTGGGACTGTCTACCAAGGTCGCCACCCGGGATTCACACGGTCAGAATGTCTTCTCAACGTGGCGCTTGTGGTTTCTTAATGCGGAGACGAGTTACAAAAATGGCCACGCTAGCGCTCCCCAGCCTGCGTGAAAGCGGGACTTGCTTGCTCCTACATCCGGGGTGGAGTCTAGTCCGCGGCGGCGAGGCATGGCCACGTGACTCGCTTTGGCCAGCCGGACAGTAATAAACGGGATGCAAGCAGAGACCGGAAAGGTGAGCACGCCGGAGCCTGTCCGGCCTTACTCCGGCGTGCCCACCTTTCCGGTCTTACTCCCAGGGACTCTTCCTGTCACGTGGACCAGCGTGGCCAAGTCTGGACTAGCTTCCGGGAGGGAGATAGGGCGTCAGGGGGCGCTGCAGTCCTCCCGGCCAGCCCAGGACAGGACCCCGGGGTGCGAGTGAGGCAGTCCCAGACCACCTCGCCCCTCTCCTGTCAGGCCAAATTGGGGAACCCCCAGCTGGCCCACACAATTTTGAATAAGATCGTGGTTGTTCTAAGATGGGTTTCTTTTTTTTCAGCGGCGGGGGGCTGGGCGTGGGGGTGGGGTGAGTGTTACACAGTAAAAGTTAATCAGACTCAACTGTGTGTTCCTGTTTTTGAACGCTGGCATTTACTCACACAGGTGGAGGATTTTGCAGGACTGATCAGAAGCAATTGACATGGAAATATTTTTCAGAAGTTCCTTTAGGAACTTAACGTAGTGCTTCTGAAACTTCTCAACGCTTTCAGGATAACCTCTAGGCACCCAACGCGTTGGAACGCTCGCAGAGGGGCACGAGGCTCATGTACTATATGGATAGTCCTGTGCCACGCTTCTTGATAGTGTGAAAGTGTCAAACAACTAAATACCAACCATTAGGGAAAAAGGATAATAAATGATGATTTTAAGTAAAACGTAAGATAAAGCAAATGGTTCCATGTTTTTCAAAGAAACTACGAACCAATCTGTACCTTTCATTTGCCACAAAAAGTATCTGGGCAGACAGAAATCTGAGACTCAATCTGTAGTCACTACTCACAGCACTGGAAACTGCCGTTCACACATGAAAATTTCCCCAACACAAGGTATGCAGCCAGAGTCACAGGGTGATATGTTTCTAATTAACCCTCATGTAGGTATAAAAAATATTCAACATCTTTTTTATAAGTTTTAAAAATGCATTATTTAAAATCAAAAAGTGAAAGCAACATAAATGTCTTATCAACTGATGAATGTATAAACAAAAGATGGTATTTTCACATGATGAAATATTATTTGGCCCTAAAAATGAAGTACTGATACATGCTGTAACATGGATGAACCTTATAAACATTTGCTAAGTTAAAGAAACCAGACACGCCCTGGCTGGTGGCACAGTGGATAAGGTGCCGGCCTGTGAACCCAGGGGTCATTGTTATGATTCCCAGCCAGGGCACATAACCAGGTTGCAAACCAGGTCTCCAGCCAGGTCCGTGGCTGGAGGCAGGTGAAAGGCAACCGTACCTTAATGTCTCTTTTCCTCTCTGCCTATTTCCCTTCCCCTCTCTCTAAAGAATAATAAAATAAAATCTTAAAAAAAAAAAAAAAAAGGAACCAGACACAAAGGACCACATATTCTGTGATTCCAATTATAATAAGTGTTGAGAATAGGTAAATCCATAGAGACAAAAAGTCAATTAGTGGTTACCAGGAGCTGGAGGAAGGGTAAGTGGGGAAGACTGCTAATGAATACAGGATTTATTTGTGGGGTGATGAAACTATTCTAAAATTAACTGTGGTGGTGGTTGCACAATTCTGTGAACATATGAAAAACCACTGAATTGTGCAATTTGAAGTGGTGAATTGTACAGTATGTGAATTCTATGTCAATAAAGCTGTGGGGGGGCTAGACAATCAATCAATGTCACATGATGTGGAATGCAGGTCAGTTCTCATTATAATGTAATGTAAACAAGTATATCTAAATCCTGGTGAAAATCTTCATTATTTGCCATTTAAAGGATAGTGTTTACTTACTGAAGACTCAGTTTCTAAAATCTATAAATTCTCAAGTTATTTGGCTCTGCCCTAGCATCTAACAGAGAATTTAAACAAACCAATAACTATCCAAAGAGTCCCAGGCTGATACCCATGGTGTTCTGGTTAATGATAATGAGCCTTGAAAATGGGGGCTCCTTTGGACAGACATGCAGAACTGAAATCACTATCTGGGCCCCCCAAAGAGAATGAGTGTGTGTGTGTGGTGGTAGTGGTTGGTGGAGCTGGGGTGATGGGGGTTGGAGAGTTTGGGAAAATGTTCTAACAGTTTAGGGTATAATCTGCTGGTCCATGGGGATGCTGGCTGACAAGACATCCCAAGTTGGACACCTCCTCATCTCCCAGAGCTGGCCCTCTCGCAGTCCTCAGTCTTTTGTGTACATATCTTATTTGCCATTTGGACTTTTAGGCTGCTGGATGGGGCAGTATATCAGTTCCATTTTCTCTCTCAGAATTTAGCAAAGTTTAAAATAACCAGCAGGTGACTAAGAAATAAAGCATGTTTAGTCTGGTTGGTGTGGGTCTGTGGGTTGAGTTTGGGCCCATGAACCAAAAGGTCACCTGTTTGATTCCCAGCCAGGGCACATGCCTGGATTGTGGGCCAGGCCTCTAGGCAACTGACCGATGTATCTCTTACACATCAAGGTTTCTCTCCCTCTCTTTCTCCCTCTTTTCCCCTCCCTCTAAAAACAAATAAAAATCTTCTTTAAAAACTGAAATAAAGCAAGTTCGTAAAATAGATAACTTCAGGATAATACGTATGATATAGAAGAATTTTCCACTTTACAAAAAAAAATTCACTGAAAACTTTCTTTAGGCAACAAACTCCCCTAACAGACATAAAAGATGAATGTGATTTAGGAAAAGACCTGCTAATCCTTGGCTCTTTCCTAGGAATCTATGTTAAGTGTATATTATGTAAAAGGTGGGCTTGCCATCAGTAAGTTCCTGCCTTCACCAGTAGAAGCTTGTGAAGATTCCCTCCCCTGCTACTGAACCCAGACACGGACAAGCTTCCAGTTAAGGACATTTTCCTGACACGTAAGCCAGAGATGGGTCAGCTGAAACCATTTCATGCCCAAGGGTTTAGGAGTTGCCCAGATCCCACGAGTAGAGGTTGTGTGTCTCATCAGAGGGCGAGAGCCCAAGCAGGCACTGAAGGGGCCGGACCCTCACCTCGGGAATCAGCCGCCGCCTCTTCACGCCGGAGCCAGAGTCTGGCTGGCCCTCACTGTAGGGCTGCTTTCGCTTGCTGGCGTCCTGGAGAGTGGTGAAGACGCTGTTCGGAGGGTGTTTCTCCAAAGACCTGGAATTCACTGAGCAGTCCAGGGCAGCATCTTCAGCCTCCGTCTCCACTTTCACAGCGTTATTTTTTAGAACTGTGGCAGAGAAGAGATAGGGCTCAGTGGGAGAGACCACTAGGCCACTCAGAGATCAACAGGGTTCCCCGAGTGACAGGTCGTTTGTGGGCCACCCTTTGACACTACCACTCTGTAATAGTTTAGTCACAATAAAACTGCACCTTCCAACCAAGCAATTTTTATCTTATTGCACTCACTGGTGCTGTACAATAAAATCATGTTGTAGGAACGTTTTGTTCAAAACTGGTTTTAAAGACTTTGGGTGGTGGGGGAAAGGAGAAAGATAGAGGGAGACAAATATATATTTTAACTGATGCTTTTTTAAAAAGCAGCTCTTTAAATACACATAAGGTAAGGTGCATGGGTGGAGGGGGATGGGAATCAGTGGTGGGAAACTTTTCATTTTGTATCTTTTTATATACTTCAATAGTCTGAACCATGTGAATATATGACCCAATAAAACATTAAATTAAAAATAAATTTTAATACATTTTTTTTTTTTTTTACCTTCTACATCTTCACTGAATTCAGTAGAGTTCATCTTCTATTCCACTACATGAAAAGACAAAGACAAAGCCTTGATTTATTGTTGGATTTCTTTCTTAATTTTCCCTCCCCATGAGACATTCCCTTCCCCCTCCCAACCCTGGCTGGTTCCATGGAGTAGAAGGTTAAGTCCACACTGCTCTGCAATATCAGGGAAAGTCACATCCCCTTACTCTTGTTTGCAGTTGCTCAAAGCAGCCAGGCCTCCTGTGCACCTGCTGGGAGCGCTTCTCCAAGACTTTATGTGGGCAGAACATGCCTCACAGCTTCAACTGAGAGCACTTACAGAACTAGGAGTGTTAATTAAGAAAATCAAGTCTTTTGTACAGATTCCAATTTAAATGATCTGTTATTCCCTGGTTTATACTTTCCAGCCACAAAAATGAAAAAGCTGACCAAGGATGTGAGCTGTGGGTATTGTAGACCCAGCTGAGGTCTGAGGACTCCAGATGGTCCTAAGAGCCCGGCGCTGCCCATGACTGCAGCCACTAGTCATGCGGCTACTGAGGACTGGAAACATGACTGGTCCAAATGAAAACCCACATTCTGGATTTCAAGGACTTAGCCTAGCAAAAGAATGTAAAATACCTATTAATATTTTTTTATATTAATTGCATGTTGAAATGATAACATTTTTGATTGGGCTAAATACTTTATTAAAAACAATTTCAGGAAGGAGGGAGAGAAAGAAGGAAATGGTACAGGGGTCAAGAACCTAATTGTTGGGAACAAAATAGACAGGGGGATGTTAAAAATAGTATAGGAAAGGGTGAAACCAAAGAACTTAACACGTACAACCCATGGACATGGACTAAGGGGGTGGGGGGGTCTGCTAGAGGGAAGCGGAGCACTGGATGGAGGGGGGCAAAGATAAAAATACTGGAATAACTCTAATAGCATATTCAATAAAATATATTGAAAAAAATTTTCACCTTTTTAAAAATGTGGCTACTAGGAAATTTAAAATTACATATGTGGCTTGTATTATATTTTTATTGGATGGTGTTGGTCTAGCCTTTCCTTCAGAAACAACTTGCTCTTTCAGAGAAAGAGGCCCTGTGGGTTTTTAAAGCTCTTAAGCGCCACACAATCTGGTCCAAACCCTTCTTTTTTATTGATGAGGGAATGAGACAGGTTGGGTGGAAGGTGCCCAGTACAGGTTTCAGGGGCTGGTGCAGAACAGGCCTCCAAACCCCACTGTCCCAGCTGGAATGGAACAGACACACCAGGGCTAAAACCACCAGTTAAATCTTTGAGATTCCCCAAGTTACACAACAGCATGTCCCTAAAAACTACAGGGCACAGATGAGGTCCTGGAAAAGAGTACATGCAACAGCCTTTACAATTGACATGGAGGAGCTGTGGTTCCCACAGTTTAAGTTTAAGCAGACTACAACTATCAGGCTTATTTTGGCTAAGGATCAGAGGCGAGCAGGACTGAGGAGCATCTCTTAAGAAATTTCTATTGCCTACTGCAATAAATCCTGTTCGTTAGTTCCAGGTCTCAAGGGCAGAAGTTAGATCTCTGGAACCCTAAGCTGCATCTCCAATTTTCCTGTGTTCTTCCCATTCAAATAACAGGGCAGTGCTAACAGCAGAGTTTATTGTTCCTTGCCCATTTCAGCCACTAAGATGCCAGCTTTAGGAAGAACAAACCCCTATATCAGTTTTCTCAACCTCACACTATCATATCAGCATTTTGGGCCCGGTGGTTCTTGGCTATGGGTCACTGTCCTGCGTGTTGCAGGATGTCCAGCAGCATCCTTGCTACTAGACGTATAGAGCCATTGGCATCCCCCCAACCTCCAGTCCTAAGAATTAAACATGCTTCTAGAAAAAAAAAAAAAAAAAAGGTTTAGCCCTGGCCAGGTAGCTCAGCTGGTTAGACCATCACCCTGCTACACCAAGGTTGAGGGTTCAATCCCCAGTCAGGGCACATACAGGAATCAACCAATGAATACACAAATAAGTGGAACAATAATCAATATTTCTCTCCCTCTCCCTTCTTCTCCTTTTCTAAAAAAAAAAAGAAAGAACGAAATTTCAATACAGAAGTGGAATGCCATCTACAAAGTTCAGTAGCCAGTCATCAAGTAGCTATGAAATGGCACGTGGCCCATTTTCCAGCAGTGAAAGGAGTGTTGGGGAATGGGGCAACCCAGAGAGTGGAGGGGATCCGGGCACAGGATAACTTCAAAATTCACCAGTACCAGCAGCACTCACATAGTGCTTAGGAGGGGACACACGATTCTCAGTGCAGCACTGAGTGAATTCACTTTACAACAGGCACAATTCTTTCCATCCCTGTAGTACTCATTTTCAGGGGAATGAATAAGAAAATTTAAGATTTATTTGAAACTGAAATTAACACTAAAAATAATTCCCACTTACTAAACTATCTCCTACCTGGAAAACATAACACACCAGGTGATACTGAGGAAAAACAAATGATCAGTAAGCTTCCATAGTTCAAGAATCACTTTACCAGAGGTGAATTCTAACCAATACCAACTTCCACTGTATCCCAGGCAAATAAATCTCACGTTTGATGACATCCGCTGATGTGGGAGCCTCTGAGGGGAGGCACAGGCAGGTAGGTGGGACGTAACCATTTACAGGTCAAACCCACAACTGCGTATCTATCAGGAGGGTGACTGACCTTCTGATTCCCAGCCCAGTCAGGGGACTCCCAAGCAGACACACTTCAGGCCTCACCCGAAGGCCCAAGAGTGACAACTATCCTTGGAAACCCGCCACAGGGTCACATAACCCTTCCCCTCAAATCCAGGGCAGAGGTGAGATCAGCAGAACAGACTCGGAGAATGAGAAAATGGCTGGCGGACAGGGTGGTGCACAAACCATAGCACATTCTGGAGAGAAAAGGCGGGAAAGGGAGGAGATGCAGGAAGATTTATTTGGGCGGGGAAAGGGGTCACAGTGAAAGAAAACCACAGACTCTGGCTAAGCAGGAAGCATGAAAAAAGCAAGTGGATCCTAGAAGAAAATAAAAGAGGAGCTGATGGAAAAACAGGCAACAGAACTGCAAGTGTTAAGCAGAGTTGGTGTGGTCATCTAATGTTAATTTGCCCAGGAGGCAGGCAGTGAGGGGCTGGAGTCAAGACCTGGGCGTGGTCTCTGTAGGGATGTGACTCAGTGGGCAGGAAGGGTATTTTTCTGAACCACCACCACGTGACATGCCAGTGAGCAACTGAGCCCCCGAATGCTGAGCTCTCCTGCTGTCTTATCAGAAAATCATGGAGGAGCAGCACACACCTGGGCCACCTGTGGTGTGAGGAGAGGCACAGAGAGAGCTGGGAAGGTTCACAGGGACGGGTGGGAGGAGGGGGCAGCCAGCTTTATGGGTACTCAACATGTCCAGGGTGCATCTGCTCGGCAAAACGTCTCTGTGCTAGAGACAGATGCTAGATTCACCCAGAAGTAACCCAGAACACGGACTGGTGGGCCCCTCCTTCCCAGCCAGCAAGGAAGCCATGCTCTTTGGGAAGCTGGGGAATTTCCCACTTGCAAGGCCTGGAAAACCCACGACTACATCGGGCCCGAGGGAAGTATGGGTCCTTGTTAACATCTTCAGCCCACGAACTGCGTGCCAGACACCACTGGGGCCACTTTCGGTGTGGCTCTGTCTCACCCTGAGCGATGTTGACCCCAATTGCACCGATAAGGAGACGAAGGGCATATACCTTAAATATATACATTTTTATTGGTCACTGAAGCTGTGAAATATTACACTTTTTGATAAGGGGGACAAAGGGGAAACTGAGGGCAGGTCACTTGCCAGCGTCACAGCTGTCACGTGGGAGGACTAGAGCTAAACCCAGTCTGTGAGTACCTCCCAGGGGTCACCTGGAGAGGAAACACTAAGAATTCCTTCCTCGTTCCTCTGTTAATGTTCCTTCACCTTGGATTTCTCGGTCCAAGGACACAACTGGAGCATCCCAATCTCCTTGTAGCTACCTGGAAAACCACCGTGTCCTGTGCTTATAAACAGACTCCCGCCCGGAGAACAGCAGTGGCTACAAGGGGGGTGGCGGGTCCCTTCCAGGCGTCCTGAGCGGACACGTGATAGCACACCAACTAGCCAGGACTGGGTAGGAAGCGGGTGGCTACAGTGTGAGCTACCTCCACTTCCTGGTCCTCTGCGACATGAAGGTCACAGGGTTGCTTATCCTGGGTGGATACTGAATATCCAGATGCCAAGCATGCCAGAGAAATTCCTTCCACTACTTAACTATAGGTTATGTAGGAGCCTCCAACTAGCACAGCTCCGGCCCACCCAGGTGGCTAGGTTGCAATCTCCTTTGCCTGTTGGGCTTTGTATATATAATTTCTCATTCGAACGTTTTCTCCTTTTCAAAACCTTACTCCTTCCACCACGCATCTCAAACTGAGACAGTTCACGCAGCCACAGGTGCCTGAAAATCAACTTTCTTCCCAAGGGGTGACTGTTCCTTGTCCCTCAAAAACCCCTGACCAAACTGGAGGGGAGATGTTGTCCGGGAATGACAGTAACGTGTGGAACCTGCTGCTGCCTCCACCAAGCCAGCACGGATTCTAAGACATCCATGACCTATCCATCGATGTTCACTCTCAAATAGGGCTAATCGCAATGAAATCCTCCATTTAAAAAAAAAAAAAAGTTTAGGAAGCCTCAGGAGAAGTGACTTACAGAAAGGTTTTCAATTTTGCAGAGCTGTAGGATGGTATATAATGCTATTAAGATGCGCCTCCTAGTCTCTATCCTTCTGCACAGAGGTAGACAATATGCCAATTTTCCATGCACGAGTGAGGGAAGATCAGAATGTCACCGAAAAAGCCTTCAGTTTACAAAAAGCACAAAAGAGAAGGTAAAACGGTAATCCCAAATGCCCATAAACAAGATGCTTTTTGCCACTCAAATATCAAATTACAAAGGCTAAATTGCTTAAACTGGTTGCATAAATGCAATCAGGGGCAGAGCTGCCCCCATGCCGCCTGCTGAGATGAGGCTGAATCTGAATCGTGAATATCCTGAATATCAGTAAGCCCCTGGCTTGGGGGTCAGGAAGTGATGCTGAGGAGGGAAGAAAGTCTGTGAAAAAAGGCCAGGAGGAGGCAGAGGAGTGAGAACCAGTCACTGGTGCTGGGAAATGAACAATTCTAACAGATGCCACAAAGCAGTGGAAAAGCGGGAAAAATGTACAATTATAGGTCAATTCCTATTTTTAGTGTTTGTTTAAGAAGAAAAGATACTTAAAATATTTTTCCCCTTTTTGATTGGGTAATACACACACATGAAAACAAAATTCAAAAGCTATAAAAGACTATTTGATTAAAAAGTCCACTGTCCTCCAGTCACTAGGTTCTTCTCTTGGAAGCAACCGTGTTATTTTTCTCATGTGTCCTACTGAAGATATCCTGTGTCAGTGGTTTTCCAAGTGTGCTTCCTAAACACAGTGCTTCACAACCGCTGGTTTACATCTCTCTCCCCAACTCTACGATTATTGGGGTCCAGTTGGTAGCTTGAAATGAACTACAGTGGGAGTATTTTACACCATGGAAACTGACTCTTTAGAACCAGGGCACTTTTTTCTTTTTTTTTTTTTGGAAAGCAAGTTTACTAGTACATCCAAGATCCTTTCAGGGGGTCCATGAGATCAAAGCTATTTTCATTTTTTTAAAAATTTATTTATTTTTAGAGAGAGGGAGAGAAACATCGAAGTGAGAAACATAGATTAGTTACCTCTCCCACGGGCATCGAAACCGTGATCTTTGGGCCAAAAGTATTTTCATACTAACACTGAGATGTTATTGCCCCTTTTCTCACATAGGTGTGCAGGAGAGTTTTCTTGAGACCATGCGACACATCAGTTTGCAGAAGACTGAATACACACGCAGATGTGAATATTCCACTGTCTTCTACTAAATCAGATAGTAGAGATTTGCAAAAATGTAAATGATACCACTCTTCACTAAGATATATTTTAGGGGAGGGAATACTTAATTTTCATAAAGTGTTATTGAGATAAACTTGTAATGCGTTTATTATGGCTATTTTAAAACAAATCAATAAATCCTTATTTTTATATTAATTTCTACCGCAGTAAATACAGGTTGGTGCAATGCAGATAAATAAAAGCGCTTTAGGGTCCTCAACAAATTGTAAGAGTATAAAGGGATCCTGAGAATGAAAGTTTTAAGATCCTTGTTCCTTGCTTTTTTTCACTTAATGTATCATGGAAATTTTACTTCTTTTTTTAGTTTGAGTTCCCCCAGAGGCAAATTTTGGGACAAGAATTTGGAGTAGTTTCTTTGGGAAGTGAGAGGAAGGCTAAAAACCTGTCAGAGGCATATTAATGGGCTACAACAGGCCCTGCTGGAGGCCTGCGGCAGGTGTCTTGACAGGTGTCAGATGGGTCTCTGGAAGTAGAGGGTGGTCCCAGCCCACGGAGGCAAGCCCCTGAAGGCTGAAAACCTGCTGTGCCGTTTCTTTCCAACTCCTCGCCACACCGCACCCCAGGCTGCTGGGGCGATTCTGCACAAAGCACTTCACTGTGAACTTGACCTAACAATCCTATGAGGTAGAAACTCTTGTTCGTTTCATTTAAAAGTGAGCAAAGGAGGCAGTTGTAGAGCCTAAGGGCCCCTCAGAGAACCCTCTCGCATTATAGGCATGGGACCCAGGGCTCGGAAAGGTCAGGGACATGCTCACGATCACGCTGTCAGGATGGCTTCTTGTCCCCCTGCCCCATGCTTTGGTGGCCACATGGCCCACTGGGCAGGGAATCCACGGAAAACACTGCTTATCTACAGGGATCACAGCCAACACGAGGGAGGATGTGGAGGACAAAGATGGGCCTCAGGGAACTTCTGTCAGAGGGGAGGACCCGTAAACAGCAGAAGATAAAAGTAACAGGAAGGAAAGAGCAGTGGGAACCCCAAGGTTAGAAGATACTACATTAGGGTTTCTATAACAACTCACTCACATCTAGTAAACACAGGCTGCATGCCACAGCTGTGCAGAAGACCACCCGTGCTTACACTTTTGTACTCTAGATACAAATAATTTTAGACTTTAGCATATACCTACAAGACTTTTCTCCTTTGTAAGGGGGACAAATGTTAATCCAAGAATATTCTAGGGGGGAAGTCTCCTTCACAAATAACTTTGTCAGTGTTCATATGGACATATCTTGATCTTTCTCATAACTTTCAGTTTAATGAAGACCTAAAACCAACTCCTTCTGTCCCTTACAGAGCCTCACACAGTTGATGATCATGATGTGTCATCACCATAATCAGCCATGGCCACGAGGGCAAAAACAGAGCCTGGCCATGCAGCCTTTCACTTCACAGGGGATCTCAGGTGAGGCTCAGGCAGGAGCTCCAGGCCAGGCACCCCTGGTGCAAAATAAACCCTCCAAAACCATGAGCCACAATTACTGACCAATTCCACAACAAGTTGCCAAGAAAATGCAAGAGACAACAAACTGAATGTGACCTAAACTGAAACCATCATTGGTCACCCCTGTTGTTTCCATTACACAAAGTTAGGAAGTCAATTTCACATTTTCTCAACACATGATTTCAAAACCTCAGAAAGAGCCGAACATTAAATCATGTGTAAAGATTCAAAGTCAATTGTTCCTTATAGCACAGCCCAGTCAATAACATCATACTTCCAAGTACATGGGGGATATCTCAACGATGTAATTAAAAATGCCATAAAGTAGCTAGAATATACAAAAAAAATTCTCATTACTTCCAATTAGGAGGATTATGGATGATCTGTTTCTTTTTTAAAGGTTTTATTAATTTTTGGAGGGAGAGAAACATCAATGTGAGAGAGGAACATCCATCAGTTGCCTCTCAAACACCCCCAACTAGGAACCTGGCCCACAACCCAGGCATGTGTCCTGACAGGGAATCAAACCAGTGACCTTTCGGTTCACAGGCTGGTGCTCAATCCACTGAGCTACACCAGCCAGGGCTAATTTTTTCTTTATATTTCCCTCTACGTTCCAAATATTTTACAGTGAGCATGAAATTCTTTGAAAACAAAAAAGAAAATTTTAAAAAGATTTTAACTTATTTTTAGAGAGGGGAAGGGAGGGAGAAAGAGAGGGAAAGGAACATCAATGTGAGAGGGAAACATGGGTCCTTTGCCTGTCCTATACACCCCAACTGGGAGCCACACCCTCTACTCAGGCATGTGCCCTGACCAGAATTGAACT
Source organism: Noctilio leporinus (assembly GCA_004026585.1). Classification (NCBI taxonomy): domain Eukaryota; kingdom Metazoa; phylum Chordata; class Mammalia; order Chiroptera; family Noctilionidae; genus Noctilio; species Noctilio leporinus. The sequence goes on along the minus strand of PVIW01000468.1, from coordinate 411,604 downwards.
GGTGACCTTTCACATTGCAGGACAATGCCTAACCAACTGAACCACACCACTCAGGGCAAAAAGGACATTTCAAAATGAAAAACAGAAGTATAGTAATCTTTACTAGTAAGATCACATTCTACGTTATGTCCACAAACCGAAACGAGATAAAATATAAAATCAAATCATTACATTTCAGTAACTGACCAACTAGTGAAGACCGTTCATTTCACAATTGTCCCTGAATTATTGCCTCTGAAGGTATGAAAAGCTCCTCAGTATGAGGAGGTGGTGGATCAGGAAAAAGTCTCAGTCACAAACCCAGGTGTGAACATGATCCTGGCTGAAGGTTGAGAACCAGGACATTAGAGGGTGTGTGGAGAGCAGCTTAGTGACAGACCAGGGCCTGATGCCTGACCCGCTGGGTGTCTGCGTTCTGGATGCTAGAGGAGTGTTACATGTGGTCCCTTTTTCCGAGTTCTGGTGTCTGAGCACCCTGGGAGATGTTCTCAACCCCTCCTTCCATGACACCTAAAAACCGGCCCGTCGGAGGCATGTTCCAGGGGCCCCGGCTCCCACCAGAGTGAAGCAGCAGGCAGCAGTGGAGACAGAGGGAAGGTGAAGAGGTCTGAAAAGCATAGGGAGGTTGCTGGTGAAAACTGGACAACAGGGAGTCATGCAAAAATCTGACAGGGGTAATTGTCCTTGTTAAGAGCTGGGTGCAAGACCAAAGCCACGAGACCAGGAGACCCCTGTGTAGCAATTCCTTGGGAAATGGTCATTGGTCTCTTCCCTAAATGTTCCTGAGGTTTCCAAAGGAAAACACTCTCCAGCACTGCCCACAGCGGGGTGGGACTGCCTCTGGGTGCCCCTCTACCAAGATCCTGTAGAATCCGCCATGCACAAGAGAGCAGCCAGGCCAGGCCTGTTGAGAGCAGCAGAAACTAATCAGAAGCACCAGCGGCTTGTGGCTGGCCCAGTGTCACACAGGACAAACAACTGGCCGAGAAATGGGAAGTACTTGGGCTTCCTGAAACCGTGAGGTTCAAATCCCAGCCAGCTGACTCAGGATTGTGCCCCATCAAATCAGAAACATCCACTGAACTTAGGACTCCCCACTGAGCTGAGGTGCAGGTCCTGGAAGAGCTGGCTCCTGCCCTGCAGCCCTGAACTCAGGCCATTCAGAGGCAAACCCTCCTCATCTCCCAAGTCATGTTCCAGATAGAAAGGGAAGCAAACTCCCAGCACGGAAGGTCTCCTTGAGAACGTGAGTCCCGGAAGATCAATGTGCCTGGAATCTGAGACCATGGGGACGGTGGCTGTGTAGCACTGCCATATACACAAGGTACAGCAGAGGAACTATGTTCACACCATGCAAAAGGTATTATTAACAAAACATACTCAAAGATTTTAAAAGTTCCACTACGATCTAACTAAACCTTCCTTCATCCTTTTCTCAACTATCACACAATTTGTAATTTTTAAAAATTGATTTTAGAGAGACAGAGGAAAGGAGAGAGGGAGATTGCTTTCTTGTTCCACTTATTTATGCATTCATGCACAACCTTGTATTGGGTACAGCGCGCTAACCAACTAAGCTAGCCAGCCAGGGCTCAACGGTCACACATGATGCGACTTCCTGACACCTCTCACCTGCAGGTCATACTGATTTTTAAAAATGAAACAGGAAAGGAGGAAAGCAGCTGAAACTCATGTAGCGCTGGCTCCATGGTGTAACGGCTTCACGTTAGCCCACGCAATCCTCACAAGAGCCCACAGGTTTTGCAGAGAGAACCAGAGGGCCAGCAATCAGTGCCTCACTTGGAGAAGGGTGCCGCACAGAGCAAGGAGAGAGAAAGGAGTGGTGGGGTGCACTCTGGGCCGGTGGTCTCGTTCCAGCTTTCCAAGAAGAGCTGGGATCCACCCCACGGAGCATGACCATCCTTTCTTGCTGAGCATTCACTGAACGCTGGGCTCGGATGCAGGGGAGCTGACTTCCCAGAACATGGGATTTCCTACTAAACTTTAGGGTCAGGCAGGACTGGGTTCAAACCCTGACTCCACCTCCAATTAGTTTCTAACACTGGGTAAGTTGCTTACCCACCCAATCCTTAATTCTTCTGTAAAACGGAGACGAATACACTACCTCATTTAGAGTTTTAGTGAAAACTACAGAAGAGAAAGTGCCTGGCACATAGCACTTTTTAAAGCACCTTTTTAAAAAAAGGATCAAGCGCATCTTAAGAGTGACTGTTTTTTAAAACTGCAAAGTTAAAGGCTTCTGAAGAGGTTTGTATAGCTTGTGTTTCATATGAAAGACACCAGGAAACTGGAAGGGGGTGATACCAAGTCAAATGCTCTCGGAAGGACAGGAAGAATGTTCCCAGGCCACGCTCTCTTGCGGGCTGGTCTCGGGTCTATGGGCATGGCTGGGACTCTTAGAATCCGGGGCTCTGGGCAGTGGCATGCTGCCCATGGAACTTGCGGAACATGTTTGCAATTTGTTTTTATTTTTAGCCACATCTGCACATGCTGTCTGAAAACTACCAGTCCTCATAAAACCAGGGTAATTCAGCAATTTACCCTGAGTTTTCTATGACTGTCACTGCCTTTCTTATTCAGTCAGAGCACCACCTCACCTTTCAGCACATAGAGAAGCACAACTCCACACCCCTGCGTGCTTGTGACTGGCGTCTTCCCCTTCCGACACTGCATTTTCTGCAAGTGACTACATCTGATGTCTTCCTCGGCAAAAGGATTCTACTTACTACGCCCTCTCTGGCCCCATGGAGGGCAACCGTTTTAGGCGTCAATGGTAGGAGGCATAGACTTGGCTTATAACTTTAACCTCAGCACCCAGAATCTGGGGCTCAATTAAGAGAGGGCCAGCACATGCCAGCAGCCACCCATGTGACTGACTGGACAATGGTGACTAATTTTCCTAGGAGGTGTAGGCTAAGTTTCCTCTGCACTTCCCACTTTTCAAGTATGTTGTCTTATGATTCACATGAACTAATTAGAGTTGGGGCATAATCTGGCATAAACAAATCCCCACCCCACCCCCAAACCTTCATTCTTTGATTTCCTCACCTCATACTCAAAACATCAACCCCCTGCACATAAGATCAGTATTTAACTGAGCAATCAACGCCCTTATCAATACTGACGCAACTGTGTTTCACGGACGATCAGACAGAGAGAAGGAGAGGTAGTCCGTTGGTAGAGAGCAAAATACTGTACTACTAAGAGGGCTGACTTCATACGTGTTACAGACTGGGTTAAAAACGGAGGAAAGGCATGCTAGCAGGTGAGCTGCTGGTAAACCTCAGCTCTGAACCGACAGCTCTGAGTGAAGCAGCGCCTCTCCTCTCTGACATACGAAAGGCCAGATGCCAGCAGGAGAGCTCTGAGCCCGGCACGCGCAGGTCATGTGTAGCAGCTAGTGCCAGAAACCACAAGAGCTCTCGGCTCAAATAATAACCTGGCGGGAGGATTGGGAGCATCGGAAGGGGGAAAAGAGCAACCGTCCAATCCGGAGGGGGCCGGGGGTGGGGGAGCAAGAGTAAAGTGATGTGCATCAAGCACATGATCTGCATAAATCCATGTTCTGGCATGCGTGTTTCACATGACTTTAAATCTTATTTTAAAAAATGATCATACAGTAAAATTTCTCTGGAGGGAAGAGTGTACAGTTCTGTGAAAGGGCATGTCTATACACATCCTTGGAAGCACCCATGACAGGAGGGTACAGGACAGTTCCATCACCCCAAAGATTAAATCTACAATTATTTCCTCCAAACCTACTTTAGCCAATAGTGGGCACAATGAATAAGGCTAGCAACCATAATTTTCCACGCCGTCGAAATTAAGTGCCAGAAACTAAACACTGCACCCCACCCTCCCATGCACGAACACCACACTGTTTTTGCTGGTTGGCTGGCAACCTTCATGTGTTTCTACACTATAAAATTTGAGATGCATGTTGTTTCTTTCCTCAGTGTTTCAGGGGCTTTCTGGACAGCTCTAAAGCATGGCAGGTGAGACATTCCTGTAGGACATTCAATTTTCACCTAACCAACCCTCCATCATGGCTGATTCCGATTTTTCTTTCCCTAATTATTAGACGTTCTGCTATTCCTTTGCTGATGTAACAGATACTTAGTAACCTAGACGTGACCAAAAGGGAAAGTGTGAATTAAATGTGTCAATGTGATGCCCTTCAATAGATTGGGATGCTGCCTATCACGTCTGCTAGGTCCTGACTGGTCTGTAGCTGTTGCAGCTAGTGCTTTCTATGTGGTCATGGTGGTGGTAGTGATTTCTCTTAAATTACTTCAACAAGGAGGTGGAGTCTCTGGTACAAGCCACATTCAGTGGCAGGAGTTTTTGTATGTCAAATTATAATTTTAATGTCTGCATGAATTTCACTTGAAGGGCCAAGTGCAGCTAGGTTAATCCATCAGAAGGGACAAGCTGCATGGCCTCCACCTTTCATCTGGAATCCAAGAGGCTTTCCATTCATTCAGCAAATGTTTATTGAGCACCTACTAAGTTCTGAAACACTGGGCTAGTGGCCAGGGATGCAAAACTCAGATACAAAATCTTGCCCAAATCTCATTATTGAGGGTTAGGGACTTGATAGGGTCTTCCTGTATCGCGATAAAAAAAATAAACAACACAAACTAGATAGAGATGGTTGTTTAAAAAAAAAATAGGGGGGTAGGGTTGAGGGTGTGAAGAGCAAAAGAGTTTCCTCAGTAACATCCTCGTTACTTTAAAAAGGTGAAACTGAACATTTCTGACTCTAAAGTGCTTAAGCATCCTTGTCCGGTTAGCCTTCTTTGGTGCGTGAAATCGTCCCAGAGAAGCCACCTGCCCAATCACTGTTTTACCTCTGTAAAAACACCTGGTTAAAAAAGGAAATGTGTGTCCCAGTAGACAGGTCTTCACCGGGGTTGCTGCACAACTCACCGATAAGGCGAGGGCAAAGTCTGCGTGGGTAATCACATTTGCAAGAAGAGGAAAAGGGGGAGGTCAGGGGTAGCGGTGAACGTTCCAAGCGCCAGTCCGCGGCGGCCCGCGAAGGCCTCTCCACAGCCAGGGTGCACACCCGGCGCCCCAGCCCGCCCCCAGCTCCCGGGCAGCGGGAACCACAAACTGCGCCGTGGACGACGCGATGGAGCGCTGCGCCCCCTGGCGGCGGGGCCCGTCTCCGTCCGCTCCCGGCGGTCGCCACCGAAAACCGGCCTCACTCCATTTGCAGACTCCGGAGGCACCGTCCCTCCGAACCCCGGCTCTTCGGGCCTCCCGCACCCCGTTAGGCATCCCCCTACAGTCCCCGCCCCCTGCTCCGCGCAGACACCCCTTATTCACGCCCAAAGCTACCCGCCGTAGCCCGGCCGAGCGCGGGGGCTCGGCGCCCGCGCTCTCTCCAGAGCCTTCCGGCGGGCCCGGCCGCTCCATCGCGGCGCCGGGCAGGGGAGCGGAGCCGGCGCACGGCGCGAGTGGAGCGAGCGGCGGCGGCAGCGCGGACCATTCCACTCCGCGTCACCCCCGCCCCCGCACGGCGCGCGTGCTCCCGGGGACGCCATGGAGTCGCCGCGTTCCGAGCGGCACAAAGGGGTGCGCGGCACAATGGGCGCGGCGAGCCCGTGGGTGCCGGACGCTCGCTCGGCAGTTCGTCCCAGCGCTGGGGTGGGCGCTCCTCCCGCCTGGCGCGCTCAGGGTAGCCCCCCTTTGCGTCCCCTCCCTTGCTCCCGCCCCCACCCCGGCATGGATGTTGCAGCCACTCTCTAGTCGGTCTGCCCTGGAGCCGCCGCCGCGGCGCAGCCAGCTTGAACCGCCCCGCGCTTACCTGGGACACGAGTTTTGTACTTTGCAAAGCCGGCCCGCGCCGAGTTTGGGCGCCACGTGGGGTGCGGGGGAGCGCAGGTCGGGGGAGCGGGGGACGCGCGCGGACTGCCTAGCCCGGGCGGCCCGGGGAGTTCCTGGGGGCGGCGGGCGGGCGCCGTGTATTTTCCCCTCTCTTTGTGTGTGTCCGTGCGCTGCGCTCTCGCGTGACGTGACGGGACTCCGTGTGTCATTTCCGCACAAGGACACAGGAGCCCCCGCCGCATTGGAACCACAACCCCTCCGCCCCCACCCCTGGCCCGCCCCTCCCCCTCAGCGGGGCACACGCGGGACCAGCGGCGGCGCTCGGGCGCGAACGGCCGCGGCGGGGAGCTGGGGCGCGCACTCCGGGGACGCCGGCGGCCCCGCGCCCTCAGCGGGTGCCGCGCCGCGCCGCGCCGCTCCGCTCCACGTGGGCCCGCGCGTTTGCCCGGCCGTGGGGCGGAGGCGGCGAGCCCACGACACGCCGGGACAGTGCCGCCTAACAATGACTGACCTCTGCACACCGTGTGCTCTCCCCCCGCGAGTCGTGTAACTAGAACGTGGTTTCTCAGACCCGAGAAGTTTGACTTGAAAAGCCTCTTTTTTTTTTACTTTTTTTTTTTTTTCCGCGGGACGGCGACTATGCAGGGGCGTTTCCTCTCCTAGCGCCCGCGGCTGTCCTGAATTCTTGGCATTTCCGCGGTTTCCTGGGTTCCCAGACCGGTGCTACTGCTCCGAGCTGGCCACAAAGACATGGGGGCGCAGGGACCCCAGTGTCCCTGAGACCCGGCAAGGAGTTAGGGGCTTCAGGAGAGGTACCCGAGCACTGAGAAACGCTGGCGCTGGCCACTCCCCCGGCGGAGTGACCGCCCTCTGTTGTGAACCCAAGAGCTTAAAATCTTGCCTTCTATGAGTAACCCGAAGTTTTGAGTTTCGAAGCTGCTAAGTGAGAAATTCAGAAGTGCGCGCGCTCACAGACCCACATGCTACAGACAAACCCACGGGATATCTTCGTCCAGCGCTTAATATAGAAAAAATACGAGTCACCATTTCAATAAAGGCTGATTCTGAGACCCCTAACTCTCAGACTGGAGATTTCAACTTGATAAATATACAACCTACCCACCCCTTAGGTCTTTTCTCGAGTCTCGGAGACTTAAAGGGATGGGTGTGTTGGGTGACGGTCAGAGAAGCCCAAACCCACAGTTAAACGTTCACATTTTAGGCAAACAGCGACAATGTACTTTTTTTTTAAATCCTTTAATTTGCCTGTCGAAGGAAGTATAAGAAGAAAAATGCAAATGATCCCATCTGCTGCTCCCAGCTGACTGGCTGCTGGAGAGGGGGACCATGTGGCCCAGCCCTGTGCGGTCAGTGAATAGGTAGAATAGATTTTAAAATAAGGCATATGCTGGCTCCTAGCTCCCCTTTCGCGAGGAGGGTTTGAATTAACCTATAGTTTTTGTATTACCGTATCCTCTAGACCACTCCAACTGGGAATTCAGTCATTATGCAAGGTCCTCCTCTTCGGGTTTGGAGGAAGAAAAATAAAACCAAAACTGGATTATCCGAGGCCACTGAGGAACTACGTGGGGCATTCTAAAATAGTATTTGGATAGCCCATTTTGAGAAGTCAGTACTAATTGCTATGCAAAATTAGCAAGCTGCCAGGAGAAAGGAGCTCTGCATCCAGGGGGTGTTTTTATAAAAGAATCCATACGTGTTCAGTGTCATTCAAAACAGGATGATGAAAAGAATGGAGCCGAGATAGCAGCCCTTCAAATTCAAAAGGCTTGAGTCGCCCTATCTACATGTAAAATAGGGCGGAGGGAGGAAGGGAGGAGAGAGGCTGGGGAGAATGGTTAATTTATACGTTCCCAGAAGACCGAATGGAGGCACTTCAATTTCTGCCGGGGACTTGACTTTTACACTCACGCTAAATAACATGTAGGACATAGTATATTGCTTGACTTAGTTAACAGATACAGCAGTTCTAGTAGCACCTTCAATTTAATGTGACAGTCATAATTAGAATTTTAAAAGTATGAGTTGCATTTCATTAGTTCGGTTTTCTAGGGTTTCCCAGTAGGAGAGTTAAGAAGATTTAAGACTAGCATTTAAAATGACTTAAATTTTTACAATGGGGATTAGGTGAAATATGTGTTATGACGGATATATCTTTAGTCATTCACTATCCTCAGATATTGAAGGATAAGTAAGACAATAGAAGTAAAATAATAGAAATCAACATTTCTTTGTTCATACTGTCTGAAACCAAAGACTGTCAAATAGAATAATTTTACTAAAAAATAGCATCTAAGGCAAGCAACATGCTCAACTGACATGGATGACTTTTCAAACCATAGCTCTTAACCTACAAAGTGACCTTGGGAATTACTGTAGATATGTATCTTAACTTGTATATGTGGATTAACCTACTTAAAGTAAGCTGTTTATTCCAAATGAATAAGTTATTAACAGAAATGAAAATCATTGCTATCTAGGAAAGAAAACTATCTTCAAGTGGTTTTGTATGTTTATACGAGGTCTTTTTCTTTTTTTAATGAAAGTTTAAATTAAAAAAATCAAGTAAATTTGAAGGCCTAATTGGCTTTCTTAAGCAATTTGTGAATCAGGCAGCATCCCACCTAAATGAAGAATGGGGTTAGGGAGCTATTAAAAAAGAAGAAAAAAAGAAAGGCTTATTTTTAGGCCAGGACTTCTTCTTTAGGAGAGGGAGGAAAATGGCAATGGTTTTTATCATGCAGATTGCCTCTTCTTTCTAGGGAGTTTGTGGTGGGGGCGGTCGGGGCGGGGACAGTGAAGAGAGGGACCGCGTGAGGGATTACCTTAATGGTGCTTGACCAGAAAATTTCAGGCTGGTTGTTTAAGATTATATTTCTGGGAGAGGTTGAAACTATAATTAGATCAGGTATTAAATATGAGTTGACTATCATGGGTTTTTAGCATGAATGACACCATTTTGGGCCTGTGGTTTTTTCTTTAAAAGGAAGAAGGGAAAACAGTACATAAAGGTGAAACCAACTGCATTGGAATAGTTGTATTCCAGTTGTATTTTGGGGCCTTTTAAAAAATAACAGTTCTGGCCCTGACTAGTGTGAATCAGTGAGTTGAGCAGTTGGGGGCATGTAAGAGGCAACAGATTCACATTTCTCTAGCATAACAATGTCTCCCTTCCTTACCTTCTCTCTAAAAATAAAAATTATTTAAATCTTAAAGAAATGGTTCTGAATATGCTGTTGGATAAAAGTAATGCCTTGTGGAATAAATGAATAAATATGGGGTAAGATGGGGAGAGGAATGAGCAATGTAAAACACAATTGCTGTCCAGTCCAACCCAAAGAACTTAGTAGTAGGACTGTTCATAGTTCATAAGGATGTGCCTAAACACCGGAAAAAAATAACCTGAGTTTTAGATTTCTGCTTTATTGGAAATTTTTAAATTAGAAATGCATTTTTCAAGATTTCAAATTTGAGTTGCTACAAGTGATCTCATGAACTCATTTCCAATTTTATGAGTAAAATGAAGCGGGGGGGGGGGGGGAATCAGCTACTTGGCCTTAAAAAGGACTCATATAAAACACTGTAAAACTCAAATGGAACATTACACAGCATTCAATGAAGAATGGGATAAATATATATATAATGTAAATACATAATTAACAGTGGTGGAGAGACATTAGGTTTCAGGTATCTGTGAGCTGTCACTTCAAAGGTCATATCATTGCTAAAATATGTTTATAGTTGCTAAGACAATATTTAGTAGGGCCTTTTTTTTTTTTTCATTAGTTAAATCTTAAAACAACACAACAGATTTCACTGTTACTTGTGAGACATTTCCACTTTACTGCTTGCCTGCTGGATGAATAATTTTGCCAAGTCTTCAACTTCAAAAGAAGTAGCTGGCAGATCCAGATTCCAGGCATACTCAAGACAGAAAAGAGGGAAAAAGAGGAGGAGAAGAGGCACACATATTACATTTATTAAATAGAACTTACAGATAGATACACCTTGCTAAACAACTTGCAAAACTGAGTTGATCAGGAAGTTGGGCCCAATGAGTTGAATTTAACCCGCTGTGTACTGAGGGGTTGTAAGGAACCACTAACTTTAGTGGAATCAGGAGGTCAAGGACACCCCATGGACACAATGTAGAAAAAATAAAAATGGTTGTGAATGAAATACTGAAGAGAATTTGCACTGGGCAGTTTTCCTTATGTGCAGAACTACTTAATAATTGATAACAGCTTGAGACCTGAAGCACCTAGCACAGCCATTAGGGTCTGGCTTTAGTTGTCTTTCTGGCTTGCACAGTAGGATTCTCAAAAAGAGATTGGGGGACAGTGAAAACTACTGCAATCCCAACCTCAGTGTCAAGCCCCTGAGAAAACAAACAGCCAAACTGAACTGTAGCTCACTGTGAGCCCAGAGCGCTGGCTGGAGGCACTGCAGCCACCAGGGTCCCCTCGCCTAGAGGGGCGCCCTAGGGCCTGCCACCAGGAGCCTCCACACTGATCACAAAGCTGCAACGACAGGCCGCAGGGATTTCGGGGAGGTGGTTCCCTAGCCAATGAGACCCCATTAAAAAAAGAAGAAAAGGACACACACTGCTCTAGAAATTTATATTAAAAAAAAAAGTTATTTCATGCTGTGAATCAAAAGGTGATAAGTGAAATGGTATACATATATATATATGCATATATGTACATGTATATGTATTTAGTCTTATTTGACTTGCCTACAATCTTTTAAATAAAACACCCCATTGAAATAAACTCAAGAGGCAGTGATTCTACTTCTAGGAATCTATTCCGAAGTAATACTCAACCAAGGCTACAGCTATAGAGATGTTCACTGCAAGAATTATTTGTTTATAGCAAGAAAGTTGGAGAGAACCTGGGAAATCATAAAATGAATGGCATATGCTATGGTACACTATGTAGGCTTCTGGGGGAAAAGGGTACTCGTTTTAATGGATTCAAAAAGATGTCTGTGATATATTAAGTCAAAGAACTATTACAGATCTATATAGTGTAATCCCATTTTTGTACCAAAAAAAAAAAATTATGTACATATACTATATCTAGGTGTGAATGGAAATGTATGGAAAACAGTGGTAACAGGTATAGTGTGGTAGAAAGGAAAAGGACTTTTACTCCTTCAGGTTATACTTTTGTGTAATATTTGATTTTTTTTCCCCTCCACAATGGGCATCTATTGCTTATGTAGCCCTTTCCTGCTCCATGGCCTAAGGAAGCAAAAGTCATTCTAAAGCAGCTAAGTCATGCCAAGCTGGTGTGACAGCCCAGATTTACTGCTGTCACCAGTACTCCCTTGATCTACATAGGCTGTGATTTTAGGAAGGAAGGAAGGAAGGAAGGAAAGAAGGAAAGAGAAAGAAAAGAAGGAAGGAAGGGAGGGAGGAAGAAGGAAGAAAGGAAGGAATGAAGGAAAGGAAGAAAGAAGGAAAGGAAGGAGAGAGAGAAAGGAAGGATGGAAGGAAGGAGGAAGGAAGGAAGGAAGGGAAGGGAAGGAAGGAGAGAGAAAGAAGAAAGAAAGGAAAGAAGAGAGAAAAAGAAAGAAAGGAGGGAGGAAGAGAAAGAGAAAAGAAAGGAAACTTAGTAGTAATGCTTCAAGAATCCACAGCTCTAGAATTCATAGCTCCCTTTCCAAAAGCTTCTGAAGTGTCAGCACAGTATTTTAGAGACATACCTGTGAATAAGTCTGAGGATTTCCATGGAATCATGCACACAGTAGGACCTGAGATGCCAACTGCCTGATTCGACCATAAGGAAACTGAGGCAAAAAGGAAGAGTGGCTTGCCCAAGGTGCGTTGGCCTTGGAAGAATGCTTTGGGGTTCCCCTTTTTATGTTATTTCTACCAAAGGCCAAACATTAAAGAAAAAGTTTAAAAATCAGATTTCACCAAAGAATAGAGTATATAATGATTTCTATGCCTCACAGAGTGGTATTCATTTAAATTGGCAGGTCCTGCCTCCAGCCTCATCTTTTGGGTCTCAGTGGCTTAGGTCTCTTTATTAGGAGGCCTCCTGTGTGTCCTAAGTCTGGGTTAGAGCCTCTGTCCTGCACTTTCATGGCACATTATTCTTTGCTGTCATAGAAACTGTTACAGACTGAATTGTGATCCCCAAAGATTCATGCATTAAAGTTCTGTCCCCTCGTACACCTCAGAACGTGCTAGATTTTGGAGGCAGAACTTTTAAGGAGGTAATTGATGTTAAATGAGGCCATATGGTGGGCTTCAATCCAATATAATTGATGTCCTTATAAGAAAAGGAAGAGCCATGGCTGGTGAGGCTCAGCGGATTGAGCTCAGGCCTATGAGCTGAAGGGTTGCCAGTTCAATTCCCAGCCAGGGCACATGCCTGGGTTACAGGGCAGGTACCCTGGCTGGGGGTGTGTGGGAGGCAACTGCTTGATGTTTCTTTCCCTCTCTTTCTCCCTCCTTTCCACTCTTTCTAAAATAAATTTTTAAAAAAGAAAGAAAAAGACACTAGGGGTGTGCAGGCACAGAGAGAAAAGGACACATAGAGAGGGTAGCCATCTTCTGGCCAAGGAGAGAGGCCTCAGAAAAACCAACCCTGCTGCTGACACTTTGATCCTGAACTTCCAACCAAAGAAAGAAATGTGTGTTGTGGAAGCCCCTCAGTCCATGGTACTTTGCTATGGCAGCCCCAGCTGGCTAATACAGAGACCCTGCTCACTCAGAGCTGTAATCGCCTTTTTTAGTTGTCTAACGCCCCAACTAGAATGTCTCTTAGAGGACAAGACCATTTTCAACCACTCTGTCTCCAAGGGAAGTAATAAATAAATCATTGTTAGCTATTATATGTTCCATTCCCCTTCCAGTTTATAGATGAAGAAACAAAGGTTCAAAGGTGAGGGGCAGGACTGCCCCTAGTCTATATGAATGGTACCCGCTAGAATTGTCCCTGCAACACCTAAGCTGTTACGAGGGAATATCGCAAAGATGGGTAACTCCTGGCAGGACCTGAGGCACAGGCCAGATCCACTCCCCACCCCTCCACCCTCCATCTAGGGCTCCACCCACCATACCACATCAACTCTGAAATAATATCACCCAGCTATCAAATTCTTCCCATAGTTACTTTAGTCTGCTTGGACTGCCATAACAAAATACCATAGACTGGGTGGCTTAAATAACTGAGTTATATTCTCACATTTCTGGAGGTTGGAAGTCCAAGATCAGGGCACCAGCATAGTTGGTAACAGCTGTCTTCCTGGTTTGCAGACAGCCACCCTTTGCTGTGTTCTCACATGGTGGAGAGGAGAGAGAGAGCTCGCTGCACCTTTTCTTCTAAGAACACTGACCCCATCACGAGGATCACCCTCATGACTTCTCCAACCTTAGTGACCTCCCAAGGCCCCCAAATACCATTACATCCGGGATTAGGGCTTCAACATATGACTTTGGGCAGGTCACAGACATTTAATCTGCAACAACCGTGTTTTCATATTTTGTTATCCTGTTTGCCTTGGATCACAGATCTGAGAGAGGACACCAGTCCAACCCATTTTTAAACTGACGAGACTAATGTCCAGAAACATGACATGGTTTCGTAATTCATGCCTTCATTTCACAAGTAATTACTGCAGAGCTAACACCGGCCAGGCTCTAGATACATGAATGGCAATTGCCATGACCTACATTATATCCAAGCATGAATTCTTCTGCTGGTTCTCAATTAAGTCTAGTTATTCCCCAGTTTAATTGTTCAAAACATCGGTAGGCTGGCCGGAATGGAATTTAATCTTTTCCTTTCAGATAATTCAATTCTACTCCACGATGAGAAAGGGTGCTTACACGCTCCTTCCTGCTCAGGCTGCGCATGTCTCCCTTCCCTGCCTTGGTTTCAATGCGGCTACTGTCCTCTTGCCAACTCCTATTCATCCTTCAAAGCCCAGTCTCCACAGTGAGCTTTTCACCATTGCCTTTCCCCCCCAGAGGCAACAGCCCCCAAGTCTGCATTCCCACAGTGATCTACTTATATCTTTGTGACAGAACACCATCTTTTAACCTATCATTACATGGTTATACTGTTTATTCATTCGTACCTTCCAAGATGCTCTCACACTGGACTCCATAAAGCCTCAGTCTACATCATTCCTCCTGTGTCCTTCTGCGGTCTCTCAAGTGGGGCTTTCCTGCTGTGCCCGCACCACATGCACTGGACCCGCCAACTGACGACCCTGGGGGCTCAGGCTGGAAATGTGGGTCATCGTTCTCTCCTGCAATGAGGGTGGTGCTGGCCCCACTCTGTGGGAGGACTCCACAGTGGATGGTGACAAACCTGCACAAACAGTTATCTTTCAGAATGTATACATGTCAGGTAGCATTTTCCTTTCCCAGGGTTTCCATTACATAGTACCACAAACTGGGTGGCTTAGCACATCACAGAGTAGTTTCTTCCAGTTCTGGAGGCTGCAAATCCGAGATCAAGGTCTGACTGGGTTGGTTCCTTCTGAAGGCTGAGAGAGAGGATCTGTTCCAGGCTTTCTTTTAGCTTCGGTGGCTTCAGGTGTTCTTTGGCTTATACCTGGCACTCTGTTTCTTCTATCGTTTTTCCTCTGTACACATCTGTTTCTGTGTCCAAATTTCTCCTTTTTGTAAGGACACCAGTCATATTGGATTAGTGCGTGCTCTAATAACCTGATCTTAACCCAATTATCTGCAAAGAATCTGTTTCCAAATCACGTCACATTCCTAAGGACTGGGCTGAGGGCTTCAGTGTTCTAAGGGACACAATTCTACTCATAACAACAGTTGGGGGAAAGAATAGCATCTCCCTTGGACCCAGCCCTAATATCCTGGAAACACTGGGTCCTGGAGGGATGTTCCGAGGACAATGTAGCTTTTTGCACTACAGGACAACTCCAAAGATTATAGCAAAAACCTCTGCCACTACAGGAATCTCTTTCCTTAACCCCCCCACCCCTTAAAGAATGTGCCGTTTAATTTTGCTGCTCTTTGGGGATTTGGCCATTTGCATTCAGATTTCCATTCCCACCCTGTCGTTGTCCTGCCGGTAGCAGGAGGTGACACATGCCACTGCACCTGCTAACTGCAGAGCGCAGACCATGGGAAGCCTGACAGATCTGGATTAGAATCCAGGCTCCAGCACGTATTAAGCATGAGAGTTTAGGAAGCTGATCAAGCTTTTTGCTCCCATTTCCTTATTCAGAGCATGGGACAACTGCACCCTACAGGGTGGTTACCAGTGAGGTGGCTGGTACGGTAGCTGGCACAAGATGAGTTCAATATTGGTTGTAAGTGAGGTGAGCCAACAGTTGGAATAACTAGCCCAGGTGTGTAACAGGGTTTTGAAAAGCACATTTCTATTTTAGTAGCAAAAGTACAAAGGTTCAAGCGACCAGCCTGCAGCTTGTCTGGAAGACATCCACCCAGACTCCACCCAGAAAGGGAAGAAATGCTGCCCTGCCATTCTAAAAACCCGTGATGGTCCCCAAAGCATGATTCTAATGTCGTCTCCTTACCCCACCCCCAAGGAGAGGAACACTGAGTCCTGCCCTCTTTCTCCAGGATCAGTCTGGTGGCCTCAGTCACGGGTGTACATCAGGGCCACTAGCACCCTGAAATAAGTAACCCAGCCCATGAGCAGGCATGGGCAGAACGTGCAAATCTCAGTTCATACATTTGTGAGTGAGTAAAGGACGATTTTTTACCACCAAGGGCTTCCAGGGCCTCTCTGCCCTCCAGGCACCTGCCCAGCGGGCTCTACTCTGCTCCCCATGCCCTGCAGGCAGGGGCTCTGTCATGCCCAGCCAGGGATGGGGCACCTCTTGGCAAGGCAGCCTAGGTCAGGGTACCTGAGGCAAATGTCTACAGGGAGCAGGCAGAGAGGTCAGGAGCGAAGCAGGTGGTGTGCCTATTAAATGCATAAGAACATTCTTCTCTTGTACAAAGAAGTGCACACAGCGCCCCTGTTTCTTTCGGCATGAGCCATCTCCAGTCTATCTTCTGTTTCCCCTTGGAGGAAGGACTCTTGGGTAAAGAGAGTCATCCCCTATCCTCTGGAACACAGCAGGGCAAGCATCTTGATGAGTGGCTACTAACCCCTGGCCTCAGGCGGGGACGGACTTGGGTGGAGTACAGTGTTCATTTCTTATCGTTTGAGCTCTGTGACAGCCAAGTCTTCCAGTTATTCAAGAAAAGCCCAAACTCGGATTTTTAGGTGACATTGCCTATAGTTTTGTTGCTGAATGACTGAAATGTATGTGGCCCAACTAAGTCAGATCTAGCCCACATGCCTCTAGTTTGTGGTCCCTGCCCCTCTCCCACCTCTCCCCTCCCCCAACACCTCCATGAGGGCAGGCCTGCCTCCTGACCAGGTTGCTGGAGAGCCCACCCACCAGCAGCCCTGCTGGTCCCAACGCCTGGCCAGGGCCCCCCTGCTTCTGCCCAGGACATCCTGCCCCTGCCTGGCTCAATGCTTCTCCCCACTAGGGCTTCAGTTTTTAGAAATAAAAGCTTGAGGGAGATATCAGCCCTCTGGCCCATCTCATCCCTTTCACCAAGACGACAAACAAATCCAGATGGGAATATCTGCTTGGAGGTAGGGAAGGGAACCGGGAAGATAACAGAAGAAAATAATATAAATTACTACCTCAAAAATTGTATCTTTCCACACATACTTACTAAACATATTTGATCTGAGGTTATTGTAAAACAGTTTCAGAATTTCTTGATGCTATGGATTCTAAGCACTCGGAAAATCTTTTAGAAAGGAATTTCCAATTCAGCCACTTAATCAAAGATTCCATTCTTCACGGTAAAATATGTGTACCTAGCACAACATCTTCTTAATAATATATTATGATGTAACATTTACTTTTACTAGTAAAGTACCCTATTTTCTCGATCCTGCCATAGGCAATTTCTGAATTCTATACGATTTTTGAAAAAATGTGCAATACCCTGAAGGATTATCCACTAAATTAATGGTAAACACATGATACTAGTTATTACTGAGTCACCGTGGGTTTAAAGGACTAACATTACAACTGGGCCATTGCTGGTTTAAAGGACTAGAGCAATATAACCCTTGCACTTTGGGAAGATGATAAATTTGGGAGCGGAAAGTTCAGGCTCAAATTACCTTTGTTTTTATCTTTTCCTTTGGTGGTGGGAGGGAGATGCTGGTTTCACTGATACTGGTTGGAGTGGTCTGGGTGGGGCCAGAACATTAGAAACATACCAGATGAAAATCCTTCAAAGGCACAACCTTATTACCCTCACCACCCATACAATCAGCATGGAGCAAAGACAAACAATTGCCCTTCAGGACCCAAGTGTGTGAGTTCGAGGGAAAAGGAATCAGAGGAACCCTGAAGTCCACATTACCTGCCTCTTCTCTCTGAATATTTTCCATTAGATATTAGAGAAGTTTGGGGTAAATTTTCTCCAATAATATTAAAAACTTTTTTTTTTTTTTTAAACCAAGTATTAGCATCAGAAATAAGTGGCACATGTATGGTGGCAGGAAAAAAACTCCAAAGTGTTGGGACAGACATGGTATTTACATTGGGATGTGTATGAATCTCCAAGACTCATACAGTTGGTGTTTCCTGAATTCTCTTTCTGGACATACTGGCATTTTCAAATGAGATATATAATAAACTACATTGCATCCGAGTTGATACAGACAATGATTCAACAACATTTAAATGTTAAAAACGTAAGACACATAAAAGGTCCAGCTTCTCTAGCCATGGAAATTCTTCCTGAGATGCTTGTTGCAATCCTAGCAATCAGCAAGTCAACTTTGTACTTGTGGAAACCGCATGTATTCAGCCTTGACATTAGTAAGTAAATTATCTCAGTGCCAAAGGGATGTCTAGTCTAGGCTAGAGTACACAAGTGTGTTTCCCAATGCGTACGTTTCCAGGGCATTTTTGCAGTGACAGAGTTTGGCCCACATCAATGACAGAGAGAGGTGGGAGAGACCATTCAGTACCAGAATAGGGGGCCGCACACCCATGTGGTCGGCAGCAGAAGATGAGGCCACTTTGGGAGATGGCCTGACTAGTTTTAATGCGACTAAAGCGTCCCAAAGTAAACAAGTATTTATTGAGTACCTAAGACTGCAAAGCTTCGGTTCTTTGGGAAATAAAGGAATGGATAAGGAAGGTCCCTGTCCTCACAGAACTTCCAGTCTACCCTACGAATCAAGCGTGAACCCTGAAAACTACAGGAAGCAGAAGGCTGCAGCCGCGTTGGGGTGAGAGAGGCGCCCCCAGAGATGGGAAGGGCCCCGGGAGGAGGAGCTGTTCTGGGAGGCCGCTGGCCGGCCAAGCGGGATTCTGATCCACCAAGGCTGGGTGGGTGCGGGGCACTGGAAAAATGGTAGGCGGAAGCGGAGGGAGAACACAGGAGGCCAATATTGGAAAATTATAAATAGCTCCTCTAAGTGAAAAACAGAAAGCCTTGAAGTTAGAGGGCAGGAGGAAGAGTTAAGGTCAGAGCAATAGGTGGTGGACGGATTAAGGCCTTCCCCGGGTCTGTGACACATCTCTTCCGAAACACTCAGCTTGGTGCTTGGCAACTCCACCGAAGGCAAATGCAACCTTTGGAAGCCACCGGTCTAGGAGGCCTTGACCGCAAACCGCCAGGGCTGCGGCTCACAGCGTCAATGGCCTCCTTCGGACTCCACGGTGGGGACTCAGCCAGAACTCAGACTGCAGCGTGCGGGCCGGAGGGATGGGCCAGGAACAGAACAAAAGCCACAGCGGAGCACTGGCCCCTCTACAGCCTCGCCCCTTCATGCAGCTTCCAGAAGGCCCAGTTGGGGTGTTTGGGTGCCTGCTTAGTAGACTACAGCAGGGTCACGTGTTTAGACAAGAGGAACAGCTGCCCCGACAAACCAAGACATTTAACAGAGAAATCACCAATCCAAGACTTTAAGAGCCGGCTGGGTAACAAGAAGTCACCCACAAAAGCAACTGTAAGTTTAAAATTTCACAGCATTCATGCAATACGGTTAATATTCCCTGGGTGGAATTTTCCACCTTTCCATGTCTTCCTTTTTTATTTTTTTTCCTTGAATTTCAATTAAGCCCAATGTTAATATAGGTTTGTTTTTTTTTTTAATAGCCAACCAGAAACATTTTAATCAAAGGCTCTAAAGTGAAATTAAAAACCCCAACAATATAGTGCTACCATGTTGTAAACATTCACAGGGCCCTCGATGAGCACAGTAAAATCCCATCATAACTCACTCATTGAAATATAATTTTAGATGTAATGCAGAATTGGCAACTGGCTCCCATTCTCTGTCTAATCGTTATTGGAGAACAGGGAAGGGGCTGGGGTGGGGCTGGAGGTCTTGGAATGGGGACCAAGGCCACGAGGTAAGGGATAGACGAGCGAACTTGCTCAGAAAGAGAAGAGGTGAAGGGCGGGTGTCTCTGGTCCTCTTTATTCTCCCTGCCCTATCTCTGAATCTGAGCAACTACCCTGGGATGGTGTCCTACTGCCACTAGACTTAATTGTCCCCAACAATATTGAAATTGGAGCCAACCACCGCCAGTAGGTGGCACCAAATCACAGTTGAGGTGGGCGGAATTTAGCTGGGGCAGCTGGACTCCCAGAATTCCTCAACAGCTAGCCTCACAGGACCCACAATGGTCATTTTGCTGTTAGTCTTGCAAAAAAATTGTGATCTTAACATTTTACATGACTGAATTCTTACCCAATTACAGTAGGGTTTTACATGAGTTTAAATTGAAAAAATTATTTAAACGTTCCAAATGTTATCAGTGACAGTAGCGTTTTATTGTATTAATTTATGAAAACCAATAGAAGCTAGTGCGCTCTTAGTAAAGGCCAAAGGAAATTAAATTAGACATTGTGTTATTCGTTTATATAAATAATGCATTTAATATCTTCAACAACCTATGATGTATAGGTTGAATAATATAAAAACTACCATTTTTACAGATTAAAAATGGTCAACTATTGATTGACATTTTCACATAGCTCATTTTGTCTAACAGTTATTCTTAAACTATTCCTTGGATGCCAAATTCTATATATACCTCATAACTTGAGCTCATTAATTGTATTATTCAAATTTCAACATGTACACATATTTATGTCTGCTTGACCTATCAATTTCTGATGATGTGGTCAAAATCTTTTAACTATAACTTGATTTATTCATTTCTCCCTGCAGTTTTTCCAGTTGCTATTTTGTATATTTTGAGGCTGTATTGTTAGGTGCATACATGTTTTTGATGGTTATATCTTCTTGCTTTATTTCTTTTACTAGCATATAACACCTTTCTTTGTCTCTTTTTATGCCTTATATTCTATATTTTCAGATTAAGATTCTTCCCATTTTTCTTATTTTTCCATCATTTTAATCGTTTTAAAAAAGATTTAATCATTTTCTTTCTTTCTTTGAGATTTTTATGCATTATTTTTAGAGAGAAGGGTAGGGAGGGAGGAAGAAAGGGAGAGAAGCATCAACATATGGTTGCCTTTCACCTGCCTCCAGCTACGAACCTGGCTGGAGATCTAGTTTGCAGCCTGGTTATGTGCCCTGGCTGGGAATTGATCCAGTGACCTTTGGGTTCGCAGGCCAGTGCCTTATCCACTGAGCCACCAGCAGGGCAAGACTTAATCATTTTAAAGTGCACAATTCGGTGGTATCCATTATACCCACAATAGTGAGCAATCATCACCCGCTTCAATTTCCAGAACATTCTTATTATTCCAATAAGAAACCCAATGCCCACCAAGCACTCACTCTCCACTTCCCCAGCCCCTGATAACAATTAATATGCTTTTTATCTTTATGGATTTGCCTGTTCTGGATATTTTGTATGAAGGAATTGTACAATAGGTAGCCTTTTGTGTCTGGCTTTTTTCACTCAGCGTAATCTTTTCGAAATTCATCTATGTCATAGCGCTTTACTCCTTTTTACGGCTGAATAATATTCCACTGTATGTATTGATCACTTTTACTGTCCATGCATCAGCTGGTGGATGTTTGGGCTGTGCCTCCTTCTGGCCATTGTGAATAGTGCTGCTGTGAACATCTGTGTACAAGTGTTTGTGTGGATGTATGTTTTCATTTCTCTTGGGTAGATAACTAGGAGTGGAATTGCTAGGCCATATGGAACTCCACATTTAATTTATTGAGGAACCATTAGGGCTCCTTGTAATGTAAACCAATTGTCTCCATTGTTCCTCTTCTCTCCATCATGGCACCCAAAAAACGAACTCCTTCTCCAACTCCCCCAACTATCAGCACCCACCGTTCTGCTTCCTGATTCCAAGGGTCTGACCCTTCCAGGGATGTTCCATAAGTAGAATCATATCCCATTCCTCCCTCTGCCCCACCCCACCCAATATAACGGCCTCCAGGTTCACCCATGCTGCAGCAAGTGCCAGACCCGCCATCCTCCCCAGGCTCAACAATACTCTATTGTTATGGATAGACCACATCCTGCCCATATGGTCATCTGCTGATGGACACTTGGGTTGCTTTAGCTATTTGGATAACACTGAACATGTGTGTACAAAATTTTTCCCAAGTCCTTGCTTTAAAATTTCAATTTATTTTATTTTATTTTATTTTTTGGTATACACCGCTAAGTGGAATTAAGTTGGCTCCAATTCCTGGCAAACCTCTGAATGAGTGATGTCCACAATATCCTGTCTTCAACAGCCCTGCTCAGCTCCTAGGACTCATGCCTGTGGTTTCTTTAATTTTTCTTTCTTTTTTTTTTTTTTTAAATTTTATTTATTATTTTTAGAAAGAGGGGAGGAGAGAGAGGCAGAGAGGGAGACAGATATCAATATATGGTTGCTTTTCACCTGCCTCCAGCCACAGACCTGACTGGAGACCTGGCTTGCAACCCCGCCATGTGCCCTGGCTGGGGAATTGAACCCGCAACCCCTGGGTTTGCAGGCCGGCACCTTATCCGCTGTGCTACCAGCCAGGGTGTGGTTTCTTATATGTAGTCCATCCATTTTGTCTTTTGTCTTCCTCTTTTCCTACTGCCTTTTATTTTTCTCAGCATTATTCTTTTTTCCAAAGAGCCCTCCTGAGGTAGGACAGCTTTGGTTTGGTCATTTTTGTCTCCAGCAACATTTCAGGCTTAATTTGTTCTGAGGCCCACCTGTCCTTCTGGCAGTTCAGGGGATCTGTAGAGTTCCCCTCCAATGCCTTATTTCAAATGAATTGATATTTTCTTACGAGCCCTCTTCGCTCTTCAACTTTCGCATCTGTATGCAGTAACTAGGACTACCAGGGTGTGGATGATCTTAGTGATCTTGGTCTTTAAAGACACAGCTTTGCTCTCGGTGGTCTTCCCTAATTCTTCTGTTGCTGCTCTTCCTGCTTTCTTGGCTGCAGTCTCCATTTGAACTGGTGACAGCAATGTGGATGTCTTTCTTCAATGTCTATGTTAAAATTGTGTATTTCTTCTGTAGTCATAACATGGTTCTTTTATTTCAGTTCTGGAGGAACCTTCACACTGTGCGCCACACCTGCACCATTTCCAGTCCCAACAATGCATAAAGGTTCCACTCTTCCGATTCTTACCAACACTGGTTGTTTTGGATTTTCTTTCAAGCCAAAGTTTTTAGGGTTGTTTGAAATCCTGAACCCACTGAAACCAGAAAAGCCGGTGTTCATGCTGCCTGTCACTTACAAGACCCAATATACAGAGATGGGGATCGAATCTTTGTGGGGCGCTTTATTCAGATGGTTGGTGATCTGAGAAGACAGCAGGTTGGTACCCTAACAGACTGTCTCACATTCCATTTTAAACTGACCCTTTTTATAAGGAGAAGAAAAATGTAGGCAAGGGGTTTGAAATTCAGGGAAAAATAATCAGATAAAAGGTACAGCTTTCTTTCATCTGCGTCCTGGGCAGTGGTCATCTCATCCTGGAGTCCAGTGGCTCAGATACCATCTTGATCGACCATCAGCAGTCCTCCTGGGGCACCAAGATGGAACTGCTTGTGGTATCCTGGAGCAAGGAAGGCCATACCTTCAGTTCTGGAAACTAACTTTTTACATACATTGATTGCTGAGCTTACTAGCTATTACCTGAAACTAACAGTTTTCCAATTTTGAGTTCTCCATTACCACTTCCCAATTAGGTTGTTCTAGCTTTTAATTTCCAGAAGTGCCCTGTGAATATGCAGACAATCCTTATGGATTCCCAACTCCAAGTTGATATCATTCTTGGAACAGGTGTATCAATCCTGGTGCCTATTGGCTATGTACAGTCAGCCCCTATCTGGCGCAGGTAATACCATGCTCTTCCCTTCTCTGGACATAGAGGTGTCATGGCTGAAGGCATTAAGTGTTAACCTCAGTTCAGAAACCTCAGTTCTTGAGTTGTGGCTAAGAAGAAAATCAGAGCCAAGCGAGAAATCATAAAAGAAAGTTTATTTAGAAAGTCACATAGGTAGAAAAAGAGAGCTATAAAAGAGATGGGCTTAGGAAACAAATTATAGCAAAAGAAGGGCCATTGTAGCAATGGGGAGAAGAGAGAGAGAGACAGACAGACAGACTGGTTCTTCATCCTGAGGGTTTTTACCTGAGGCCTCTCTTTCCAGTTTTCTTTTAGTTTGTATTTTCCCCCCATCTTTTATTTTCAATCTTTCTGTGCTTTTATTTATTTATTATTATTATTATTTCTTTCTGTGTTTTAAAAGTTTCTCTCTTAGACAACTTAATGGATCTTGCTTTTTAATTCAACCTGAGTGTCTACTTTTTAATTGGCGGATTTCATTTATATTTATTATTATTCATTATGTACTTATTTCTGCCACTTTAGTCTATATTTTTCACTTATAAAACAGTTTTCTTATCTTCTTTCTGCTTTCTAGTGGAGAGATGTTTTCCCCCAGGTGTAAATGTTAAGCATTCCAACCTGCCTGGAATCTATTACTTCAAAGCGTCATGTTCTGTCTGTTGCACAACATCAAGATTAGATATCAGTGGAACTCTAGAAATTCATCGTTTACCCCAGTGACTCTAACATTGGAATATGTGTGAAAATTTGGTAGAAGCTTATGAAAAATGTTGATTCCTGGACCCCGATTTCAGAGATTCTGGCTTGGTAGATATGGATAAACCCTGATTTAATTCAAGCCCCTGCTTTTGATGCACATGGGTCACAATCCACACTGCAAACACTGTTCCCTTCCAACCCCATAACTTTCCAAATGATGAACTTTGTGCTTGTTCTTGGCCCTTCGAATATACATCCCTAGGCGGGCTCTAATCCTCTCCTCTCTGGATCCTTTCTCACCTTATTCTATTGTCCTATGTGTTAAAAGAAATCTCTAGACCTACTAATTAGAGTTTGTAATAGAGTACTTTACTAGTACTCTATTTTACCTATTTGCTTTATCATTATAAAAACTTACTTCACTTAACATTTACTGAATGTCACCTTCCGTACAGGTGCAGTGATAGACGCTTTCAGACACTCAGCAGCCCCTTCACTAGTAAGCATGGCTGCCTCCATTTCTACAAGAAAGCAAGAAGAAATCCGGGCAATTTGCCTTATTTCATGTTCAATGGAGAAGTTAGGATTTGAACCCAGATTTGTCTGTTCTATTTGTTATATCTCACTACTTTGAAAAATAATGTGATTCTAAGAAGCCCACGATATAGTGGGAAAGACACAGATAATCTCAGTCTCTGGTCATCTTTGTATCCAGGACAGTGCATTGCACATAGTAACGCTTAATAAATGCCAGTGGAAAGAAAGTCTGGATTTATCCTGTTTGTTTGATTCCACTTCTTTCTCTATTGGTGGCTTTCAAGTCATGGGAATCACAGTCTAGTAAAATAAAGAAGATGCTAAGAGGACAAATTTGAAGACAGACTAGAAACAGCCTATGTCATGCACTGAATTGCCTTTCCTGAACAGCTACGGTTAATAGGTCATCCAAGTCCCGTTACGTGAAGATGTCTGTGATAAGACAGGGCTACTTTCACCTTGCACTCATTAATTTATTTTTCTAATTAATTCTATGAAAGTCTTTAAGCAATACAAAAATGTAATAGTACAATTTTGCCTTTCCTGTACTTAATTTTATAATGCTGTTGTTGAACATAATAAAGCAAGCAACTATATGCAATTGTAAACATTATTGCTGAGAATTTGCATATGAAATACATATATTTTACTGTCTCTAGCTGGCATTGTTAACTAGGCTATAAATAGTACAGCTGACACACTGTAAACAGAAAGCACTTTTGGATGGGCACAAGCTATGAATGGAAGAAGTGTTCAAACACCATATTTAAGTTGGAAGGTTTTCATTAGGACTAGCCAAGGGGGAAAGTAGTTTATTTCCTAATCATATCCTTGCTTAAGATCCAGTCAGATAGAAAGATTTATGCTAAAGCTTTCTTTAAAAAGCTACTTATGCTACTATTTACGTAAACAAGTGATGCACCCAGTCTATAAACATATCTGATAGTGTTGATGGGCACTTTTAAGAAAATTGACTGTTCCCTTTGGATTAAATATCCTCTTACTGTCTATATATGGAAAGGCAAAAGAAGCAGTAAAGGGCTAAGATATAAAATTGGAAAGTGCAGTTCATATTTATACCACTTTTTTTTTTTTTTTTTTAAAGATTTTACTTATTTTTAGAGAGAGGAGAAGGGAGGGAGAATGAGAGGGAGAGAGACATCAATGTGTGGTTGGCTCTTGTGCGCCTGCAGAGGGGGACCTGGACTGCAAGTTAGGCATGTGCCCTGACTGGTGACCCTTTGGCTTGTAGGGCGGTGCTCAATCCACTGTGCCCCACCAGCCAGGGCGTGTACCACTCTTGAAGATAAAGCTCACACTAGGTCATGTTACTGAACTCCTCTCTTAGAATTTGAAAATTTTAAAAATATCTGAAAAAATTTATTGAGACAGAAGAAAAATATGCCATTTACTTTAAGTGTATGACCATAAAGATTATAATTAACAGGGCAGTATTTTAACTGGTTTTTATCTTGGTTTGTTGAAGGGTAAACATTCAACAAAGGTTACTGTGCGATCAGTTTCAGTCATTACATGGTGTAGGTATAAAGACGGGTGATGAATTTTGTAAATGACAGATCTACATTTGCAGACATCATTATATTTTTATCAGCTGTAATAATTTGATTTTCAAAGGTTTGGAGTTTGTTTTGTTGTTGTGGTTATGGCTGAAAAGCCGCAATGATATAGAACTTTAATTCTAAACTACTCACCCAGATGTGAGTAGAGGTGAGGGGCTAGGGACAAAATTGCCTTCCTCCGCGTTTGTTTTTAGGCATCTATATTTATATTTGCCTGAGTGCCTTGGATACCATGGTGATAACTTAGCAACAGCTAGATACAAATTAAGGTAATCTGTCATGCCAGCCACTGATCATAAAAAGTTGGTAGGTAGGAAACTGGAAGGAAAAATACTGATGTTTAATCAAAAAGAGACTGCTCTCTCTACTACTTGCCCTTGTCTATTCTAAAAGATATCTTTATAGAGATGAGAATCTTAAAAAAAAAAAATTCCCAAATAAACCCCAGTGTTATAACTGAGTAGATAAAATTTAATCCTTCTTTCAATAGGGAACGAAAAACACATTTTAATCGTTCTTGAATAGAAACTAGATCATAATGATGCATGAAAAGAGATTTCTAAAGGAGTTTTTCATACTAACGGACATTCGATTGCTGTTGATAGGTATTAGGAGGATAAAGCTACGTGAAATATAAATACCTTTGGCCTGGCAGACTTGGATGGTATGATGGGTACTGTCATTTCTAAAGTGATCATGCAATATGATGCCTTTCATTATCTTTATTGTGATAATTTATATATAAAGCAGATAAAGTAAAATAACCTGAAGGAAGAGCATAACACTTGGGAAGCCAGGAGTAAATACAATCACCTTGATTTTGAGGGCTATTGATTTTAAGTAGCCCAAAATGGTAAAATAAAGTTGAAAGCAAGTGACTATAAACGAGTTGAATAGAGGTAGCAAATAGACTTCGGCTTAGGTGATAGCTCTGATATGTTATTAGAGGCTGCTTGCAGTGCTGTGTTGAGGAGGGTTCTGAGGTTCTGTAGGAAAAGGGGCTGCGGACGATGAGTGAATGTCTGTTAGGGCTGGGGGCTTGACTAGAGGGTAAAAGACTTTTATGTGCAACAGGGGTTAGCACAAAGCACCCAGATACAAACACTAAATTTATTTCAAGCCTTCCATGTTATATTACATGCAAATCTTACATTTAATCCCATAATATACGATATTTCTCTGGTATGCCATAACAACTTAAAATATCATTCGTAGTTGAATTACCTAATTTTAACTTTGTGGGAAAAAATGTTTACAGTCAAAGTGCATGTTCATCTGTGGCTCCCACAGCAGCTGGCAGGCTGCCAAGTACCCGTGGGAGTCTGAAGCCCACACTTAGATGATTGAGAGAAGTAAAAGTGTTTACATTTGTGCACAATAATAGGAGATTAGAGAAGTAACCTGTTTGACAATGGCAGAGCTGTGATTTGAAGACTCTAAAGCTCAGTTTCTTAAAGAGGACTGTCTACAGTAGGCCCCCACATCTGTGGTTTTGCATTCAGCAATGTCAATTCCCTGCGGATAAAAATAGTAAACGGAAAATTCCAAAAATAAACAATTCATGTTTCCAATTATGTGCCATTCTGAGTAGCATGGTGAAATCTCACTCTGTCTTGCCCAGAATGTGAATCATCCTTTTGTCCAGCATGTCCACGCTGTCCACGCTCCCCTCCCCGTAGTCACATAGTGGCCGCTGAGGTTACAGATCGACTGTTAGGATATCACAATGTGTGTGATCAAGTAGTACTTGTTTTACTTAATAATGGCCCCAAAGTGTAAGAATAGTGATGCTGGTAATTCAGATAGGCCAAAGAGAAGACATAACTTGTTTCCTTTAAGTGAAACCCTATACTTATTTATAGGGTTTGGTACTATCTTCAGTTTCAAGCATCTATGGGAAGTCACAGAACATCCCCCCCTTGGATAAGTACCGGGATTCCCTGGGATCCAGAGGTCAGTACTAACCATACAGCAATTAATAAGTTGGAAATTTCAGTATTGCTGTTAAAAAAGAAAAGCATTGTTCCTCTGTGGGATGATGGAAAAGTTGTGGAAATAGTGGCGATGGTTGCTCAACTGTATGAAGGCAATTAGTGTCACTGAATTGTAAATGACTAAAATGGCCTAGGTTGTGCTATATACATATTGCCACAATTAAAAAAGAAGAAAATCATGATTCATGGATTGGAAGATTAATGTTAAGATGGTAATTATCCAAAACTTAATCTAGATATTCAATGCAATCCCCATAAAAAATCCCAGCAGACTCTTTTGCAGAATTTGACAAACTGATCCAATTTTTTTTTATGGAAATGCAAAGGACCCAAAGTGGCCAAAGCAATTTTTAAAAACAGATTTGGAAAAGAACTAGGAGTTTAAATGAGTAAGATAGATAGATTGTATCCACATCAGTATCCTGGTTGTGATATTGTATTATAATTTTATAAGATGTTACCATGGGGAGAACTGTAAATGGTACATGGGATCTCTCTGTATTATTTCTCACAGCTACATGCTTATTCACAATTATCTCAAAATAAAAAGTTTAATGAAAAAGAAAGAATTAAGCTGGAGGACTTACACTTTCTAAATTTGA
Organism: Noctilio leporinus; assembly: GCA_004026585.1. Taxonomy (NCBI): domain Eukaryota; kingdom Metazoa; phylum Chordata; class Mammalia; order Chiroptera; family Noctilionidae; genus Noctilio; species Noctilio leporinus. The sequence continues at coordinate 382,984 of PVIW01000468.1, read as the reverse complement.
AACAATATAAAGCTATACTAATCAAAGCAGTGTGGTGCTGGCATAAGGACAGTCATAGAGCTTGATGGGACAGAATGGAGTCCAAAAGCAGATCTTTATATTTATGGTCGATTGATACTATGTAGTAAAGTTGCCAAGGCAATTCAAAGAAGGAAAATATAAATCTTTTCAACAAATGGTTCTAGAACAACTAGATATTCAAATATAAAAAATAATTACCCCTCACACCTGATGATGGTTAGAATAGCCATCATCAACAAATCAACAAACAATACGTGTTGGCGAGGATGTGGGACAAAGGGAACCCTGGTGCACTGTTGGTGGGAATGCAGGCTGGTGCAGTCACTATGGAAAACAGTATGAAGTTTCCTCAAAAGACTAAAACTGGAACTGCCTTTTGATCCAGTGATTCCACTACTAGGACTATACCCAAAGAATCCTGAAACACCAATTCATAAGAACCTATGTACACCTATGTTCATAACAACACTATTTATAATAGCCAAGTGCTGGAAGCAGCCTAAGTGCCCATCAGTGGATGATTGGATCAAAATACTTTGGTACATTTACACAATGGAATTCTATATAGCAGAAAGAAAGAAGGAACTTGTACCCTTTGCAACAACCTGGATGGAACTGGAGAGTATTATGCTTAGTGAAATAAGCCAGTCAGTGAAGGACAAATACCATATGATCTCACCCATTACAGGACAATAATGAACAAAACTAACAAGCAAAACAGAACCACATATATGAATACAGTGAATAGGCCTTCAGTGGTCAGGGGGAAGGGGATTGGGGGAAGGGGGGAGGCAGAGGCAAGGAAGGGGAGCAGTTTAGACAAGAACCTAGTATAAAGGAACCATGGACATGGATAACAGGTGGGATTGACTTTGGGGGGAATGGGTGGGTGGGGAAGAGGACAGAGGGGAGCATAAAGGGGATGGATGTAATACAACAATAAAATAAAATTAAAAAAAATTAACTTAGTCCAGTGGTTTTCAATGGGGTGATTTTGACCTCCCAGGGAACAGCTGACAACGTTTTAATAAATAAACTTGTCTTTAATAAAGACAAGTTTTATTATCGCAGGACAGAGGTGCTCCCGGCATTTAGGGGTTTGAGGCTGGATATGCTGCTGAATATCCAACGATGCATAAGTAGGACCCCACAACAAGGAATGATCAAGCCCAATGTGTCAATAGGGCTGAGGACAAGAAACCTTGATTTAAAACTTTATCTCACACCATACACAAAAAGTAAGATCATAGACCTAAATATTGGAGCTAAAACTATGAAACTTAAAAAAAGAAAAAGAACAATGGGAAAAATTTCTGTGACTTTGAGGCAAAGATTCCTTAGAGGGACACAAACTACATGATCTACAAAAGAAAAGAAATTGATTAAATAGGACTTCATCAAAATTAAAGACTTTACATCTCAAAACACTATTATGAAAATGAAGTTAAGCAATAGACTGGGAGCAAATATTTGCATACCATATATTTGATAAAGGACTTGTATCCAGAATATAAAGAATGATTACTATGCAATAAGACAAATAACCCAATTAAGAAATAGGCAAAAAATTTCAACAGACATTTTACCAAAATATGCTGAGAGGATGCTTAGCATCATTAATCATTAAGAAAATGCAAATAAAAATCACAATGAGATACATCTCATTCTTACTCAAATAGCCATAATAAGAAAGAAACTACAAAGGCTAGACAAGGATGTGAAGAAATTGGAACTCACATGCAGAGCTGTTGGAAATGTAAAATGATACAGCTATTCTGGAAAGTAGTTTGGCAATTGCTAAAAAGTTAGCCATAAGTTTACTAGATGACTAAGAATGCACTTCTGGGGATCTCCTCAAGACAAATAAAAACATGTCCATAGAAAGACTTGTACTTGAATGTTCAATAGCAGCATTATTCCTAATAGGTAAAAAGGAGAAACAGCACAAATGCCAACCAACTAGAAAGTGAATAGACAAAAGTGGTACCTCCCTACAATGGAACACCATTGAGCAATAAAAAGGAATAAAATAATGATTATTGCTGCAATATGGATAAACCTCAAAAACATGCTGAGTGACAGAAACCAGGTGCAAAAGGCTAAATATTGTATGATTCCATGTCTATGAAATGTCCAGAGAAGGCAAATGGATAGTGGCAGGGAGCAGAGTAGTGGCTGCTGAGGGCGAAGGGTGGGAATAGGAGTTGACTGCAAACAGGTACAAGGGATGTTTAAAACAAAATTGTGGAGATGCAAAGCTTTGTGAGCTTACTAAAAATCATTGAACTTTACACTTAAACTAGGTGAGTCCTATGTAAATTATACTTTGATAAAGCTGCTTTTAAAAAAGAGGGCAATGGAAGCCGTTTTAATCTTCCAAAAAGGAAAAAAAAAAAAAAAAAAAAGAAAAAAAACGGAAGAAAAGGAAAGAGAAGCAGGGCATAGAATTGCACTGGGCAGCAACTGGGAAGCTCAAAATAAATTGATCATCAGTGGCCATTCTCCTTGGGGGAAGTTGGGAGTGCAGGGAGCAGCTGTGGCAGTCAGCCGGAAGGGCATGATCTTCAAGCCCCACGTCCACTAGGCCTGGGCAGCTGCTCGTGGAAGGCCGCAGGCCCAAGGCCCAGCAAGCCAAGGGGCGCCCATCACCATGCACCTTGCCTTCCACCCACTGGGTGCAGGGAGAGATGCCCCACTGCAGGTACCACATCAACGCTAGCCAGCAGGGGCTGCAGCTTGGAGGAGTTAAGGTGGCTGGCATCCACAGAAGGTGGCCCAGACCACTGGGATCTTGATGGGTCTGAGTGGACCGAGACCACAGAGTCTCTGCAGGCCCATGTGCCGCGGCCAAGGGAGTGCCGCTCAGAGCCCTCAAGGAGGGAGACAGCTCTGCTGAAGACCTCAGGTGGCCAGCCAGCTGCCCGGGCCAGTCATGCCCACACTGAATGTCTACAAGAGCAGAAGGCCAGGGTCATGACAGAGGAGAACTTCAAGGCCTTTGCCAGTGTTCACATGGCTTGCACCAATGCCCGGCTCTTTGGTGTCCAGGCAAAAAGAGCCCAGAAAGGTGCAGAACAGGATGTTGAAAAGAAAAAATACAGTGCTATTGGCAACTTGTGATTTTAAAAGATTGATCAGATTCCAAGTAAACATGTAGGTTTAAGTAACTGTGCAATTCATGACACAAGCAGGGAGGGCAGGAAGGGGGCATTTTAAAAATGCCTGGAAAGTGAGAAGTAATGCAAATAGGAAAGTTACAGCGATTAATTTAAGGAAGGGGAGGCTTCGAGTGTAGCTTAACTCTTTGTGCTTGGTGTCATTTTCCAGTTCATTGGAAAGCTTGAAAAAAGCCCCAAATAAAACAAGACAATAACAAAACACAACAAAGCTCATACTGTTGCAGCATGATTTTAGTCAGATAAAGATTATTTTGTTTTCCTTGAAACAAATCCTAGGAATTTCCTCCCAAGCCTTTGAAGAGGTGAAGATGGATTCTTTTTTCTTACAAAATGATGTCCTGTTGTCTTGGCCAAAAGCAGGAGTTATGACAATTATGTAAAGCCCCTTTCCTGTCTTAGGATACTGTGAACTTTGGTGGAAAGGAAGAAGTCATCAAACTGAAGTGTGGCTGGCCAATATCTTAGCATGAAGCCAACGGAAAATGTGTAGAGGTGTGAATCCTTCCTGGGTTCATCTGGCAGGAATGGGAACTGAGAGGGTTAACCATTCAAGTTGAAGAATTTTAAGGGAATTTTCCCCTAGTTTTAATCAGCTGCTGTGGAGAACCTGCAGGAGCACTCTTTTCCCAAGTCAAAGACTTTCTTCATAGCAGGTTGGGAGGTTGATTTATGAAGTATTTCCCAAAGACCCATTTACAATAGAGAAACCAATCAGGAACAAAAATTCAGATGTTTTGCTGTGAATTTAAGCTACTTGCTAATAATGGTTAAGAAGACTACAGCACCATGGAAAATGTTTGTAATGTGTCATGGGAAAACAGCAGGATCCAAAGTTGAATGTATAATATAATTACAACTGTTAGAATGTACTGGGACTTGCAGGACCTAAGCCACTGCCTGCACAGAAACAAAGAGGGTCTGCGTCACTGGCCACGTACCTGATCACAAGGTTCCCTGTTACCAGAGGCAACTGAGGAAAAGCTGGAAAACTGGTTATGCTCCCATTGCCCCTTCCCCTCTCCCTTGAGTATTTCCCAGAAACAAGGGCCATAAATCTTCTAGCAATTATCCCTAACCAAGACATTGTTGTTTTGCAAGCACCTACACCCTGGACACCTGGAGGAGGGTAACTCACCCCTTAGGGGTCTGCTCCACACTCTTTAAAATCTCTCTGTTCCTTCTTTTGGTGCTGCAGTCTGTTCAGACTCAGTTTGCTTGACCGTAGTGTCTTCCTTCTAATAAGAGCCCTTCATTGGACATTTTGGCCCCAGGTCCTCTCTTGGCCACCTCGGCTACCTAACAACGATCATGTTAAAAAAAAAAAAAAAAAAAAAAAAAAGGTGCATGGCAGAAAAGGCTGGAAGAGTTACAAATGAAATGGTGATTCTGACTGTGCCAGTATGGTGAGGTTGTGATGACTGATTTTTTCTATTTTCCAAAATTACTTTAAATGGACTTAAATGGGTTTAAAAAGTGAAATTTAAATTTAAGCAATGTCAATAGCTTAAATGTGAGTACTGGTGAGTACATTCATTCGCTCACGGGACAAACAGTGATGGGTACACTGTTAGTCTTAGAAATGAGCAGATTGAGTTGAGAGAAAGCTAATGCAGTTCTTCTGTGAAGTTGGAGTTAGCATCTCAGAAAGACAGAGAGAGAGAGAGAGAGAGAGAGAGAGAGAGAGAGAATGTAAAAGCCTGAGAAACTCTATAGAAGAGAAAGAAATATACAATAAGTAGAACATTCTTCACCAATAGTAGCCTAACACCTAGCATATTAGAATTCCAAGGGCAGGTGGGGTAAGCTAAAGGGAGGGGTGGACCCCACTATCAGTTTGGACCTCTCCTGATTCTCTCCAGGTGTCACCTCTTTTTTTAGAAATATGTTATCTCTTTGATGGAAAGGCAGAACCCACTCTGAAAGAACATAATTAATTTGAGAAGGGATCAGGACTGAAGGCAGAAAAAGAGAAGGAGGTAAATGATTATCTTGTTAGATTGCTTTGTGTTTTAAAAGAAAGTGTAAATAACTTTCTTATTACTAAAACATGATTAACAATACTGGAAACTATTAATAATAATGGAATGACAATCCTGCCTTCACAGTTAAATGGATTAGAAAGCCAACCCAATCCATCTCTGCTCTTCTGTGCTCTGCCTTCTCTGGATGAGAGGCAGTCATTACAGAGTCTAAAGATAAATCCTGGAGTTTCTATTGGTCAGAAAGGCAACCTTAACAATACGGTTTCAGTGGGAAGACAAATGAAGAGGCAGAGAAAGGTCTTCTTGCAACTTCTTAAACCTCTAGGAAGGAGATTGAAAGGGTTTTCTGAAAAGCAAGGTTTCCCGTATCAGTGATGGACCAGCTGATTAGCTTGAGTTTTACAAAAAATAAAAAAGAAGAAAATGTATCCTTTAGCAGCAGTTTTGTTGATTAAACACAATTTCTTCAAACCTGCTTGTCCAAAGTGATCTATGCTGTAGCGACTTACCAGGTTTTGAAAGGACATCACATAATCACACATTATTCAGGTTACTTTCTGGTCACCTGAGTTCAATGTCTTTTACCCGAGTGTGTAGGTGTCATCCACCTTCTGGGCCATTGCAATAACATTGTCATAGATAACACTTAAAAAGGTGGGGTACTGGGTAGGAGGGAGTGGAGGGGTTAAGCAAAAAAGAGAAAAAGAGGAAGAACTCATGGACACAGACAACAGTGTGGTGACTGCCAAGGTGGGGGAGGGTAAGGGGGGTGTTAATGGTGATGGATAGGGACTTGACTTGGGGTAGTGAGCACATAATACGGTGTACACATGATGTGCTTTGGAACTGTGCTCCTGAAACCTATGATTTTGTTAACCAGCATCACCCCCAGTAAATTCAGTAAAAAGGAAAAAACTAAAAATAAAGTCTCAAACATTGGAGAATGAGACCTGGTCCAGGCTCATTATTTTTATATGTGACTAGATAACCACATTATATGAGCAAGAAAACATAAAGAGGATTTACTGTTATCAAGTAAAACTTACAACAAAGTTTAGTGATACGCACAATCCTTATCTTCTTTCAAAGTACAGTAACTAATCCCGAATGGCAAAAGCTTAGTATCTAATGGATACTGTTTTTTAGGCCAGAGAAGTTTTTCTACTGTTGGGGAATTAAAAAATGAGGACTTAGTAGGGCAGGAAAACTGCCTTGTAGTTCTTAAGGCAACAGAATTTAAATGTTTAGAAAAGAATGGCTCTAGAGGTGGCATTAAGAAAGAGATGTGTCCCAGCCTGGTGTGGCTCAGTGAATTAAGTGCTGGCCTGCATAACCAAAGGGCTGCCAGTTCGATTCCCAGTCAGAGCACATGCCTGGGTTGTGGTCCACATCCATGTTTCTCTCCCTCTCTTCCCTCCATTCCCCACTCTCTAAAAGTAAATTAAAAAATTAAAGGATGGGTAATCAGAGAAAAGAGGAAGAATCAGAACCGAGATGGGTGGCAACATGAAATGCTGTGGAGACTCAGCCTGGAGCGCCGGCATCTCACAGATTTCACAGCCGGGCCTTCATCTGGGCACGGTGTCTCCTGAGCTGTGCGTGAGACACTTGATTTGTTCAGTAAGTATTCTCTGAGTACATATAGTGTTGCCACGGGTCTAGATGGCACGGACCTGGGAGTGAATGACCCATTGCAAGGACTTGAGGAGTCAGTGGATGTAAGGAGTGCTGGTGAAACTGGAAGGATCAACTGGGCAAAGGGACGAGTTTTATTTCAGGGACAGGGAGCACTGAGCACACTCACAGTCAGCAGAGGAAACACTGAAGATTCAAGGAGACAGGAGACTATAGCTCAAGAGTTATGGAAAGGAGAAAAATGTCTTACTTGGAAACAGAAGGAAGAAAGAGGTATGCTCTGGAAAGACTTTCAGGTGGGGAGGTAGGGCGTGAGGGTGGGCCAGTTGGTCAGAGGTGGTCCTCTCTGTAAATGGGGGCTAACACTCACCCCTGGAGAGTGGTTATGGGATTCAGACAAGATGGAATAGTTCAGGCCCTTAACGTGGAGCCCTTACTAACGCAGTCTTTATTATACATAACTGATAGGGAGTAGGGTGCAGGTGAGTTCAGGGACCCGAAGAAGCCAACTTGCAAGTTTGGGGGGACCAGATGGAAGGAGGCATGGGAAGGGTTAATGACTGAATTCTTCCCTCCCAACAAGAAAGAGGAGCTTGGGGGTGGGGGGAGCAGTGACTGAGAGGGGGTGAAAGAGGATACATTCTAAAGCCACTAACTCAACAACTCCTTGGCTGTAGGCAGGCAGTAGACCACAAGTGTGATTAAGCATGTCTTGGGGCCCCAAAGTTCTCCCTAGAGATTATTTGAAATTATAAGATCTTAATATGAGTAGAGAAGGGGCATAGAGAAAGCCTATCAGTATTTAGTACAATACTTTAGAGTGCACTAACCAATGTGTTCGGTTTAACAAAAGTCTGCCAAGGTGCTGGGGAAGAGAGGACTCTGCTAAGCAAGCCCTAAAAAGAGGCAAGAAATACAACAACAATAAAATTAGGAAAAAAAAAAAAAAAAAAAAGAGGGAAGGTGCGCTGGAGGGAGAGCAGGGCTGGTCCCGCACGGTCAGGGTGGTGGGAAAGGCCCCAGAGAAAGCAGAAGGGTGGGTGTTGAAACAGGAGGAGAAAGGGCTCAAGGACAACAGTGCGGTGATTTTTGGGGGGAAGAGGGTATAAGGAAACCAAATGGTAATGGATAAAAATAAAATAAAGATGAAAAAGGAAGCCAGGTGAGTTGTAAAAAAAAAGAAAGACGGAAAGAAAAAAGGATAAAAGAAGCCGCAGTCAGAGACTGCATGCCATGCAGAGGTGGGCTGGGAATACCTGAGGTCACCTGCAAGGCGGCTTTGCAAGAAGTCGCCACTAAGTTTTGTGCGTTCCTCAGAGCCCCACACTGGGTTTCACCTTTGTCCTTGAATCTCCTGTAGCATCTTTGTTATCTAGACAATCAGAAAGGGTGAACTTATAGAAAATAAGGCAGCTGGAAGGGACTTCATACACTCTGTCATTTAACCTTATTATACAGATGAGGAAATTGAAGATCGGGAGAAGTGACTTGCTTAAGGTGACACAGCAAACCAGCGACTAAACCGAACTCAGAAGAGCTCTAGGATTTTGCCTTGTGTCCTCTGGTACCCGGACACCTGCTAACAAAAGCTACAGCTCACTTCGCCTCCTGAACATGCATCCCACACCAAGAATAACTCCTCCTTTGTGGAAGTTAATGATTAAATCCTAGTCTGATCTAAAGCACCTAACCATAGTTACTAATTAAGCCAATTTGTGTGAGAAAAGACATTTCAAACAGAAGAATGTTCTCTTCAGCTAAATCTTCGGGTCTTCAAATTGTAGTAGCATAAACTTACAATTAGAATATATCAAGTACACGTAACAACATTTCATAATACAATGCATTAATCTCTGTAGCTTTAGATTTTCTCTTCATTGCATGGCTACTAAAATGGTTTTGTAACTTTTGGGGTGGGGAGGAATTTAACTAAAATAACTTCACTTAGTGTTTGCGTGAACAACGTAATAAAATCTGTTTGCTGTGTTCGCTGTCTCCAGATAGGGCTATAATTACACCACATGAGGAAGAAAGGTAGCTGAGTCGCAATCGAGATCATTTATGTAAACTCAGCCTTCTTGTCAGCGGTGTTCTCATATTGCATGCATGCAAACCACAAAAAATCATCTCCTGTGTGCTACACAGAGACAGGGTCTGATTGCAGGCCTGGGAGATTGCCTGTGTTCTTTCTGTAACTGATGTCTGTGGTTGAAGGCCAAAAACTGATATTCTGAGGTTTAAAAAAAGTATGGCCAAAGAATCCCCCAGGACAACAATTTTATATATATATATAAAGTATACATTACTTTATATATATATATAAAGTATATCCTTTACACCAAAGTAATACAAATAAATTTTACTTCAAAAAATGATCTTGTTCAGCTTTTAAAAATAGTTTCGCTCTTTGAAATGTGTTTGAAAAGAAAATCTGTCTTTAAGACAACACCCAAGTTAACATGATAACATTTTAATCTTTTTTTTTTAAAGATTTTATTTATTATTTTTAGAGAGAGGGGAAGGGAGAGAGGCCGAGAGGGAGAGAGACATCAATGTGTGGTCGCCTTTCACCTGCCTCCAACTACAGACCTGGCTGGAGACTTGGCTTGCAACCTGGTTATGTGCCCTGGCTGGGGATCGAACCACAGACATTTAGGTTCGCAGGCCGGTGCCTTATCCACTGTGCTACCAGCCAGGGCCACATTTTAATCTCTTTATCTCTTAATTCAAATATTTGGCATTTTCATCCAGCAATACCCTCTCCCCCCAAATCTTACAAAAATCATAAAGTGCAAAGTATATTCACACTGTATCTATAAATAGAAATATAGTTGCAAGAAGACAAAGCATATTTTTTCCTTAATCATTGAATGACTGTTATGACAAACTGGTCACTAGTTTTGGGCTTGCCAGTGCTCCCTGGTTGGCATTGATAGTGTTTCTCTTGACACCTGCCACTTCCAGCGTGCTCTGTCCTCTCTAGAAGGAAAACCACAAGCCACCACCCTGGCGCCATCCCTGGCTCGGTCCAATCAATAATGACTTATTTCCTGTCCATTTGCTGAGGTCACAGGAGCGAATCTCATGAATTATTTCTGCTACTGCAGCCTCAAGTGTGCTTCTGGTGTGACAAGTGAAAACTGCTTGACCTTTTTCCTTCCAATTTTGTTTGTAGCAGTTCCAAAAAAGAAGGCAGTATTTATTTAGCAATGCGATGAAAGGAAGAAAATAAATGTGTATGTTTTTAAAGTTATAACAAATTTATACATTTATAACAAATCTATACATTTCATTATAAAAGCTCTCCGGATCACTTCATTCCTGTTTTTTTCCAGCTAACGAACAACAGTGTCTTTTTAATTTGGTGTCAGGAAAATCTGGTCACAGCAAACACAATGTTTTCTAAAGCAGATCTGGCCTCGGAGGGAGGAAAGCTCTCCAGGGCCTCCAGGGCCTTGTTTCCATGGTAACGACACAGGTCAATAGCTGAAGCCACACCTTTGCCTGCTTTGATTGCTTCTTGCAACTGTTAAGAAACAAATGCACAGCAAGTCAGTTTTTAAGCCACCACAATTAAATTGGGAAGGGGTGGAGAAACACAAAGGGGACACCCAGTACAGATTCCAGGTTTCTGCTACAGTCTTTTGAGGCAGGGAGGACGTCATTCCCAGTGATCAAGAGGCACTAACGTTCATTCCCTAAGGCTGTTCAGGGTCTGGGCTCCCGAGCAGCACAATAGGCTCCCATCAGTCTAATTACACCTCCTCCCGGATGCCCACCTCCTGCTATCACGACATGTGCCCTGCTTCGGGAGGGCCTTAATGAAGGCGGAGGGCATTCCCATCTCTGGCATTCTGAATTCAGCAGCCTGATATTTTTCTGTGATGAAGGCTTCATTAGCATCCTAGTTAATAGCTAATTTCTTCTACACTGTATGTTGACACAGTTCCATATGAAAATTGAAGAAAGACACTGCATTAATAAAAAATGAACACTACATTTAGTTCAAAGACTATTTGGGAAGAATGATTTTTTATTTTTTACAAACGTAAATGGCGATTTTTTTGTTTTAACTTTTAGAGCCAACCTAGAGTTAAATCACAAAGACTCAGCTATGATCAAAGAAGAGGCTATAAATATTAACAATCTTTACAATGTGAAATTAAAAGCACTGTTAACTGACACCGAGAAGGAGAAGGTAGGGAGGAAAGGGGAAGGGAAGAGTTAGGACAACAAGCAACACAAAATTAAGTATATTATTTAAAGTTTTGAAGATGCAAAATACTAACTAGCAAAATCTTTCTTAATGGCAAATCAATAAATAATGTCCTAAACTGACAAATAAACAGCATTATAGGAATATTGTTTAGGTTTAGGATATTCATCACTAGAACTAAAACCAAAATGAGTTACAGTAAGTTCCCTTTAGGAAGTGAGAACGGGGGACTGCTCCATTTCATTATAAGCCTTCTGTGTATTTTAGTTATTTATTTATTCATTATTATTTTTAAAGATTTTATTTATTATATCCAGAGAGAGAGGAAGGGAGAGAGGCAGAGAGGGAGAAAGACATCAATGTATGGTTGCCTTTCACCTGCCTCTAGCTAAGGACCTGGCTGGAGACCTGGCTTGCAACCTGGTTATGTGCCCTGGCTGGGGATCAAACCAGCAACCTTTGGGTTTGCAGGCTGGTGCCTTATCCACTGAGCCACCAGCCAGGGCTGTGTATTTTATTTTTTAATATGATACTTTGTTAGATTTAAAAAAATAAATATGCAGAAACAAAATAAAAGCTACTCTATAAATAAATACTGGCTTCCTCCATTATTTTTTCCAAGATATCAAACTCCTTTGATATGAATAATAGGCAACCTTATTTTTCCCTCTTGTCAACTTTTTTTTTTTTTCAAGTTTGTTTTTGTTTTTACTTTTTTAGGTTCTGTTGTTGATTGTTGTGAGTTTGTTGTCTTTTTAATGCTCATAAATTTGATTCTCTTTTTCTTAAATAAGTCCCTTTAATATTTCATATAATAATAGCTTGGTGATGATGAACTCCTTCAGCTTTACCTTCTCTGGGAAGCACTGTGTCTGCCCTTCCATTCTGAATGATAGCTTTGCTGGATAGAGTAATCTTGGTTGTAGGTCTTAGCTTTTCATCACTTTGGATACTTCTTGCCAGTCCCTTCTTGCCTGCAAAGTTTCTTTTGAGAAACCAGCTGATAGTCTTATAGGTACTCCTTTATAGGTAACACTCTTCTTTTCTCTTGCTGGTAAGATTCTCTCTTTACCTTTGATCTTTAGCATTTTAATTATAATGTATCTTGGTATGGTCCTCTTTGGGTCTAGCTTGTTTGGGACTCTGCTTCCTGGACTTGTATGTCTATTTCCTTTGCCAAATTTGGGAAGCTTTCCTTCATTATTTTTTCATACAAGTTTTCAATTTCTTGCTCTTCCTCTTCTCCTTCTGGTACCCCTATGATTTATATGTTGGCATGTTTAAAGTTGTCTCAGAGGTTCCCAGGCTTCACCTCATCTTTTTCAATTCTTGTTTCTTGATTTTGTACTGGTTGACTGTTTACTTCTTCCTCATGTTTCGAATGATTGATTTGAATCCCTGTTTCCTTCCCTTCACCCTTAGTTTCATGTGGTATTTCTTTTGTTTCACTTAGCATAACCTTCACTTCTTCCTTTCTGTGTTTGTGGTACTCAAGCATATCTGTTAAGTCTGTGAGCATCTTTATCATCAGCGTTCTGAATTCTGCATCTGTTAAGTTGGCTATCTTCTTGTCGCTTAATTCAGCCACTGGGACCTTGATCTGTTCCCTCTTTTGGGCCATATTCTGTGGTTCCCAGAGTGGGTGGGTCTGTAGATGTTCCAGGACCATGGGGCCCTCTAAACAAACAGACTCTGCTGAGAGACCGGCAATTTCTTCCTCTCCCCCGAACTCCACTGGTTTTCACAGTCAGAAGCAAAGTGGCTTTACTTTTCCCCCAGTGCTAGAACCGTGAGCTGCTCGGTATGGTCTTGTGCCAGGAGCATGTCCCAGGTGTCCCAACTTTTTAAAAAATGTGTGACTGTGCTTTCTGCTGGCTGGCCACAGCCGCTGTCCTGCCTCAGCTGCCATGCTACCAAACCGTGTCCTCTCTGTCCAGCTCTGCCCCCTCCCCACCTGTCCGGATGAGTATTTCTTCTTTATATCTTTGTTGGACTTCTGTGCAGCTCGATTTTCTGGAATTCCTGGTTGTCTCTAGTTTTCAGGTAGTTGTACTCCTTCTTAGTTGCGGAGGGAGACGCAGCATGTCTACCCATGCCTCCAACTTGGCTGGAAGTTGGAAGAATGAATTTAAAACTTTCTGTAATAAATAAACTCTTGCCAACAAATGGAGCAAATTTCCAATTAAGTGGTTACAGTGTAGGGGTGAAAAAGATTTGTAATGATTTGGTCTGTTTGCCTTCCCCTTGCCCTGATCCCATCTTCTCTTTCCCAGTGACAACCTCACGTGTCTGCCTTATTCCCCCAATCAGAATGGGGGTCCCTCAGATCCAGCAGGCACCATGGCAGTACCACTGTTGTTTACCCAGGACTGAACTTTCTGGCAAGTTCTAGTCCATGTGAGTCCCTGTAGAGCTTTCCCTCTGGCACATCAACCATCCACATTGGAGTTGCTCTTCACCTTAGACCCCAGAGGGACCCCAAAAAGCCACCACAGTGCCTCTGCCCCCTGACTGGGACATGTAGTATGGGCAAGAAACATAGCGTTGTTATCTGGATGAAGCCACAAAGATTGTGAGGGTGTCTATAACCATCCTACAGATACAGCCACTCAGTCCTAGCCATTTTATCTCCTTTAAAGCTTTCAAATTCATCCTCTGCTCTCTATTCCTATTGCCACGACAGTAGTTCAGGCTCTCGTCCCTTATCTGGGTTATTTTTGTAATCACCTCCTAAGGATTCTCTCCACTGCCAGTTCTGCACCCCTGGACTCCGTCTGTTCCCCTCTACATCGTGGGCTTAGGGAAACAACTTGCAGCTCTCGTCTGTCCCAAGACTGTCACCATCTCCTCCATCAGTCTCCCCACATTCCACCTGGGTGGAATGCACTCAGCTAGGATGACAGCCCTAAGGGGCTAGGTGCCACTCTTCCCAGGCACAACTGTAGTACACCCTGCATATCCACAGCACAGCATGATTATACAATTTGTATTTTAATTCTTCACTCACCCATTTATCTCATTAGACTTTAAACTACTATATAACCCACAAAATATAAAAGAATAAGAGAAATGCCTTATTTTATTCCTCTGATTAGAAGGGATGAACGAACAGAGGTCCAGAGAAGCTTAGTGGCTCACCCAAGATTATAGATAGATAGTGGCAAAGCTGAGATCAGAAGCCAGGTATTTGTAACACCTAGTCCAACAGCACTTAATACTATCTTCCCCAGGTTCTCAGCACCCCATGGGTATTTCCACCTGCATGTGAACTTTGGGACTCTTGCAGCCTAGGTAGGGTTTGTTGGTTTTCTGCCAATCACACTTTATGAAGACACTAAAAATGGTGCTGGGTAATCAGAGGTAGCCAGACCCAAACTCCTATTCTAGTTTTATAATATCAGGGAAGCCATTAAATTGCTCTGAGTTCTAAATATACATAGTATCGGTCCCTTATAGGACTATTGGGACAACTACATGAGGCAGCAGAGTGCTTCATGATGTTAAAATGATGTTCAGAACAACTTAATTCTTCTTACTCCTCAGGTCCTTAATCACTGCCAAGACAGCCACTCCATCTACCAAGATCAAGTCTAGTTCAGCTTGATGTAGAACAACCTCAAAGGCAGCTGGACTTGTATCAGACCCGCCCTGAAAGATGAAAAAACATGCCCTTTATCTTCACTTTCTTTAATTACCCCAAATCTAAATTGGACAGGCCAAAAACATTCTAGTCTTCTAGGTTTGTACCTACAGGCATGTGGATATCTGTAAGAATAGATTTCAATTCACAAATATAATTGAGCACCTATCATATGTAAAAAGTACAATGATCCTTCTCTGTTTATAGACCTAGGGAAAGGTCTATTGTGAAAAGCAGCAAAACCAATGTACAAATGCAGCACTGTAGGTAATCAGAAAAACAAAGGATCAAGTTGAATTAGAAGATCATCAAGAAGGCCTCACAGAGTAAGTAGGTTTTGAGGCATGTCTTAAGAATGTTGATAAGCGGAGGTCAAAGGTAAGCAAGGGAAATATAAGGAAAGAGAGCTTCAGCAATGACACAAAGAAGAGCAGAGTGCAGTGTCCAGGCAGTAACAACAGACTGGTGTCACAGAGCCTGCAGGTGGAATTGTTAGGGATCAAGGAGAGTTCCAAAAACCAGGCTAGGAAATGTAAACTTAATAAAATTACTATTATGTATTTTTGAAGTACAGAAAACTTGGGAGACCAGCATAGGAGCTGGCAAACTACAGCCCTGGGGTCAAATCTGGCCCCTGTTTTTATAAAGCTCTGTAGGAACATAAGCATGCCTGTTCACGCAAGAGCTGGCTTTTGCATCACAATGGCAGAGCTGCAGAGGTGAGCAGCTGCCACGGAGGCTGTGTGGCCTGTAATCCTCAAATATTGACACTTGGGCTTGGATAGCAAGTCTGCTGGCTCCTACACTAGAACAATGAATATATTCTACCTAGATCCAACAGTGGTTAATATTTTGCCATTTTTATTCTGTCTACCTGTGTGCATGTGTGTATGTTTTCTGAAACATTTGAAAATAAACTGGGGACAGTGGCATGCAGGTAAATTAGTTCTCCAGGGAAGGAAAAAAAGCTCAATTTGTGGCATTTTCAGAATTTTGAAAACTACTAAGGGTTGTGGGATCACAAAATTCTTGAATATTTAACAAGAGGCTCTGAGCTGGTAGGGCTTGGACACGCCATGGAAAGCAGGATGCTTCACCTTGTTCTGACGTGCATCTCCATAGATATGAACATAGCCTGAAATTACAGTATTCTATTACCACAGCTAGGCAAGTTCACAATTCTCTAATATGTCTATCTAGTCCTCGTGCAAATATCCCCACTGGATTCTAAAATGTCTTTTTTAGCCCTTTTAATTCCAGCCATGATCAATCCTGGTTTACATATTGCATTTGTTTGCTGACACTTGAATCTTTCCCCACTATGACACTGCTATTTTGAAAGGACCAGGCTGTGTTGTATAATGCTCTACATTCTTTATTTCTCTAATTGTTTGGTTTAGTTAGGTACTTTATAAACCTTATTAAGCTACACTCAACTGAATTGAATATTTCAAGGTGGCTCATATGGTATTTAAACCTGCAGTGAAAGGTAATGGACAAGATAGCACGCAGGAGGACATCACTGAAAGTTACTCAAATCCTGAAAGAATTTATTTCTCTCACCCCATGACTATTTTACATGCAGTTAATAGTTAAGTCTGCTCTCTCTGCAGAGGAGGGCTCACAGGCTTTGCATAGCAAGGGATCCCATAGCTTCCATGTGCCTGTTTAATAGCTCACCAGTAATCTAATCTTTCATGCAAGGTACTGTTCATCACAGTCATCTGTAAACACTTTCACCAACTACACAAGTTGTTGGCTCAAAAAAAATCCTTTAGTTGAATAGACTACAAATGAGATTCATTTCATACTGTGAATTAGAATAGGCAATGGGTCTATCCTCATAAGACAGTCTTGTCTATGTAAATAAATGTGACCAAAACAAAACAAAAACAAAAACAAAAAACCCAAAAAACCAAAAACCCCATTAAGCTGGGGTTCCTAAACTTGCTAAACATGAGATTCACTGAGGGAATTTGAAAATGTAGATGCCTAGCCCCCATTCCTGGAGATGGAGTCAAAAAGGTCTTAAAAAATTGCTTCGTAGGTCATTCCAATAGCCAGGTTTGGGAGTACTTCACTAGTTGGGGCATGTAATTTGAGTTATTTCATTTTAAAAATAGCTGCATTGGGTTTATACTGTATCAGTGACACTTCAACTAGTTGTCTTTGCAATGATATTCAATTCAACAAGCATTTTTTGGGCCACCTATGCGGCCTAGCTACATTGTAAAGGCTAGAGCTACAAGGAAAAATAATGCCTCCAGGACCACCTATAAAAGGAGCTGTTATAGAGCTATAGAATGAGAAATGGTTAAATAGAACACAGGAGACTGCACCTTGATTCTAACAGCTGCAAGAGAAAAGACCACAATAAAAAATCTCCTTCCACTTTTGCCTCCACCTATATTGACGGGGCAAAGCCCAAATTAGTGCAAAGACAGAGCTTTCCATGTGAGGATGTGGCTAGAAATGCTGTGTGCCTGCACTCACCCTTACGACTCTGCTGCCTCCTGACATGCTGCCAACCCTGCCACCACCTGCATCAGGCCTCGCAAAACAGGCTATGGCCCGTGGTCACTGCGTTCTTAGAAATTGTGATCTGCAGCCACCCAGGACCTGAGATGCCGCCTGTGCTGAAACAAAGCGGGTACGTCACCAGCCATACACAAGACCACAAGGTTCTCTATTTTCAGAGGCGACTGAGGCATAGCTGTCGCATCCTGCTGAGAACTAAGGACACCCCATTTCCCTTTCCCCTCTCCCTTGATCATTTCTCAGAAACAAGGACCATAAATCTCCTGGCAGCCATCCCTAATCAGAGGATATTGTTGTTTCACACACCGATGCCCTGGACATCTGGAACCAACCAGCAGGGTGCCACCTCACCCTGGACATCTACTCCACACCCTTAAAAATCCCTCTACCTCTTCCTTTGGTGACGCAGTCTGTTCAGGCTCAGCCTGCCTGATCACAGTGTTTCCCTTCTAATAAACGCCCTTAATTATACTTTCCTGGCTCCAGGTCCTTTCTTAGCCACCTCAGCTATCCAATAGAATTGTAAGATACTTTAGCTGTAGGATAAATACACACACACACACACACACACTCCAAAGGTGAATTATTATTTTTAAAAAGTTTATTTATTTATTTTTAGAGAGAGGGGAAGGGTGGGAGAAAGAGAGGGAGAGAAACATCATTGCGTGGTTGCTTCTCATGTGCCCCCAACTGGGCACCTGGCCTACAACCCAGGTGTGTGCCCTGACTGGGAATCGAACCAGTGACCTTTTGGTTCACAGGCTGGTGCTCAATCCAAAACCAGCCAGGGCCCAAAGGTGAATTATTAGTCTGTGTTTTATTTCCCTGATATAGCACTTTAGGGCATTAATATAATGAAATCTCTAATTAATTCAACTAAGTAATTGTATAATTGTGGCATCACCTGAAATAAATTAAGCCCAAATCCCCTGCTAGAGGATCCAATTAAAGATATTAGCACAGACAGAAGAGGATACGAGTACTTAAAGTTCAGTGCACTATTATTTAACATTTGTTAAAAGGGGTTACTAAACACCTTTTCAGCAATAAATGTTGCTTTATGAGACCCTTTTGAGAAAACCATTGTTTGTCTCTAAAAACTATCTAGTTAAAAAATACAAGCGCCTGCCATGGGGTCAAAGGAGCAGAGAAGGCAGAAGTAACTTCCCACCAATGAACCAAGAGAAAGACTTTGAGACCTAGAAGAAACCCCAAGCACAGACTTATTGTTTTACTGCATTTAACAGAGGATATTGGGATGGGAGAGGCTAAGTGATGCGGACAAGACGGCGCAGGGAATTTGTGAAACAGCCTGGGTTTCACTTCCGCACATCCAGAGCTCTTCCAGTCTGCGGCGCTGCAAAAGGCTTGAAAACCCCATTTTCTTTCCTCCAACTGCACAGAGCATTTAGAGGAAACTGGAATGCTGAAAGTTGTCTGGAACACAAAACAGACCTTGCTCTGAAGAAACTGGATAATAGAGAGTAAGGAAGTATTAAAATAACACATTAATTCTTTTAATGGTTGAGTACACCTGAATAAGGGTAAAAAACAAAAATAAATGGAACCTGTGCTGAAATGGGAAGAAACCATACCCTTCTTAATCAAGTAGGAGAAGCGGACCAAGTTTCCCTAACTGAGATTATGAAGTTGGCAGAAAGGTAAGATGCAGAAATGATAAAGGGCTTCAATCTTTGAACATTTGCTAAAACTCCCATTCCACAGTTGACAAATTCTTAGTGTGCCTGAGTGACAATGTTATGTATCAGAAGATAGAAGAAATGCTTCTCAATTATGTCAAAATAAATGGATGTAAAGGTGATAGGCATCTGGCAAAAAAGAATGCCATGTTAGCATTATAGTCAGGTTAAGGACTAACTAGCAGGCATGGTTTAAGACAGCCAGACCATCCATTAGAAAAGTGCATTGCAAAAATTAGTGAAAAGAGTACCATGATTCTTAGAGATCATAAGTAGAAATATAGGGGCAAAAGTAGATCTGCAGCTGTTCATACAATAATAAATAAATAGTACAAGAATAAACTCTGTTTCAGGTACTCACAACTGTAAACCTACTTTTGCCCCACCCTGTATAGTTCAAGGGTGACAGAAACCCCTGAAACACTGAATTCCAACAATGATCATAATTTAATTAATTATGAACAAAACCAAAACAAATGGCTATAGAATGAGCTCTCTCGGGGCTCAGACTTGAAGAAGCCCAGGCGTGAAAGGAGGTGCACATCATGTCTTCTGCTGCTAAGCCCTGGTTGGGTCCCTGCTTTGCACAAAGCAGCCCTACGGAGGCAGGACACCATCCCTGACCTGAAGGCACTGACCAAAGGAGAGCTCCAAAGCTGTAACTATTGTGTGGGAACCCACTCATAAGTCAGTATTATCACCAGGAAACTTGTCACAGATTTTTCATTTTTTGTCCTCACTTGAGGACTTTTTTCATTGCTTTTAGATTGGAAGGGAGACAGAGAAACATGGATGCAAGAGAAAAGCATCAATTGGTTGTCTTCTGTACGCACCCCAACCCAGGATTGAACCTGCTACCTATGTGTGTGCCCTGACTGGGAATTGAACCCATGACCTTTTAGTTACGAGACAACGCTCCAACCAACTAAGCCACACTGGCCAGGGTGTTGCCCATGTTTTTAAAGTTCCATTTCTCATAGAAAAATGTTCAGAAGCAAATAACCTGGCCAGTATTTGCAAAACACTGAAAGGTTAATGGGGCAAGAAAAATAAAGGACCTCAAAATGTAAAGCCCTTGTATCAAACAAAACCAAGTAAGCTCTAATATTTGCAAAAGATATATTAGTAAGAGAAGATAAAGAGGGAACAGAAAAACTAAAGAATGATTTAAAGTTGTAATGACTAAAAAGTTGCATAAAGAGAGGCCTTTAAGGATGAAATACGCACTCACACAGCCCATTACAAGTTGTCAGGAGGCCTTGGATGCCGCTACCATCCTGGCTTGCGTTTGTCTCCTGATGTCCTTCACTTTACAAAACCAGTCACCCTCCCATTGCACACTTAGTATCTTTAGGACAAGTAACTGAGAGCGACCACCCACAGCAGCTTTCTCTGGTGTCCCTGCAGGGCTTTCATCTTCTGGCACTTCCCCTCCCTGTCCTCCACTCTGGAGACCTAGTTTCTAGTCTAGGGCCCTTCACAGAGCCACCGGCCCACTCCTGTTCACTCTCCCATGCTTAGAATGCATATAAATGTCCTTCCCAGATAACTAAAAGACTCTAAGATGGTGAGATTCAAATAACTAATGCTTTTCAACATAGGACAGAAGAAAAAGATGAGGACAAAGATGCATTATGGAACACAGACTGGTGAATTTATGAACAATTATGGCAAAATTCCAGAAAGGTTATTAAATAGATGGTGTGTGGGTTCTAGAAACAAGGCCATGGTGAGCCCAGTCCCCGTATAGGTCACGGTGAAACAGTAAGCCACGAAAACCACTCTCACCCTGACCTGTGTGGCCCAGTTGCTTGAGCATTATCCACAATGCAAAACATTGCCAATTTGATTCTTGGTGAGGGCACATGCCTGGGTTTTGGGCTAGGTCCCTGATCGGGCATATGCAAGAGGCAACTGATGAATGTTTCTCTCCCCCTCTTTCTCCTTCCCTTTTCCTCTCTCTAAAAATAAATGAAAATAAAATCCTTAAAAAAAGATACTCCTATTTTCCTTTTGAGTTGACCTCTAGCTATTACCTTCAGGAGTAATAAAGAGAGTATATTCAGATTTTGAAAACTTGGTGCCTAGAGGGTAAGACAGAGAAACAGGGTTTGGATTAGAGTGTTGTATGATGGATTTGAATATGTAAAACAACTGTAAAATGGTTAGTAGTGAATTTATATTGAACAGAAAAGCGGTATCTAGTGTTGTGTTACAGGACTCAATACTTGGTTTCTTTGCCTTATCACAGTTCTATGCATTGCTTGGATGAAGATGGAGAGGAAATGCATATTAAATTTTAATTTTCAGACGCCATATAGCCAAGAGAGAGAGCTAACACATGGACAGCATCAAAATTTTAATGTTTTTGACTGAGATACTAGCCCAATGAAATGTAACAGGGATATCTGAATAGTTGGACATTTAGGTTTCAAAAATTAATTGTGAAAGTGTAAGCCTCAGTTTGGCAGTGACTCTTAAAAACTCTAAGAATCTTTGATAACCACATTCCTTACAGAATTTAAGACTATGAACACAGGTTTTTAAAAAGCAAATGCAAACATTGGCAACATCAACAGATGCACACATCTTTCAAACACAGGCAGAAATGGTCACACAGCAGTTTTTGAGGTCAACTACTGTTCAGAAAATTGCCTTCTGTCCTGGGTGCCAGTGCTGAGTGTGAGAGGGGTATTCGAACAGACTGGGCCTGGCATTAGGATGAAGCAGTATTTGGCAACATGTCATCTAAGGAAATGTTTACCTGGAGGAAAGGCTGAAAGGGAATTATGAAAGCTATCTTCCAAAATCTAAAGCAATTCAATGGAAGAAGGAGCGGTCCTGATCTATATGCTTCAGGGAACAGAACAAAGAATAACAGAGTGAAGTTCTGGGAAGCAGATTTCAATGACTAACAAGAAACATTTTTCAAATGACTACAGTTGTCTAACAACAGAATAATAATTTTTGACAAGTTGTGAACTCCCTATTAATCAATAGGATGACCATATCTGAGAATGTATGAATGAAATTCTTAGCAGGTGTGGGAGGTGCAACAACACGGCCTCCAAGTCCCATCTGACTCCCAGATTCTAGCTGACAGCGCTTCAACTGAAAGCCAACTTGGCAAGATGGCCCAAAAGGAAAAGTTACAATGAAAACCTTTCTCCAATATGATAAAATGTGAAGTGTACTGCAAACAACATAAAAAAGCATTTCTTTTTACTTAAAGTAGCAAATCATTAGCAAGAATCTACAGGAAAATAATTCTAATTCTTCTGATCTTAACTAAAAACTTTGGCAAAAAGAAGGGAGAGAAATAAGAAAATTCTTTCATTTTCCCAATCATATTAATTCACATGCAAAAACACCACATGAACTACATTAAATTTGAGGCTTGAGAGGCAATCAGTGCTTCATATTTTCCAAAGGAAAATTTAACAATTTATAAATAATCACAGCCTTATCCATATTTTGACTCAAACTTAGTTTTTAATTTTGGTATCACATTTCAATTCTATATATTGAAATTCATAAAGCAAAATTGGGACTGTGAAGCTTTTTTGTAAACTCTGTAACAGAAATTCAAAAGCAAAGCACATCATAGGTGGTAAAGTGCAGCAAGCAGCCACTCTAGCCTGCAGCTTTTTTTGCAGTGAATCAATTAGTAGTAAGCTCTGTAATCTCATGACAAATACTATGCTGGTTATTTAATTAAAGAGAACACTCACATCATGTAGGTATCAAATAGTCCTGGGGGTTATTTGAGGAATATGTAAACTATGTTAAGAGCAAATTTGGGTTTCTATTATTTTATTTTAACCTGTATCTTATTTACACATTTCTCAAATGCTTCTCATGTCTCCATTTTCATCTGTGTATCTGGATGCTGAAACTTGGGGACCACTTCCCTTAAAACTGCTTCCACTACCGCTACCATGGGTATGATCCTAGATTCCCAACATCCTGATACAAAAGTAGCTTAAAGCACGTTTATGACTTGCACTACTGGAAAGCACTTCCAACAACAGAAAAACGTTTAGTGAGAATAATGGCAATGAAATAAATGTGTACCTCAGTTGTGTCTTCCAGGCTGTGGCAGAGTGGAAAAATGCGGGAATCAATGCACGAGGTGAAGCTGGTACTCTCCTTGCCATGTCACTATACTCCCATCTGCAGGATCAACACCTTCCAGACAGAGCAGGTCGCTCCATTATGGTGTCACAGAAGGTATTTTCTAAACACAGATCCTTGCCTCTCTCAAAGAATGAGAAGAACTTGTTTAATTAATTAATAATCCAGGATAGGATTTTATTTGGTAGAACTTGTTTTAAATGGTTATATCTATGAAACTTTCCTGGAAGACTGGAAGAATGCTCACCAGTTTTTTTTTTTTTTTTTTAATACCTTAATAATTATTGCACTGCTTCAGCAAACATAAATCCTAAGTCTTTTACTAAACAATTACTATTTCTGACATCAGAACTACGTTATAGAGGAATGTAATACATAACGATTTCCAGATGTGCATAAGCCAGAGCCTGCAGATTCTCCACTACTCCTTTTTGTAATGTGTCTAAATCACCTTGAGAAGCAGTATGGTGGTAACACACTGCAGTAGAGTCAGCGACTTGGGGATAGTTATGATTCTGTGAGATAGTAACTGTGTGTGGACATCTTAGGTAATTTGATCTCTTCTCCATAAAATGGAGGACTTCAGAGATAGAATTTGATAGAAACATCTAATTCAAGTGTGTGTCTTAAACAGACTACACACTGAAAAACACATGTGTTGAATGGTGTGTATTATAGAAGTCATAGCATTTCCAATGGCCTACAGCCTTTCCTAACTGGTGCCCACCAATCTTGTCAGAATGGATGCAGATAAAGGTTATCATAATTTCCTGAGATCTAGAACAGGGAGACCTTCCACAGTTGGCACCGTTGTGCTATGCAGACTCAATCTTCAGAGATTCACCTTTGGCTTTATTATGATCTGATTAATAGGTAAGATTTTCATCAAGCCAGAAAGTCATGGACTTGGGGGAAAGGGAAAGAATGCATTTATCCATAGGTGGGGAGGCCGACACTGCTTAGGAAACATGGCTTCGGATGTACTAAACAAACTATTCACAGGTTTCTGTTCGTTTAAACATCTTGAAATCACAAAATCCTTAATACTGTACAAAAGTCAGGCTGTAGCATGAGTGTATAAGTTTGGATATCAATTTTGGTAATGACAAAGACTTCTTACTAAAACCATAATCAGGGTCTACACAATGTGCCTCTCTTTCCTTTCTCTCAAAAAATAAAACTTGGGGATGGATGTAATACAACAACAAAATTTAAAAAATAAATAAATAAAAAATAAAACTTGGGCCCTGACTGGTGTGACTCAGTGGGTTGAGCACTGTCCTGAAAATGGAAAGGTTGATGGTTTGCTTCCCAGTCAGGGCACATGCCTGGGCTGCGGGCCAGGTCCCAGGTTGAGGGTGTGTGAGAGACAGTTGATCAATGTTTTTCTCACACATTGATGTTTTTCTCTCCCTCCTCCTTCTTCCTTTCCCTCTTCTGTAAAAGTAAACAGAAAATCTTTAAAAAACATATAAGTTTGGAAAACCCATATTTCTCTGTGTGTGTGTGTGTGTGTGTGTGTGTGTGTGCGTATTTACAGCAAGGAAGCAGACAATATTCCCTCCAGCTCTACTTAGCATTGTTTCAGGGGACTCTACAGGCTCCTCAATGAGGACAGAGGCTCTATCCTTCACATAAAGGCAACAGGCTCTCCCTCTGCACAGGTGGCTCCTGATACCACAAACTGGGAGCAATAATTGAATGCAGCTATCCCACCGTGCAGAGCATTCACCCACAGAACCAGCCTGCAGGGCACTTTTGGTTAGCTTTCCACACTACGATTCAAAAAGTTGCTCCAGTTGAATCTTTATTTCAACTCAGGGAGAGCAAGGCATTGAGGATGTAACAATTTGATTAAAAATACACTTGGGGAGGAAATAAGAGGGGCAAAGGTGGAGACAAATATGCCTTATGAATTAAAAATACAGAATTTAGGCATACCTTGGGTCATTCATCCATTCATTCATTCACTAGTAATTAAGAAAATAGTTCTAGCTGGTGGCACAGTGGATAAGGTACTGGCCAGCGAACCCAAAAGTCGCTGGTTCAATTCCTCAGCCAGGGCAACATAACCAGGTTGCAAGCCAGGTCTCCAGTCAGGTCTGTGGCTGGAGGCAGGTGAAAGGCAACCATACATTGATGTCTCTCTCCCTCTCTGCCTCTCTCCCTTCCCCTCTCTCTGGAAATAATAAATAAAATTAAAAAAAAATCTTTACCAGGTACTCAATTATGTGCCAGGCACTGTGTTAGGCCCTCAGAGTATACACAATGGTGAATAAAACCAGACAGGATTTTAGGCTTACAACAAAGAAATAGTCATCAACTATCTTAAGTCTGCCTTACTTAGCTTCCTGATAATGTTAGTTGTTATGTAAATATGCATTTTTTTAGGACCCAGTAATTCAAAATAGTTAATTTAAGAATGGAGCCCTGGCTGGTAGCACAGTGGTTAAGGCGCCGGCCTGCGAACCCAAAGGTCGCAGGTTCGATTCCCCAGCCAGGGCACATAACCAGGTTGCAAACCAGGTCTCCAGTCAGGTCTGTGGCTGGAGGCAGGTGAAATGCAACCATACATTGATGTCTCTCTCCCCCTCTGCCTCTCTCCCTTCCCCTCTTTCTAAAAATAATGAAATGAAATCTTAAAAAAAAAAAAAAAAGAATGGGAGAGATCTCCCCACTAAGTAACATTGTTATGAACTATGTAATTCCACATTTTATATATAAAACTAGAAACCAAACATCAACAAAGTGGAGATATATCATCTGAAGAAAAATTTTAAAAGCCAACTGCTTAGAGGATTGAATTAAAATAGTATCAATAGTATTGGGCTAACAACTGAGCAGGTAGAATATTTTATGATGCTATACAGAGGCTTATTATTGATATAATTTAATAACTTTATTCATGATGCACAAGGAAATAGGTTATGATCATTAAATCTGCTGATGCCATTGAGGTGTGTGGGATTGCTAACACCTCAGAGAACAAGAATCTAATTTTGAAATAACATTAGGAAATTAGAAGAATAGATCACTAAAGCAAGATGATAGTCACTGAGGACTGAGGCAAAATAATATACTAGCAGCCTTAAGGAGGAAAAAAACTAGCTTGATAATGGGGAATGAATAAATGTACAGAGAGCAACTGTTTTGCAAAATGACTTCAAGGCTCATAGTAAGGCATGCTCTGGTTAAAGACATTAACAACTGCATGTGTGATTAAATTTTTTTAAAGCTTAGAATATTATTTTATTCATGACATTTACAAAAGCTTCTAAGCTTTATTACGGACAGAAATAGATCAATGATTATTTTTCCATCATTAATAATTATGTATTGAAAGAGATTTGGAATCATGGCAGTAGTTGTAAAAACTGATTTCAGTAAATCGATTATTCTGAAAAACGCATTAAGCAGACTGCCTTCATTACTGCTCTAAGGAGAAGCACTTGTCTGAAATATGATTGCTGAAAGAAAGATAATTGGTTGTATCTGATTTTTACGAAAACAAGGAGTCAGGGTGGTTGTGGCAGATTCTTCCTGTGCCAATCACTGTGCTGTGTGGTTGGGCCGTTGGATCAACATGGGCAACACGTGCCAGGGCACCCGGTTTCCGTCTTCCTCAGTTGTCCTCCGGAACCTCAACCATTCCTTGTGGCCTAGCACAGGGCTTCACATGTAAGAAAATGTACATTTTTTCAGCTGTGCATGTCTGTCCATTGGGACAGAAGCAAGCAACTCTTTAGAAGGCTGGAACTGGATTCTGATTATATCACTAGAAACACATTTTCAATTCCCAGTAGCTCAGGCCATAATCTGCAAAAATTCCAATTCAAATCAGAGTACACTTTGAAAACAGAAATCTTTTTTTTAAAAAAAGATTTTATTTATTTTTTAAAGAGAGAGGAAGGGAGGGAGAGAAACAAAATATTGATGCACGAGAGAAACATTAATTGGTTGCCTTTTGTGCGCCCCCAATTGGGGACCAGCCTGCAACCCAGGTGCATGGCCCTACCAGGAAGTAAACCAGTGACCTTACCTTCACAGGCTGACACTCCCCACACTAAGCCACACCAGCCAGGGCTGAAAACAGAAATCTTTAACAAATATAATGTATTTATTTTAAACATGCGTAAATGTTGTCACCTCAAAGCCCTTATTTACATTTTACATGGTGTCTTCCAGTCTTTACTAAGCATACAACATTTTACATAGTTGCATCCACACCATAATGACATTTGAATATGAATATTTTTTCTTTGAATTCTATAGCAGTGGGGCAAAGTATGTTTACAATTGTTTGTAAGGAACATAATATAATAATAATACAAGAATAAGCTGTTTCCTGTACTCACAACTGTAAACCTACTTTTGTTCCACCCTATATTATAAACTTCTCATCTAATTGGACTACAAGTCCTTTAAAGAAAAGATGGGGGAGGGGAATGTCTATGCTTCTACATAGTCTCCATAATTTTCACTAAAACTGAAATCCTAAATGTTGGGACAAGTTCAGGAGGTTACAGGAAAAGAGATATGTCATGCATACAAGTGATGCTATATGGGATATTTTATGAAACGAACTAATGTAAAGCTCCAGGGTAGGAGAAGCAGCATCTGCCTAAGAAAGGGGTACAGGGAAGAGAAAACACAGCAACATCTGGTCTCTAAATGTGCCAGTGTGAGAAAATTTCAGAGCCAGTTACTCTCAGCTTTGGGATAGAATGAACAGGCAAAGATTGTCTGCCAGAAAAAAAAAAAAAAAGGCTGGCTTTGTCAGTAAAGCAAGGACAATATATTTATAGAAAATTATCTATATTCAAGGTTCAAAAAATTTTTTGGACTCTATATACAGCAAAATGTTAAACATAATCTATGAATAATAAAAGTAAAACTGGCTAAAAGGGCAACCCTTGGAAAGGGGAACCATGACAAGAAAGGAAATACTCTTTTTTCACCATAACGGGAAGTGATGATATGTGATCATACAAATGCAAATGTCTGTGGACAGCATTGTCAGCTGGTTGGAAAGGAATTTTAATGTGTACCCTAAGCAAATGCGTTTTACAACAAGACAAAATGTGCAAGGCCTCCCTGAGGGTGGGGAGGGAAGAGGGGGGCAGCCTCTCGGACACTGAGCCTGGGGGAGGGGGGCCAGTAACGTGCTGCTCTGGGGCTCTGAACCAAGTCCAGGAGAGCGGGCAAGTCGAACCCCGCTCCTTAAAAAAACCCCTCTTCCATTTGAGATGTGGGAGCCTAATGAACCGCATAGTGAAGACTGGGATGAATATAAAACAAGCTTCTGTAAGTGTGGAGTCTTTGTGGCGAGACCCACTGAAGCCCAGGCCTAGGCACTTGTGAAAGAACGGGCAGGAGGCCACCTCATAGCGCCGACAGGGTTTGGTTCTGACCATGTGATATTTACACATATCTATATATTTGAAACAATTATTAAAAAGAAATTAAGAAAAAGCCTGAACCTCTGATGGAGATATTTAAGCAAGCCGTTTTGAATGTGTTAGAAAATTAAGATTGTAGAAAGCCGAACCATAGGTGCCATGTTTTGCCTGAAGTGGTAAAAATACCATCTGCCTCCGTCCCTAAGCAGCATGCTTATTTCATGTAGCAGTGGGCTCGACTACAGACATACGCTCAGCCCCGGCTGGGGAAAATACACAGACGTTTGTCGCTGTTTTTCTAAGCAAGCATAGTCAACAAATTCATTTTCTTTCAGACGTATATATTAGTTACCATAGCAAACCATGTGTGAATGTGGTCCGAGAAGCTTCTGCAGCAGTCCCAACATATGGCCACAAATTCCTATATTTCAATGGGTGGCACTCTTCTCTCTAGCACTGGACTGAATCAGTTGTGCTTAACCTTGGGGCCAGAAGCGTAGGCACCATGGAATAGTCTGAGAAATACACACCCAGGGCTGCAGACCAATCACTGTAATCAAGATCCCCATAGCACTGTGCATATGAGCAAAACTATTAGCACCACCTTCATGGTCACAATTCACTTTTGGTAATTGCATTCTGTCTAATAAACCTTCTGCAGTTTTAACTAGGTATATAAGATGGTCCTTGTTTTTCCATTTTAGAATCTACTGGGTAGAACTGTCTTACAGTTAAGGCGCTTCCTTCCGGCCCAGCCCCCAGATAGATGAGTTTCAGTAGTGGGCAGAGTATTCCTATGCTTTCATTAGCCACCCTACTGAGGCAGGAGAGACTTAATGAATTAATAGTTGTTGAGTGCTTTGATATCTGAAGATGAAAGGTACTGCGGCCATGTAAAGCATTCATATCCAGGCTCTACTGCAACAGGAACTCAATTAAAAAGTAATTCAATTTCTTATCTGAGTCTGAGACCACTGTTTTGTTCACAGTGACAGACATCTTTGAGATCCAGCTGAGAACGAGTTTGAAACGATCTCTTCTGCCCGTTCCCCTGCTGTCTCGATATTCGGAGACTGATGAAATCTGAGAGATGGCACAGTCACAGAGCACACAGCCAAAATAATTTTCTACAGTTCTTGAAGTCTAATTTTTCAGATAAAATTTGGCTTTTGAGTAAATACAACTGGGCAATAAAGAAATTTCCAGCAATAAATAAATTTCATGCCTGTCTCCAGAAATGGCTACTGAATATCAAATGTAGCTTTACAGATAAACCCACCAGGGATGCCGTAAGCCACCAAGTAGGATGCCTGCATTAGTTAGCATGAAGGCTGCGACCACATAAAACGGGACGAGCAGGCCTCAGGTCATGCTATGAATTACTATGGGCCGATGGTATGCTGCCTATGACGGCACCACAGGCTGCCTCCTGCTGACATTTCCTCCAGACTTCATAGACGTGGATGTAATCTTTCTTCCCCATGTCACTTAAGGTTAGGTCTGTGTAAGGATGACAGGCCTGGATTAATTACATACAAAGGTATGCCCTTAACCATCAGACTATTACCACATATCCAGGGTGGCGGGTTTCTGTCTCCCAGCATGAGAAAAACTGTCCCTGGGCATTTGGGAAGGTATAACCTAGGCATACTGCATACTGGAACGGACTGTGTTATAATATAGTCAATATACTCTTCAAGGCTAACTCGAGTGTACAGTTCTCGATTCCAGGCCTATCTCAGCCTCCTGAGCCTCTCCTGGCACAACCCTAATGCACACACATACATTGATCAAGCTCACATACATTGATCAAGCACTCCTACACGTAAGCGTGCGCTGGCTACAGGCGAGGCAACCACGAACAAAAAGTCACCCAGGCCTTGCCTTCAGGGCTCTCACAGTCTAGCAGCAGAAGAAAGACAGAAACAAGCAACTAAATAAAAGAGATAAATGTTAAGAGAAAAGAAAAATAGAGCAAGCGGACAGTGACGACTTGAGAGAGGGAGGTCTGAGTCCAGGGAGGGTGCGATGGCAGGGCCTGTGTCAGCCCTGTCCATGGCGGGAGTCGGCACCAGCACGGATCAAACACCCAGTGGCTGGCTGCACAGAGCAGATACAAGAATGAGTCTGGACCTCAGCAGTATCTACAAGATAAGAAGGCCCCCATCCCCCAAAGAATGTTTCCTCTCAAATCTGGAATGGGCCTAATGAGTAAAGCAGCACTATTCTAAGGTGCTCATTTTATATACTAAAAAAACTGAGGGAAGACCAAAGAGGTTAAATGATTGATATTGGGTTTTTCAGTGAGTTGATGGCAGAGCTTCATCTAGGGGTGTTTGATCTGTATACCCTATTTTTTTTCTTCAAACTCTTCCAATTGTCATGTGCTTCTGCAATAAGAAACCCTAAAGGAGTTCTCTAACTTATAAGTAAGCATAATGATCAATAGTCACTCGACTGCCAAACTGTGATCTTTTCCTTCACTTTTCAGCTCATATATTAGCTTTCTTTTACTATCATGGTAAAATCTCAGGCTTTATCTCCAAACTAGTTTATTATAACCTTTCTCAGCAACCTTCTCAATGTGGTTGATACCTGTAACATGTGTCAAAAGCTTTCCTTTCCTCTCTGATCGAGAGAAAAAATCCTATACCAGATTTTCTCTTGTAACTAACTGGTGTCTTTCATTTTCTTACTCAGGGTCTCACTTACAAACCATTTACCAAGTGCCAAGCGCTATGTTCGGTACCAAGTAGACAAAGACAAATAAGAAATTGTCCCTGCCCTCAAAGAGCTCATACTGTGAGACCAGTCTCATAAATGGATCATTATAACAGAGAATTCTATAGTATGTTGAAGAAAGGAGGAAAGCACGTGGTCCAGCCTGGGGAACCAGGGAGGACTTCCTATAGAACATGATCCTAATTAAGCCGTATAGCAGGAGCCACATAAAGGGAAAGAGCATTCCAAGCAGAGGGGACAGTATGAGTCACACATGAAGAGCAGAAACAGTATGTTTCATGTAATTTGGTGCCACTGGAGCACAGGGTGGAAGAGGAAGAAGTTGGAGAGTCCCTCTAGGGGTGAGGTCACGGAGTACTTTCTATGCCAATCTGGCAAGCTTTGAAATTGCTTTATACATAACATGGAGCTAATGAACAGTTTGAAGCTAGAGGGTGAAACTGTCAGCTCTGTGGTTTAGACTTTCTGGGTGGTAATGAATTTATGGGGACAAAGGTGGGGCAGGGAGAAACCAGTCAGTTTTCCAGTGGTTCAGATGAAAAGTTTTACATTGAGCAATGGAAGAAAGATAAAGAGGAGGGGTTGGGTTCAAGAAAATTTAGGATATATTTTTATTTAGGATAAATTGGCATGACTTGGTCATGGAATGTAGCAATGAGGGAGTAGAAGCACTCAAGTGACTTCTAATTTTCTCACATAGTTGACTGGTGGGATGACAGGAGAGAGAACAAGTAAGGACCAGAGGTATAAGCACTAAAAGTGGACCCTAATGTACCCTATGAATTTTGGATGTTAACAATGGGTCAATTCATGTTCATTGATTGTAATGGATGTGCCATTCTGGTGCAGAATGTTGATAGTAGGAGAAGCTGTGCATGTGTGGGGTCAGGTGGGAACTCTCTACACTTTTTACTCTATTTTGCTGTGAACCTAAAGTCTATGAAAAAACAGACGAGAGATGTCAGGGAAGATGCTGTGTTCCATTTAAGATGCACCAAGCTTCTGTGCCTGTGGGAGACCCAAGAGGATATACCCGTAACCTACATTTGGGTACAAAGACTCAAATAGCTACCTAAGATGGAGTGACATATATAGAAGTCCTCAGTTTAGTGGTGCTCTGATTATCTAATTTTTCTTGAAGGAGGCGGAAGTCCATGAAACAGAGAGAAGAAACTGCATTTCACAAAGGGAAGGAGTGAAAGGCACGGAACCATGGTGTGCACCTTGGGTTGCCAGGACGGCCCTGAGGCCTCGGTTGTCCCCCTGCCAGCAGAACCCTTACAGGTCGTATTCTTCCTCCCTGTCTTGGGAGTGCAGGTGTGCTTACACCCTGGATATTCCTGCTGTTGCCTAAGCCAGATGGTTACATGTTCCTTTAGCCAAGCAGCTATATGCGTCCCACGCATCTGCCAAACTGTTCCATTTGTCCCTGATGGGAAAACAGAATGTGACCCAAGTGTGTTCCTAGGCTTCACTGGTAAACTGAAATCTGAACCCCCCAAGCAGTTTTGAACCAAGGCTATGAGTCAAATTTTCTGTGGCACCATTTTTTCATCCCTTCCATCCTGTCCCTACCCTGCCCTTCCCACCAGGGGACTTGGATCGGAGTGAAAGAAGGTGTGATGGAGTGGTAACCTAGGCATGTGTGTTTCCAAACGCTCCGGAGGTAGTGTGAGAAATACTGTCTGTCCTGTATGGTGCTGCACAGGGATGATCTGTGAGCTCTCTTCTACCCACTGGCTGGAGGCTCTTTCCAGCAATGCTTTTAGATCTTACCTTGTTTATTTTTTTCATAGCACTCACCCCAACCTGGCATTATATTATGCAGCCATTTAACTTTTTATTAGATACCGGTCTCCCAAACAAGATTGCATTATGTCCTAAAAGGAAGGGCTGGACCCGGTTCACAGGTGTACTCCCAACACTAAACATGGTGTCTGGCGTGAAGCAGGCACTCAACAAATAAACTTATCATTGAGTGAACCTTATTTTACCTGCTAATGCCTGTTACTTAACAGGGAATATCCCTCCGCGTTGAATGTGATTATTCTGTTGACTTTTCAAATATAAACAAAAACCAAACACCAAACTGAAATGTAGAAAACTGTGTAGTATAAATAAAATCTACCTACCTTGGCATAGTTTAATCTCCCTTTCTCTTGAGCCTAAAATAGAAAAGGGAAAAATTAGTCCATTCATTCTTTCTCTTTTTTTTTTTTTTAATTTTTATTTATTTATTTTTAAAGATTTTATTTATTATTTTTAGAAAGAGGGGAAGAGAGAGAGGCAGAGAGGGAGACAGACATCAATGTATGGTTGCTTTTCACCTGCCTCCAGCCACAGACCTGGCTAGAGACCTGGTATACAACCTGGTTATGTGTCCTGGCTGGGGAATCAAACCTGCGACCTTTGGGTTTGCAGGCCGGCGCCTTATCCACTGTGCTACCAGCCAGGGCCATTCATTCTTTAAAAATTATTTAGTGCTTGTCTTCTCAAAGAAGTCAACTCCCTCCTTCTTATATATCTCTGCATATTTCTATATGAAACTAAAGAGCTATATAATATATATGTATATACCTTCACATATATAGTATACGTACAAAACATTCAAACATATGGAAGAGCGGAAAGAACAGTGTAACAAGCACACACCATAACAGACACATGACTTCCTCCCCCCAGGCTGTGGCAAACATCCTGTACGCATAGAACAGCAAAGTGCAAACAGTGTGCTCCAAAGATTTTTACAACATGCTGTACCTGACTACTTATTTGGGGCACTGACCTCTTTTCCCTTAGATTGTCAAATAAAAAAGTGACAACAGCCCATACAACAAGAGCTGTCTGGTATGATGAATCAAACCATAGCTATTCTTCTCAGAACAGCAAAACATATATTTTTGGTGTGCCACAGAATTTTAGTAGCTTATGTGTGCCATGAGATGAAAAAAGTTGAAAATCACCAGCAGAGAACATTTTATACATAACCACATGACCACTTTCAAATGAAAAAACCTAACAGTAATGCCATATCATTAACATATAATCCACATGCAAATTTCTCCATTATCCCTAGAATATCTATTATAGTTTTTCCCCTCTAAATCAGAATTAATCAAAGTTCATACAGTGCATTTTTTTTTAGATTTTATTTCATTATTTTTAGAAAGAGGGGATGGGAGAGAGGCAGAGAGGGAGAGAGACATCAATGTATGGTTGCTTTTCACCTGTCTCCAGCCACAAGTTTGCAACTGGAGACCTGGTTTGCAACCTTGTTATGTGCCCTGGCTGGGGAATTGAACCTGCGACCTTTGGGTTTGCAGGTCGGCGCCTTATCCACTGTGCTACCAGCCAGGGCTGCATTTGTTTTTTATGTCCTGGTTAAATCTAGACTCGCTTCTCCTTCTCCTTCATGAAATAAAAATAAAAACCATTAACTTTTTTCATAAACATCATTGACTTGTTGAAGAGGCTCAGGGCAGCTGTCTTATAAAATGTCTCTCTTTTAGGATTTGTCATATTATTTCTTCATTGGGTCATTTACCTTGTCCCTATTTTGCTTGCAAACTAAAAGTTGACTCTGAAGAAGCTTGCTTAGGTGTAGGTTGAACACTTTTGGCAGGAACACGTCATATGGAATATTATGTACTTCACATTGCATCAACTCAGTAGGCACAAAATTTGGGCTGTCCCACTCTTAGTAGTCCTATAAATTTGATCACTGGGTTAAGGTGGTGACTATTAGATGGCGCTACTATAATGATACATTTCTTCTGTACTAGTAAGTAATCTGTTTCAACTACTTACTACTTACTAGTAATTGTTTTACTAGTAAAACATTGAGCCCAGAGGCATAATTTTTTATTATGTTGTATTATGTCAAAAGACCCTCACACCCAGTCACCACACCCACCAGGAATGAGGAGAGGAAGAAAAGGTGAAGGAGACATCCTGTATGAGAATAGATTTCATTGAAAAAATATTTTTAATTATTAAAAAACAATTTAAAATCAACACATATACTCAAAAGAGTTACATATCTACTTTAAATATGACAGAGAAAAATAGTATGTTAATCTTTGCTGGTAGGTCAGCTCATTGTTTTGTAGACTGAAATAAAACTTCTCCTGCCACCTCTGCACAAAACAAGAGCCTTTCAAATTGAGTGCAGGTTAGGTCTTGAGACAATTTGTTCGTGAGTCCAAAATGACACTATAAAGATAATATACATGGGCAGATTACTTTCATGAGAGAAAATGAAAGATTTATAACCTAGGTCCTGACTTTTTTTTTTTTTTTTTTTTTTAAAGATTTTATTTTTTTTAGAGAGTGGGGAAGGGAGAGAGTCAGAGAGGGAGAGAGACATCCATGTGTGGTTGCCTTTTACCTGCCTCCAGCTACGGTGCTGGCTGGAGACCTGGCTTGCAACTTGGTTATGTACCCTGGCTGGGAATCGAACCAGCGACCTTTGGGTTTGCAGGCTGGCGCCTTATCCACTGAGCCACCAGCCAGGGCTGGTCCTGACTCTTATTGCTCCCTTATAATATCTTAAAAATTTACCCAAATATGTCTCATGTTGTTTTTCTTATTTTCATAAGTGTTACAAGATGATATTGTTCATGTATTAAATGTTGACAGAGTCATAAGTCACTTTAGAATAAAATTGTGACTTGAACATTTTCAATGAAATGAAAGGCTCTGCAACCAATATACTACAAAAAAGAATTTGGGATTTTCAATCTGCTCTTTGAAAGTTTTTTTGGGGGGGTACCTAGGATTCTTAGTAAACTAAGAATAGTTTAAACTTAGTCCTGAGATGTATTATACCAATAGGAATATGAGCTAGTTCTTGCAGAAATTTTAAAGTCAAGATTATTCTTCTCTCTGCTCAGATATTTTATGGTTGTTTGCTTGTCTGTTTGTTTGTGGACATCTTTTCCCAGAATGAAGTAGTTTTATCCATACTGTAACCCTCTCACCTACTATAACTTCTGCAGGAGTGGTAGGGTGCCTTAAGCATGCCTGTACAGGTACTCACTAGCTACTCACTTAGACATTGTACAAATGTGAACTGGCCTTGATCCTATAAATAATCCATGGCTTGTAACCAACATTTCAGCAGCAGCATTTCAGAATATGCTTAGTCTCTAAGTTCCCAAAGTCTCAGCTGTGTCCTGAATTCATTTTACGTTAAGAGGTATTGGACATCGAGGCTGATCCTGTGGTCTAAAGTTTTCCACCTTTCCATCATGGCAGATCCTTTTCCTGTCTCTTGCTGATTAGTATAAATTACTCAGGCACAGCACCTACATTAAAAAAAAATTATTTTTAGAGAGAGGGAAACATTGGTGTGTGAGAGAAACATTGATTGGTTACCTCTCACACACATCCTGATGGGGACCCGGTATGCAATGCAGGCATGTGCCCTGACTGGGGTCCAAACCATTTGCTTTGTGGGACGATGCCCAACCAACTGAGCCATACCTTCGAGGGCACTTTTTAAATGAGGCAGCATTGTTCCCACTCTCAAATAACTCATTCCTAAAAATATCTGTCATCTCCTCACTACCTTTAATTTTGTTTCTGTTCTAATAGCTCCTCTTCATTCTGGGTCTCTCAACTTTCTCATCTTTTAGTATTTAACACAAAAGATACCTTAGAAGTGTTGATGATTGTATTTGTTGAAAGTTAGGAAGTTGAGCTTTTATATCTTGAGACTGTAAGACTAAGTATGGAAAAACTATATAATTTACAATTTAGGATGGACTTTTCCTTCTGGGGGGCACTGAGCCATTTCCCAGTTTGTTCATGAACAAGAAAATCAAGTGCTATTTATAAGTAGTCCTAGTATAAATTTTTATGAAACCATTTTTTCTATCACATACTTTGCTTATAAATTGATCATATTTGAGAATTCTATTATTCTGAAGTACTTGTGCTTAATCAATTACAAGCTGTTTTCAAATTCTCTCATTGTATTTTGTATTCCTAGCTTGGCCACCCACCCTTACACACAATAAAGAGTTATACTTTGCTGGGAAGGATGACAGAGAAACACCACATATGTAATCCACATGTGTTCAGTATCAGCCCTTAAATGTTTTGAAAGCTGGGAGATTAGAAAGCTACATAAAATGACAGACAATTACCACAGCCATTACAACCTGAACTGACTAGAACTACAGATAGGTGGCTCCCCTGAATATCCTCTTATGTTATCACAATAAATATGCTAATCTGTGAAACCATTTCATTCTTGGTTGCTTTAGCTTGTACATAAAAGTACCATTAATTTTATCAAACAAATATAAATATTTAAGTCTTTGTATAATAGGTATACTGTATAGTATATCTAGAGGTCTGTCTAGGAAGTATCCAGCATTGTATTATGAAAAATAGACACAATTATTGAAGAAGATACAAGGTACAAGAAACCAAGTAGACACATTGGACCTCACACAATTCTCCCATTCACCACCAGTTGCTCCATAGCATTTTCCTAAATCTCATTGATGGCCTGGAATCTCTTCCCTTTCAAAGGTGATTTTAGTTTTGGGAAAAGCCAGAAGTCACAGGGTGCCAAATTTGGCCTATAGTGAGGCTGAGTCACCTGGGCGATTTGATATTTCTCCAAAACACTGCATGAGACATGATACATAAGCAGGTGCATTGTTGTGATGAACCTGCCAATCACCAGTTGCCCATATGTAAGGCCTTCTAAATTCATCCTAAAATCGTTTCCATGGAGGAATGAATGTTCAAGCTTCATGCAAAATTTGATGCGGATCCGTTGCTCTACTAGCTCAGTCATTTTGAATGTGACAGCCACACAATACCCATGCTCATTCAGTGGTGTCTACTCTCGCCACTGACTAGTATGGTGAAGTCACCATTGTTCACACATGCGCATACCAGTCCACTCCTCTTGGCTGCCAGGTTACATCAATGATGTGCAAACTGTTCTTTTTATATTAACAATGGCTGGCCTTTTTCTAGTCAGACCTTGTGTATTTCCTGGGTGGGTTGATATCTACATATATAAATACCTGAAGTATACATTCTCATATAAAATTTCTTTCACAAAAAGCTTTTTGAAAATATAGCATATTAAAATCTGATGCAAATGATTATTTAATCCTGTCCATCAGGATTTCTCATTAAACATGACCTATTCCATTTCTTTCTGTAAAACAGTTAATGTGGGAGGGGCTATAGTTTCTGTTTAACCTGGTTGAGGCTCATTCACTAAATAATTACCTACCGTGCAGTTATTTGGCTTAAGTCCCAGACATACAGCCACGAACAGAACAGATAAAAATCTCTGTCCTCATAGAGCTTATACTCTAGGGGGTTGCACAGTCTTGTTTGAGATAAGCTTCACATACAATTTCCCTTTAGAACGAAGGCTCCGTGAGAGTAGGGAAATTTTCCTCCTGCTCACAATTGTATTCCATATCTGGATCAGTGGTAATATGCAGCAGATGGTCAGTAACATTTGGTGAATGAATCGATGGATGGATGCTATTTCTTCATATGTGTGGGTTATGTATTATCTGTCCAGGAAACTTACGAAGCAAAGTTCACTTTATTCACTCCTACTTCTAGGAAAGCTGGGTGTTTAGGTTCAGAGCCAGTATGTAGTAACCAGGCAACCATTAGATGGTGCCATACAGATAATTTTTACCTATATGGAGCAATATCATATTTTCACTTCATTACCCAGTTTCTATTTACAAGTAGACCAAGGAAGGGAGGGAATCTATAGAAAATAAAGTCAAAGAATTCATGGGAATCAGACAACCAAAAGGTAGAACTGCGAAGAATGATCAAGTAACCCTCTCACAGAGGCAGTGGTTTAGTGTAATAAAGCATCTCAACTCAAAAGGTGTATGTTAAAGTGAAGAGACACCAGGATGGAAGTCAAGAGATCTGAGGACATTTCAAGATGCACCCCAAAGCCTCTGGTGGTAAAGCAGGTCTTGTCTACAGAGGGAGGCAAGTAGCCCAAGATCTTAACTGTGATCTTCTGGGAGGATGGATATGCAGGGAGACAGAAAATATGGTTTATAGTCCATAACAGGTTAATACCTTGAATAATTAAAAAAAAAATTTATGTGGGCCTTTATTTTCTTATCTGTAAAATAATATTACCAGACCAGATGTTCCCAAATGCTGGGCTCTCA
Source organism: Noctilio leporinus (assembly GCA_004026585.1). Classification (NCBI taxonomy): domain Eukaryota; kingdom Metazoa; phylum Chordata; class Mammalia; order Chiroptera; family Noctilionidae; genus Noctilio; species Noctilio leporinus. Next base: position 343,615 of record PVIW01000468.1, on the reverse strand, counting down.
CAAATGCTTGGCTGGCTGAATCAGAATCACTTGGGCAGCTTGTTAAAAATGCAGATCCCCTGTAATTTGGCCCCGAGATTCTGATTCATTTGAGGATCACTTGTCTAGCCTATGTCTAATGTCCTTTTTGACTTATGCTTCTGTATGCATCAGTGTTTACTTCAAAAGTTAAAAGAGAACTGTATAAACTCCTTAAGTATCAAAAATGGAATGCTGTAACTTCCCTCTTTTTCTGACACCTGCCATTTACCGTGTTTATTTCTAGCAGAGCAAGATTTTATTAAAATAACCTTCTCAATAGGACCCAAAATAGGCTGATATAAAATACATGACACACTGTATTTCAACAGCCAGCAGTCCTAAACTTCTTCCTGCCACACTGTTTATTTCCAAATGCCACTGTAAATTCTACTATACAAGGTAATTCCCTAAGGGCCTCATTACTAGGATCTTTAAAAGGGATTTACTCATTTTTTGCCTCCTGTAGATATGCTACCTATCAATCCAGGTCATAAGGGAATAAAGTAATTTTTCCTGGTCTTTAGCATTTTACAGAGAATGTGTGGTTCAAACCTTGTTTTATCTTAACCTGAAATAGGGCAGATCCAAGATGGTGGCAGAGTAGGTTGGAAACTACACTCACCTCCTCCCAGGACCAAACCAGAAGTACAACTGAAATATAGAACAATCAACCTGAATGACAAACTGAGGGCTATCCTTCACAGAAGTTTTATAAGCACAGATTTACAGAAGCCACATGGCGGAAAGGGATGGCTCTGCTCCCACAGGTGGTGGCTGAGATCCTGGAGGGATAACTTAGCTGCAAAAAGTCTCCCTGAGAAGTGTAGGGTCTCAAGCGCAAGCTGGGCTCCACAGTCCAGAGAACCAAAACTGGGAAGAGGTATCCACATAATATCTGGCTATGAAAATCAGCGAGGATTTTTGTCTGCCAGGGAGATAGGAGTCTGCCAAAGACATAGGCATTTCCTTAAAAAGCCAGTGCAGCCCTAGCTGGTGGCACAGCGGATAAGACGCCAGCATGCAAACCCAAAGGTCGCTGGTTTGATTCTCTGCCAGGGCACATAACCAGGTTGCAAGCCAGGTCTCCAGCCAGATCTGTAGCTGGAGGCAGGTGAAAGGCACTGATGTTTCTCTCCCTCTCTGCCTCTCTCCCTTCTCTCTAAAAATAATAAATAAAATCTTTAAAAAAAAAAAGCCAATGTACAAATCTTATTCATAGCCACTGACTCTGGGCTCTGGCAAAAGGAAGGCAGAAGGGAATAGAGTCAATTGAGGAGAGACTAGGGTTTGTGGCTCTGGGGAGAGAGCTGAAAGGAAAGCCATGAGGACCCCTGTGCTAAGTCATTCTCCCACACTGCAGATACCATGTTTCTTGGGTGATGCACTTTCGTCCATTTAGCATCAGCTTCAGAAAAAGAAATAATCCCACTCTCTGGACTCCTTGTCACTCCATATAGCGGACTTCATGTCCTGCAGACTCAGGGGGTGTCAGTGACTGAGTTGTGGCATTCCAAGCCTGACCAGTCCTTCTCCCTCACAGGAGGTCTACTAGCCCCATCCTTCAGACTCCCCAGTGGCCTGTCCTGCTGAGATCAGGCTCCTGGCAGAAACTGGGACAGATTAAATTGTGTGGCTCTGTTTTCCCCCACAGGTCCTTCCCTTCACGTGGCCACTTCTTGGGTCTGTTTGGGCCTGATAAACTCTACAGACCTCACCTTGATAATTCCCTAAGACCTTACCTCACCACAGAGGGGTACAAACCCTCTAGCAGGTGGCAGTTGGACTGGGTCTACCCTGGGACATTTGCTGAGTGGCCCAAGACCCAGCACTGGCACCAAGTTTGAACCAGTATTAATCTGGTGAACAACACTTGTCTATACCTGGTGACTCACTGAGAACCTACCACATACCACTCAAGCACCACCAGAGGCCCTTTTAGTGACTGAGCTTAATACGTAGTTGGCAGGCAGAGGCAGATCTTGGAACATTAGCAGACCTGCCTCTGGGCCTGGTACTGATAAGAGCCAGCCTTGATGCATAGTTTCATCCTTCCCAGGTACACCCAAGCCCAGCAGAGGCAGATAAAAACTGCAGATTGCTTTGTAGCCTCAAAGACGTTGACAAAAGCCAATTACAGGGAGCAACTGACATCAGCCTGTACCAGAGTCCCTCCCAAAAGGCCCCAGAACCAACACATGAAGTGGCCTACTTCAGACAACATAAGAGCAGGATCCAATTAGCTTCACAAGCAGTATATTCAAAGGGAGATGTGAGTGGGCACCAGACCACTTTGTGTAGTCATTGCCTGCCCAGCAGTTTGTACACTGTGGTCAAGGTTGATCCTCACAGTCTGCTAGCCTGAGGGTTGACCCCACATGCAAAGAGAGTAATAGTGATCAAGACTCAATTACAACAGGAGGGCCCCCACATAACTAACACACAACAAATTTCTGGAGCACCCAGTTCAGGACATTAAATCAAAAGGCTGTACCACTGGGTACCATAAGACACCTACTACATAAGGCCACCCTATGAAGACCGAGTTATAGCAGATCTACCTAATGTATAGAAAAACACAAAGAGGCAGCCAAAATGGGGAGCATGCTCCAAATGGAAAAAAAAACAAAAACAAAAACAAAAAACAAACAAACAAACAAAAAACTGGGAAAATTTCCAGAAAAAGAACTAAATGTTGTAATGAGGGTGAGCAATTTATCAATTAAAAAAAAAAGGCCCTGGCTGGTGGCACAGTGGATAAGGTGCCGGCCTGCGAACCCAAAAGTCACTGGTTCAATTCCCAGCCAGGGTACATAACCAGGTTGCAAGCCAGGTCTCCAGCCAGATCCATGGCTGAAGACAGGTGAAAGGCAACCATACATTGATGTTTCTCTCCCTCTCTGCCTCTCTCCCTTCCCCTCTCTCTGAAAGATTGGAAAAAAAAAAAAAAAAGGTTGTAAGGATGCTCAAGGAACTTAGTGAGTACAACAGCATGGAAAAGGACATTAAAAATATATAAAACCAAAGCAGTCAGAAATGAAAAATCCATTCTCTGAAATGAAGACTACACTAGAAAAAAATAAACAATAGGTTGGATGAAGCAGCAGACTGAATCAGTGATTTGGAAGGCAGCAGAAAACACCCAATTAGAGTAGCAAAAAGAAAAAATGGTGTTTAAAAATTAGTATAGTTTAAGGGACCTTTGGGACAACATGAAGTGTAACATCTGCATCATATGGTTACCAGAAAGAAAAAAGAGAGAGCAATGATTAAGAACATGTTTGAAGAGAGAATGACTGAAAACTTTCCTAATATGGTGAAGGAAAAAGACATACAAGCCCAGAAAGCACAGAGAGACTCAAACAAGATGAACCCAAAGAGGCCTACACTAAGTCACATCATAAACAAAATGGGAAAGGTTAAAAACAAGAAAACATTAAAGTAGCAAGGGAAAGACAGTCCAACAAGAAAGCTCTCATAAGACTGTCAGCTGATTTCTCAACAGAAACATTTCAGGCTAGAAAGCATGATCATGAAATATTTGAAGTAATGAAAAGCAAGAACCTACAATCAACCGAGGCTATCATTTAAAATTGAAGGAGGAATAAATAGCTTTCTAGATAAGAAAAAGCTAAAGGAGTTTGTTACCACCAACTAGTTATACAAAAATGTTAAAGGGAGGAGGAGGAAGGGGGTGGGGGAAAAAGAAGGAAAATAAGAAGGGAAGAAAATGAAAGTAACAGAGGAATATAGTTCAAAGGATGAATGAAATGGTAATAAATACATATCTATCAATAATTGCTTTAAATGTAAATAGCTTAAATGCTCCAATCAAAAGATATAGGGTTGCTGAATGGGTAAGAAAACAAGACCCATATATATATATCTATATATATATATATATGCTATCTACAAGAGACACACCTAAGAATTAAAGATACACATAGAATAAAAGTAAAAAGATGGAAAAAATATTTCAGGAAAAAAAAAAAAAGCAGCAGAGTATAGTCATGCTTATATCTGACAAAGAATATATAGTAAGAGACAAAGAAAGATACTATGTAATGATAAAAGGAGCAATCTAACTAGACCATATAACCTTCATAAACATTTATATACCCAAAACAAAAGCACTTAAATATAGAAATCAAATCCTGCTGACATAAAGGCAGAGATTGATAACAATACAGTCATGGTAAGAGACTTTAACACCCTGACACCCTATTGACATCAATGGATAGATCTTCCACACCATAAAAAAAAAAAAAAAAAAAAATCTGTAAGAAAACAGCAGTCTTAAATGACACATTTGATTGGAATGATTTCGCTCCAAAGCAGCAGAACATATGAGGTCTGTGCAGAAGGTATCCAGCTAGGTAATATGAAAAATAGAGACATTTGTTAAAGAAGATACAAGATACAAGAAACACTGTACTTAGGACAATGATGACTCAGTCCCCTTCAAAGTAGGCACCTTGGGACCTCACACAGTTCTCCCAATTGCCATCAGCTGCCCCATTGTATTTTCCTGAGTCTCATAGATGGTCTGAAATCTCTTCCCTTTCAAAGGTGATTTTAGTTCTGGGAAAAGTCAGAAATCATAGGGCACCAAATCTGGGCTGTAGGGGGTTGGATCGCTTGGGTGATTTTATGTTTGTCAAAAATCTCTGCGTGAGACATGATGCATGAAGAGGTGTGTTGTAATGAAGCTGCCAATCACCAGGTGCTCATAGCTATAGCCTTCTGAATCATCCCAATAGTTTCCACAGAGAAATGTTCAATCTTAATGCAGAATTTGAGAATTGTTGCTTTACTTGCTCATTTTGAATGTGATCGTCATACAGTATGCATGGTCACTCAATGGCATCTACTGCCCCCACTGACTAGTACAATTAAGTCATCATTGTTCACACATCCACATTCCAGTCCACCCGCTTGGCTGCCAGGTTACATCAATGTTACACAAACTATTTTCACTATATTAACAATCACAGAACTTTTCCTGAAAAGACCTTGTACATTCTTTTTCAGTGCACACGGAACATTTTCTAGGACAGACCACATATTATGACACAAAACAAGTCTCAATCTTTTCTGACCATAATGGTATAAAGCTAGAAATCAATCACAAGAAAAATGAAAGAAGCACATGATGACATGGCAGCTAAATAACATGTTATTAAACAATGAATGGGTCAAAAATGAGAAAATAACCACCCTAAGTCTATGTGACACAGCAAAAGCAGTCTACAAGGAACATTCATAGCATTACAGGTCTACTCAAAGAACAAGAAAAATCTCAAACAATCTAACTTTTCACTTAAATAGGAAAAGAATAAGCAACAAAGCCCATGGTGAGAAGAAAAAAGAGATCAGAGCAGAAATAAAATATAGTCTAGAAAAACAATACAAAAGGTCAATGTAAGTAAGAGCTGTTTTTTTTTTTTGAAAAGATAAGCAAGATTGACAAAGCTTTAGCCATACTCATCAAGAGAAAAGGAGGCCTACCCTGGCTGGTGTGCCTCAGTGGATTGAGCACCAGCCTGTGAACTAAAAGGTCACTGATTGGATTCCTAGTCAGAGCACATGTCTGGGTTGCAAGTCAGGTGCCCAGTTGGGGTGTGTGAGATGCAACCACACATTGATGCTTCTCTCTCCCTTCCCCTCCTTCTAAAAATAAAATCTTTAGGAAAAAAAAAAAAGAGAAGAAAAAAAGAAAGCCCCAAATAAATAAAATAAAAAATGCAAAGAAATACAAAGATGGTCAGAAAATAGTATGATCAACTATATGCCAACATAGTGGACAATCTGGACAAAATGGAAAAGTTTCTAGAAACTATCATCTCCCAAAACTGAATTAGGAGAATGAAAGAATCTGAATCAACAAATTATAACTTGTGAAATTGAAGTAGTCATCAAAAAACTCTGAACAAACAAAAATCCTGGGCCAAATGGCTTTGGTAAACAGGTGAAGTTTACCAAATACTCAAAGAATCAACACCTATCTTTTTCAAACTATTCTGAAAAATTCAAGAGGAGGGAAGATGCCCAATTTCATTTTATGAGGCCAGTATCATCCTAACTTCAAAACCAAATAAAGACACTGCAAAGAAAAAAGTTTTAGGCCAATATCCCTGATGAACATAGATACTAAAGTCCTCAACAAAATATTAGAAAACTAGATCCAGGAATATATTAAAAAGTACATACACCATGATAAAGTGGGTTTTATTCTATGGATACAACTTTGGTACAATATTTGCAAATCAATATATGTGATACATCATATAAACAAAATGAAAGACAAAAACCATATGATCATATCAATAAATGCAGAAAAAGCATTTGATAAAATCCAGCATTCATTTATGATAAAAAAAAAAACCCTTAGCAAAGTGGGGATAGAGAGAACATATCTCAATGCAAGGCCACATGTGACAAATCAAGAGTCAATATTATGCTTAATGGGCAAAAACTAAAAGCATTTTCATTAAGATTTAGAACAGAAAAGGGATGTCCACTTTCAACACTCTTGTTCAACACAGTACTGGAAGCCCTAGCCACAGCAATCAGACAACAAACTGGAAAGAAAAAAGTAAAACTGTCATTATTTGCAGATGACATGATACTATATATAGGCAACCCTAAAGATTCCACCCAAAACCTACTAGAACTGATAAGTGAATTCATTAAAGGAGCAGGATATAAAATTAATATCCAGAAAAGTTGCATTTATATACACCAGTAATAAACTATCAGAAAAGGAAATTAAGAAATTAATTCCATTTACAATTGTATCCAAAAAATACCCAGGAATAAATTTAACCATGGATGTAAATGGCCTGCATTTGAAGATTATAAGACACTGAAGAAAGAAATTTAAGAAGATAAAACTAAGTGGAAGTATATATGGTGTTCATGGATAGGAAGAATTAACATCCTAAAATATTTAGTCCCTAAAGCAATCTATAGATTCAACGCAATTCTTATCAAGATACGAATGGCCTATTTCACAGACCTAGAACAAATATTTAAAAAATTTATATGGAACCACAAAAGACCCCAAACAGCCACAACAATTTTTAAAAAAAATTTTAAAAGATTTTATTTTTAATTATTTTTAGAAAGAGGGGAAGAGAGAGAGGCAGAGAGGGAGAGAGCCATCAATGTATGGTTGCTTTTCACCTGCCTCCAGCCACAGACCTGACTGGAGACCTGGTCTGCAACCTTGTTATGTGCCCTGGCTGGGGAATTGAACCTGCGACCTTTGGGTTCGCAGGCTGGCGCCTTATCCATTGTGCTACCAGCCAGGGCCAGCCACAACAATCTTGAGAAAGAAAAACGGAGTAGGAGGAATCCACTATCTGATATAAAATTATACTACAAGGCCATAGTAATCAAAACAGCATGGTACTGGCATAAGACATATAGACAAAATAGAGTCCAGAAATAAACCCATACCTTTATGGTCAATTAGTATTTGACAGAGGAGGCAAGAGCATACAATGCTGTCAAGAAACTCTATTCAATAAATAGTGTTGGGAAAATTGGACAAATACATGAAAAAAAGTGAAACTAGACCACCTTCTTACACCATACACAAGAATAAACTCAAAATGGAGGAAATATTTAAATGTAGACTCAAAACCATAAAAACACTGGAAGAAAATATAAGCAGTATAATCTTGGACATTTCTTTTTTGTTTAAATGTTATATATATTTTTTTCTTTTTTTAAAAATTTTATTGTTGTTGTATTACATCCATCTCCTTTTTGCTCCCCTCTGTCCCCCTCCCCACCCACCCATTCCCCCCAAAGTCAATCCCACTTGCTGTCCATGTCCATGGTAATCTTGGACATTTCTTGTAGCAATATTTTTCTAATATATCTCCTTGGATAAGGGAAACAAAATAAAAACTAAACAAATGGGATTACATCAAACTAAATAGCTTTTACATGGCTATTTAGTTGACAGGAAACTGTCAACAAATGAAAAGACAACCCACTGACTGGGAGAACATATCTGCCAATGATACATCATCTGATAAGGGGTAAATAAGCAAAACTTGTAGATAACTTATAAAATTCAACGCCAAAAATAAAAGCCCCATAAAAAAAAACAAAAAACAAACAAAAAGAGAAACAATCCCATTAAAAAAGGACCAAAAACCTGAGTAGACTTTTCTCCAAAGAGGACATATAGATGGCCAATAGACATATGAAAAGATGCTTAACATCAATGAGATATCACCTTACATCAGTCAAACTGGCTATTATCAAAAAATCAACAAAAAATGTTGACAAGGATATGGAGAAAATGAAACCCTTGTGTACTGTTGGTAGGAATACAGACTGGGGCAGCCACTGTGGAAAGCAGTTACCTCAAAAAATTAAAAATGGAACTGCTTCATGATCCAGAAATTTCACTTCTGGGAATTATCTGAGGAAACCTGAAACACTAATACGGAAGAATATGTGCACCCCTATACTCACTGCAGCATTATTTACAATAGCCAAGGTTTTGAAGCAGTCCAAGTGCTCATTATAGATGAGTGGCTAAAAAAAACTGTCATACATTTACATAACAGAATACTTAGGCCATGGAAAAGAAGGAAATCTTACCTTTTGCAATGGAATGAATAGACCTGAAGGATATTATGCTAAGTGAAATAGGCCAGTCAGAAAAAGGGAGGTACCATATGATCTCACTTACATGTGGAATCTAATGAACAAAATAAACTAGCAAGTTAAATAGAATCAGACTCATAGAGAACAGAGGCAGCTGTCGAAGGGATGTGGATTGGGGGGAACAGTGTAAAAGGTGAAGAAGGGATTAAGCAAACAACAACAAAACTCATAGACAAAGACAAGAGTATAATGACTACAAGAGGGAAGGGGGGATAGGGGAAGTTAGAAGAGAATAAAGGGGGGATAAATGACTTGGGTGGTGAACACCCAATATACACTCAATATACAGATGATGTATTGTATATAGAATTATACACCTGAAACCTATATAATTTTACGTACCAAGTTCACCCGAATACATTTTAAAAAACCCATGAGAAATAGACAAGATAGTATTCTAGTGCTCATGACATTAGAGGCTTTCTCAGACAGCTATAGTGAGTACTGTGAAACAATATACTGTACAAAGGCAATAAAAGCCAGCACTCTGAGAGGATTCACAGAGGGATTAATTCCAAAGGTTTATATACCAGTCTCTGCAGACCAAAGCCAGACAGATTCCCTCTTGGTAAGTAATGGATGTACAATGTGGCCTTTTACTTTATGAAACAAATGTTTTTTTATAAGTCAGATAACAAAGAAGGATTGGATGACATAAATGAACTGTTTCCAATTTCTAACTACTGTTATCTGGACTTGAAAGGTGGATATGGAAGAACCTTTTTCTAAAAGCAGAAAACTAATATTCCACAGCACAGAGTCCAGAAATTGCTAGGTTGATCATCTCTACTTATCATGTTATTCTCCAATACTATCAGCTATATTTTGGAATAATAGTCTTTTTCTTTTTTAAAAAAAGATTTTCTTCTTAAACCTTTGATGAAAACTACCTTTCCCACAAACATTTTAGCTGAAAGAACATAATAAACACCCATTTACCCTCTAGCTAGATTTACCAATTACTACTATTTTGCAATCTTTGCTTTCTCTCTAGTGTAGATGATCATTTGCTGAGTATCTGAGAGTAAATTGTAGATAACATCATACTTCATTCCTTTAACATTTATCTTCAAATAACAAAATGGTGTTTTGCATAATCCAAATCCATGATCACATCCAAGAAATGTAACATTTATTATAATACTTGAGATAAAATCAATATACAAATTTTCCAAGTCAACTAATAGTATATTATACACACTAATAGAGCTACTTTTATCCCAGTCCAAGACCTAATTAAAAATTATACATTACTAAGTGAAGACATGGCTTTTTCTTAAATCTAATTTTATTATTGTTGTATTACATCCATCCCCTTTTTTTACCCCTCTGTCCTCTTCCCCACCAGACATGGATTTTTAATCTCTACTCATCTACAATAGTTCACACCCCACTAGATTTTGTCTTTAATAGCATGGGCTTGTTTTTAAGAGTCTAGGTCAGCTGCTCTACAGAATGTCTCTTATCATGGATGTCTGCTGTTTTCTTATGATTAAACCCATTTTAGCAAGGTAACTGCATAGATGATGTTGTATATTTCTCTATTAAAACAGGAATTACACAATATCAGTTTGTCATTATTGATGAAACTAACTTTGTTCAATGTATTTTAATAAGTACTCTCTATGGAGCTTTGAGTTTATGTGAATATTTGGTTCCCTACTAACCATTCTTCCAATTGCCTTAACCAATTATCCATCAGTCATTCTTGTTTGAAGAAAAGATTATTTTGGTGGCTGCACAAACAACATTTTAAATGTATTTTGCCTGGGCACAGGAAGAAATACCATTGGTTCATCTAAAGAAAACAGGTCTTACTGAAAATAAACTGTCATTTGCATTGGTATTAAGAGGTGGAGTTTATATGAAAAAAAAAAAAAAAGAAGAAGAAGTTCTTAAGGTGCTAGCCTGCAAACCAAAGGTTGCTGATTTGATTCCCAGCCAGGGCACATAACCAGGTTGCAAGCCAGGTCTCTAGCCAGGTCCGTAGCTGGAGGCAGGTGAAAGGCAACCATACATTGATGTTCTCTCCCTCTGCCTCTCTTCCTACTCCTCTCTCTAAAAATAATAAATACAATCTTTTTTAAAAATGTCAAACTTGTATCTACTTAAAAAAAAAAAAGAGTTCTGTTAGGGGACAGAACAAGGGAGGATATACTCATCCTCATCCCAGAATGATTTGGATATAGTGTATAAAAAATTTAAAAAGTCACAAATCAGAAATCTACTACATCGGCTGGCCTGGTAGTTGAAGTGGCCAGTTAAGTTTTGGTATGGTAGGAGAAGTAGGCCTTATATTGTCAGTCTCTCCAGTTACAGAGCTGGAAAGGTATTAGAATATAAAAATAAATATGGCAGGCCTCTTCTTTGCTATCTTGATTATTTTTTTAAAATAAAAATTTTATTTTTTTAATTGTTGTTGTAATATAACTATTTCATCCCCCCCCCCCCCCATTGCTCTCCTCTGCCTGGAATGGGGAAGCGAGCCCATGAGTCCGGGGAGGCTGAGGCGGGGGCACTGCCACCCACCCTCACTCCAGGGACTGCAGCATCAACAGCTGTTTCAGTACCTTCATCTGGCTAGTCTCTTGGATCTTGCTGGCCAGAAACATCTCGTTCACGACCGTGCAAACCTTGTAGAAGTTGAACACCAGGTCCAGTTCGCAGATGTGGTGGAAATATTCATTTAAGACCTCCACGAAGTTGTGGATGGCTTCCAGGTAGGCCAGGTTGTTGTCATTGACATCCATGCAGATGCAGAAGTAGAGGCTGGTATAGCGTTGGTAAATGATCTTAAAGTTCTGGAACTCCACAAAGTTGGTGTGCTTGGCATCTTGGACCATGACCATGGCGTGCACCTCCTTGATCAACTTGTGTTTCTCGTCATCATCAAACTACACGTACCACTTGGCCAGGAGTATCTTGCCCACCCTGTTCTGGATGAGGATGAAGCGGATCATGGCGACCCTCATCCGCATCCCAGCTGCCCCAGTCCCTCGGGCTACTGGGCAGCTTTGGCTCTGGAAGCAGTTGGGGTATATCTCATTGTGGTTTTAATTTGCATCTCTCTGCTGCCTAGTGATGTTGAGCATTCTTTCATATGCCTATGGGCCCTTTGTATGTCCTCCTTGGAGAAGTGTCTGTTCAGGTCCTTTGCCCATTTTTTTTGAGATCAAATTCTTATCTGAGGTGTCATTGGCAAATATGTTTTCCCGTATGGATGGTTCTCTTAATTTTGTTAATGTTTTCTTCAGCTGAGTAGAAGCTTTTCAGTTTGATGTAGTCCTATTTGTTTATTTGTTCCTTTATTTCCTTTGCCCTGGGTGAGATATCTGAAAATATTGCTGTGTGGTATATCTGCTGTTTTTCTGCCTGTTTTCCTCTAGGACTTTAAAAAAATATATACTTTATTTCTTTGTTTTCTTCCAGAATTTATTCATTATTTTTAAAGAGAAGGGCAGGGAGGGAGGAAGAAAGGCAAAGAAACATCAATGTATGGTAACCTTTCACCTCCGGAGACCTGGCTTGCAACCTGGTTATGTGCCCTGACTGGGAATTGAACCAAAAATTTTTGGATTCACAGGCCAGCACCTATCCACTATACCACCAACCAGGGCTCCTCTAGGACTTTTATGGTGGCACAGGTTATGTTTATGTCTTTTATCCATCTTGAGTTTATTCTGGTGTATGGTGTAAATTGGTGGTCTAGTTTCATTTTTTTGCATGTTCCTGTCCGGTTCTCCCAATACCACTTGTTGAAGAGGCTATTTGCACTCCATTTTAATGTTCCTTACCCCTTTGTTGAATATAAATTGCCCATAGAGTCCTAGATTTATTTCTGGGCTATTCTCTTCCATTGATCTCTTTGTCTGTTCTTGTGCCAGTAATAATGGTTTTGGTTACAATGGCTTTGTAATATAGTTTAATATCCAGTATTGTGATTCCTCCTACTTTGTTCTTTTTTCTCAATATTGATTTAGCTATTCAGGGTTATTTTTGGCTCCATATAAATTTTAAAAAATTTTGTTCTAGGTCTGTGAAGTATGACATTGGTATTTTAATGCATTGAATCTACAGATGACTTTGGGTAGTATGGACATTTTTATGATGTTAATTCTCCCCATCCATGAACAGGGTATATATATGCTTCCACTTACTTTTATCTTCCTTAATTTCTTTCTTCAATATTCTGTAGTTTTCCGAGTACAGGTCTTTTACTTCCTTGGTTAAGTTTATTCCCAGGTACTTTCTTTTTCTTGTTGATATAGTAAATGGGATTTGTTTTCTAGTTTCTTTCTCTGATATTTCACTGTTGGTGTATAAAAATGCCTTTGATTTCTGGATCCGGCAATTTTGCCAAATTCACTTATTAGTTTTTTGTTGGAATCTATAGGGTTTTCTATGTACACTCTCATATTGCCTGCAAATAATAACAGTTTTACTTCCCTCTTTCCAATTTGGATGCCTTTGATTCCTTTTTCTTGTCTGATTGCTGTGGCTAGAACTTCCAAAACTATATTGAATAGAAGTGGAGAGAGTGGACAACCTTGCTTTGTTCCTGATCTTAAGAGAAAGGCTTTCAGTTTTTGCCCATTGAATATGATGTTGGCTGTAGGTTTCTTGTATATGGCCTTTATTATGTTGAGGTAAGTTCCCTCTATTCCCATCTTGCTGAGCATTTTTACCATAAATGGGTACTGCAGTTTGTCAAGTTTTTTTTTTTTTTGGCATCTATTAATATGATCATGAATTCCACTTGATCATGGTGTATGATCTTTTTAATGTATTGCTGGATCTGGTTTGCCAATATTTTGTTGAGGATTTTGGCATCCATGTTCATCAATGATATTGGCCTATTATATTCTTTCTTTGTTGGGTCTCAATCAGGTTTTGGGATTAGCATAATACTGGCCTCATAGAAAAAGTTTGGGAGTCTTCCCTCTTCTGGGACTTTTTGGAATAGGTTGAGAAGGATAGGAGTTAGTTCTTCCCTAAATGTTTGGTAAAATTCACCTTTGTAGCCATCTGATCCAGGGCTTCTGTGTGCCAGGAGTTTTTTGACTTCTGCTTCAATTTCACTAGTTGTTACTGGTCTATTCAGGCTTCCTGCTTCATCTTGATTCAGTTTTGGAAGATTATGTTTCCAGAAATGTGTCCATTTTACTCAGGTTGTTATTATTTTTTTTTTTTTGTCATATAGCTGTTCATAGTAATTTCTTACAATTCTTTGTATTTTGGTTGTATCAGTTATGATTTCTGTTGTTTTTGACTTTATTTATTTGGATCCTCTTTTTTTTCTTGATGAGTCTGGATAATGGCTTGTCAATTTTGTTTATCTTCAAAGAACCAACTCCTGGATTTACCGATCCTTTGAATTATTCTTTTTGTTTTTATGTCATTTAATTCTGCTCTGATCTGACTTCCTTCCTTCTACTCTCTTTGGGTTTTGTTTGTTGTTCATCCTCTAGTTCTTGTAGCTGCAGGATTGCGTTGTTTATGTGAGCTTCAAATTACAGATTTCCTTCTCAGGACTGCCTTTGCTGTGTCACATAGATTTTGGGTTGTTGTGTGTTCATTTTCATTTGTTTCCAGAAACTTTTGATTTCTTCCTTGATGTTAGTGTTAACCCAATTATTATTCAATAGCATGTTATTCAGCCTCCATGAATTTGAATGTTTTGAGTTTTTTTTCCTTGAGTTTGGTTTCTAGCTTCAAGCCATTCTGGTCTGAGAAAATGCTTGATATGATCTCAATTTTTTTTGAATCTGTGGAAGCTTGTTTTATGTCCTACCATGTGGTCTATCTTTGAGAAAGTTTCATGTGCATTTGAAAAGAAAGTGTATTTTGCTTCCTTGGGGTGAAAAGTTCTCTATATGTCAGTTATATTTCATCTAGGGTGTTGTTCAATGCCATAATGTCGTTGGTGTTTCTTTGTTTGGAAGATCTGTCCATTGCTGACAGTGGGGTGTTAAAAATCCCCTATTATGAGTGTGTTCTTTATATTTTTCTTGCAGTCCTCAAAGATTTTTCTTATATAATATGGTGCTCCTATATTAGGTGCATATATGTTTACAAGGGTTATGACTTCTTGACTGATTGTTCCCTTCAGTATTATGAAATGTCCTTCTTTGTCTTTTTTGATGGCCTTCGTTGTGAAGTCTGTTTTGTTTGATATGAGTACTGCTATCCCAGCTTTTTGTGTGTGTGTCCATTTGCTTGAAATATTTTTTTCATCCTTTTACTTTCAGTCTATGTAGATCTCCTGTTCTGAGGTGGTTCTCTTGTAGACAACATAAATGAGGGTCATGTTTTCTTATCCATTCAGCTATCCTATGACTGTTAAGTGGAGCATTTAATAACATTTAAGGTTATTACTGATAGGTACTTATTCATTGTGTTTTTTTCTCTTTGTACCTGTGTTTCTCTCGCTCTCTCTCTTTTTCTTCCTCTTCTTATGGCAGTCCCTTTAATATCTCTTGCAATGCTAGTTTGGTGGAGATGTATTCTTTTAGCTTTCTTTTGTCTTGGAAATTCCTTATTTCACCTTTGAATGAAAGCCTTGCTGGGTACAGTAGTATTGGTTGGAGGCTTTTGCTTTTCATTGCTTGGAGTATTTTTTGCCATTTTCTTCTGGCTTGTAGTGTTTCTGTTGAGAAATCATTTGATAGCCTTATCGGAGCTCCCTTGGATGTTATTAGCTCTTTCTCTCTTGCTGCCCTTAGGATTCTCTCTTTATCTTTGAATGCTGCCATTTTAATTATGATGTATCTTAATATAGGTCTGTTTGAGTTCATCTTCATTGGGACCCTCTATGCTTCCTGGACTTAGATAATTTTTTCTCTTACCAAATTGGGGAAGTTTTCTGTCATTATTTTTTCAAACAGGTTTTCTATTCCTTGCTCCTCTTCCTTTCTTTATGGTATCCCTATGATACAGATATTATTACATTTCATGTTGTCCTGCCACTCTCTTAACAGCTCTTCAGTCTTTTTCAGTCTTTATTCTCTTTTTAAAAGATTTTATTTATTTTTATTTCCAGAGAGAAATGAAGGGAGAGAGGCAGAGAAGGAGAGAAACATCAATGTATGGTTGCCTTTCATCTGCCTCCAGCCACAGACCTGCCTGGAGACCTGGCTTGCAATCTGGTTATGTGCCCTAGCTGGGGAATCAAACCAGTGACTTTTGGGTTCGCAGGCCGGCACCTTATCCACTGTGCTACCAGCTTGGCTTTCAGTCTTTTCTCATTTTGTTGCAGTGTCTGGGCATTTTTTCCCAAGTTGTCCTCCAGCTTGCTGATCAGGTTCTCTGCTTTCTCTAACCTGCTTTTGATTCCTTCTACTGTGTTCTTCAGTTCAGAAGTTGTATTCTTCATTTCATCCTGGTTCTTATTGATGGTTTCTATGTCTTTTTAAATGTTGGTATGATCTTCCGTAAGTTCCTTGTAGTTTGCATGGAGTTCTTTATAGTTCCCCTGGAGTTCTTTGTAGTTTTCTTTTAGCTCACTGAGCTCATTGAGCTTTCTTAAAACCATTGCTTTGAATTCTATATCTGATAAATTGCTTATGTCCATTTCACTTAGCAGTTTTTCTGGGGATTCCTCCTTTCCTTTTGGTGATGGACTATTTCTTTACTCCCCCATTTTAGGTGTCTTTTCTTGCTTGTTTTTGTTTCTTAATTTGCTATGACTCTCTGCCTTCATTTAGTGACTTTCTGTGGTAGGAGACTTATGGAATTCAGTGGTGCAGATTGCTAGATTTCCTTAACTTGAGCTCAGGCTGAAGCACTCAGCCCCTGCTGCTGAGCTCCCATTTGGGTCTGCTACTGCTGCAGTTGCTGGAGCGCTCAAGTGCAGGCACCTTGGTGGAAGGGGCTGAGCACTATGCTATCTGTTTCTATAAGGGCAGGTGGGCAGGTTGCCTGCTCTGTAAGCAGAGCTTGGGCTGGAGCACACAGCCCCCTCACATGCTGGGCTCCTATTCGGGCCTGCTACTTCTGCCAGGTGTGCAGGTGCCCTGGGGAGCAGGGCCCAATCACTATGCAGTTTGTTTCTGTCAGGGCAGGTGGGTTGCCAGATACAGCACCTGCCCTCTGAGCTTCCACTTGGGCCTGCTACCGTTGCCACTGTCCAGGGTGTCCTAGTGGGTGCAGGTGCCTTGGGGGGACAGGACCCAAGCAATGTTGTTTCTGTGAGGGCTGGTGGATGGGCTGCCAGGAGAACTCAGGCTGGAGCTCACTGTCCCGGCTGGCTAGGTTCCTGTTTGGGGCTCTGCTACTGTTGCCCTTGCTGGGTCACTCCCTTGAGCGCAGGCACCTTGGAGGGCACAGAAGGCTGTGGTGTCCAATAAAAAAAGAGGAAGGGCTTATATTATTTGCATAGTAAATCTCTCTGTTCAAAAGTCATATTCTCCCTTTGCAAACCACTTCCCTTGCTATTTTTTTCTTAGAATCTGGAAGTGACATGAAATTTTAAATCACTCATTTTGACCAAAGCGGGGATTAAATAAATTACCCAGATTGCAGAAAAGCAAGGAAATCAGGTTGATACTGGAATTGGCTAGTTTCCTCAAGTGGCCAAGTCCCAACGTGATGGCAACCAATCTTGATGGTAGACCTCCAGCACACCAAACTTAAACCAGTGTTTCCCCCTTCCACTTTCCTATTTCTCTTAATGGCAAAATTCTCCCTGTTATCCAAGTTCAAAACCCTGGTTTTGGCCTCTCATGGCCTGTCTTCAATGTACACCTGCCACTTCTCCCGATCATATCAATTTCCAGGTCCTATACATTTTCTCTTTGTAATTTGTTTAACTTCTAACCTCTTTACCTTCCCATTCTTGTTGCCAATGCTGTAGTTGGGACTTTTCTCCTGCACTTACTAACGGGTTCCTTTAAACTTCCTGATCTTTTTCTCTAGTATCTCCTTGTTCCTCTCATCTTATTTTAGGTACCCAGATACACTTCCCTAAAACACCTATCAGACTTTGACATTACCTGGCTCAAAAACTTTAAATGTCTGCTCCATTACTTCTGTTATCAAGTTTGTTTTCCACAGGCAAACATCCCAAAGCATTTATTTAAATCAAGATAACCATTTTCAAGGATATAGTTCAGTGACATTTAGTATATTCACAATGTTGCGCAACCATCACCACTATCTAGTTTCAGAACATTTTGGTCATGTTGCAGTATCTATCAGTACTTCATTCCTTTCTGTGGCAGGATAATATTCAATTGTGGGGGTATATCATATTTTGTTTATCCATTCATCATGTGATGAACAATGGGTTGTTTCCCTTTTTGGCTATTGTAAATATTGGTTTGAACATTCACATACATGTTCTTGTTTGAACTTAAGTCTTTAGGTATAGTCATTATGTACTGTTTTAGATCAATTCTTCATCTATCCCTATATGTCCCATGTTTTTCAGATTCCATCCAAGCGGTAACACATTTTTTCTTTGAATACACTGCACAATTGCACACTGCATCCCTTTTTCAGGCTTTCATTGCCTTTGAAGCAGCCCTTCATTTCCATCTTTGCTGTCAAGATCTTCAGGGACCATTTCAAATAGCACCTACTTCCCAAACCTTTTCTTGATTTTCCCAACTCAGTTGGAACTCTCCTTCCTCTGAGCTCTAAATGGCATCAGTTACAGTGTTCCTTATATTTGTGTTTCTCTTATCCCCTCTTTAGGCGGCCATAGACAACAACCTTTAGGGAAATTACTGCTGTATAGTCTGTACTGAAGCATCTTGTTTCCTTAAGTGCAACAGAAAACCTTAAGAAACATTTTAATTTAGGTGATATCTAGAACCACTTCATAGTCTTTGTGGTTCATATACAGTCCTTTCACTTGCTCACATTGTACACACTCTACAGTAGAGGATGTTTTCAATATTATTCCTTTTGAAATAACTCAAAATAACTTAAATAACTAGGAAAATATCACATTGCATTTATGAGGGCTTTCTGAACATGCATTTTCTATTTTGTTTACGAATATGCATGTTAGGTTCATAAACAACAGCCTTGCCTAACAATTTTTGTTTCATTTTTTGAGTAAGAATAGTAGGATATCTAGGGACAAGTGAGTTATAACTTAGCATTGGTAATATGTAGTTCACTTAAGGTATTTTATGGCTTATGACAGTGTCAGAATGTCACAAACCTAAGTGACATTTCAGTACTTTCAGAAATAACCAAGAAAATATAATAATAATTTTTATTTCTTCAGGTGACTTATAATGGTAGCAGAAAACTAGAAGGATCATTAAAAATAAAGCTGCTGACCTGCAATAGCCTCTGGACACCCTGAGAGAGAGTCAGAGCTCTGTGGTTCTCTCAGAGATTCTACTTTCTTTTATTAGGAATCAAAATGATAACTGAATAATGACTTCACTTCCCTAGGGTGAATCACCCATTCACTATCAGTGTTTTTACTGGATCATTATTTTTCAGCAAGTACAAATTTAAATTTAAAATAAAGATAGGGAGAAATCTGTAGAGATTAGTATGGAGACATTGCTCAATAAATATTTTTTAGTTGTTTCAGGTCTCACCTGGTACCCTAATCTGCCTCTTGTGAAAGGTGTGGTGTGTTTGATGTATGTGTGTGTGTGTGTGTGTGCACCTATGGGTGTGCTGGAAGAGGACTATCTACTCTTACGATTTTGGTGGGGAAGAAGGACTTGGAGAAGAGGTAGCAGGGCATGATATGAAACATTCCAGAGGTGCTCTTCTTCCCGGCTTCACAATGATGTTGAAGGGGAACTAGGGGTATGTCATCTCCCCTCCCTTCCTTGTCTAGTCATTAATTTTCACCTTCCCCAAGTAGGAAATCGAAAGAGTAGATGGGGCACAAACCTGTCTGAGTAGAGTGGGGAAAAATTTTATATGTGATAATAAAAAATCATAGATGACTTTACTGTGAGCAAAAACTTTTCTATTTCTCAGCATCAAAACTAGTCTTAAGCTTCTAATAGATATAAATATTTTACTTATGATGCATCCCTTGCCTAAGAGACCTATTTCTTATATTTATTTAAGAGCTGAAAGGAACCTTAAAAATAATCTAGTTCAAATGCCATCATTTAAAAGAAAATAATAAAAAAGATGTGAAAGAATATGATTAAGGTTATACAGATGTAAGCAGAGCCCAAACTGGAATTCATGTCTTTCTAACCTGGTCCCCTATGGGCATTTCTACTACACCAACTCAGCTCTTTCTACTAATAAAACAGGGCTGCCATTAAATATAGCTCATGATGTGAAAACCACATCACATGTACTTTTTGAAAAATATTAATTGAATGATTACTTCACGTAAGTCACTATGCCAGTTAATGTGGGTAATTCAAAGGTGAATTCACTATTATCCTTAAGGATCTTGCAATAAAATTCAAAACATGGGGGAGGGAAGGATCACCAAATTGCATAGGAGATAAATCTCACAAAATACTGAAAAAGAGCAGTAGAAAGAACCATTTCAGGATTAAGAGACCTCCCTGAGACTCAGGATGGAATGTCTCTCTCAAGTGTTATGAAAATTGTGTCTCCTAACTCAATCACAGAGCAACTAATTATCTCATAGAGCTTTATATAAACATGAATATTATAATTTAGATGATTAAAATAAACTCATTAGGCCTCTTTACTCTGAAAAATGTTGCCACATACGTGACAGAAACTAACATTTATTTGCTTCATATCAATTCATCTTCTGTTCATCAGTGACCCTGTTTATAACTCACATGTAGATATAAGAAACACCTGAAATAAATGGCATGCATAGATGATTTGGAAAGGTATCCCTTTGACTCTAAATCAAGTTGGGGATAATGATTTGGGAATATTTCACCAGCTGTTCGGTAAATCCTGGACTCTCATGTCTATAACTTGCAAAGAAACTGAGAGTTAAATATGTCCTTTTTCTGTGAAACCTCTTTAAATTCATATCTATGCTATTCTTATATGTACATATATGTACACGTGAATAATTGGTAGAGGGAGTTTGTAGCTGTAGCTTTTCAATCAAAATATAAACTTGCATTGTATTCTAATATAACCCATTATAGTTATTAACATTGACTGTGTAGGTATGTGTATGTGAAAAATTTATATATATACATATATATATATATATATATATATATTCAGTTTGGTTATTGAAAAATGCATAAACACATCCTAGTAATACAATATTCAATAATTGTGTGATATTTCATTGTATGACACTTCATTTAGTCTTTTTCTATATTGAAATAGATCAACTTTCATATTTTTCCTTTTAGAATCAGTATCTTACTACATATTTTAATATGTAATTAACACATATCTGTTATTTTTCTTGGTATAAATTACTAGAAGTAAAACTACTAAGGTATATAAAGTTTTAAATGAAAAACTTTAAAATAAAGCCAAATATATGGAGGGGAAATCCAAGATGGAGGTGTAGGTAGACATGGTACATCTCCCTCCATAACCAAAAATGGATACATCTACCTCAAAACTAGAGACAACCAGAAATTCCAGAATACTGGGCTACACAGAAATCCAACAAACAAATGACATAAAGAAGAAATACTCATCCAGACAGGGAGGAGTGGCTGAGTCTTGACAGAGAGGACATGATTTAGAGGAGCAGTTTGGTGGCATGTGGGTTGGCAGTGCAGCAGCTACAGTGGGACAGTGACAGTGGCTGACCAGCAGAAAGTGTAGTCACAATAGGGATACCTGTTGAGTGCTCCTGGCAGCAGACCAAACTGTGAGGCTCTTGGTTCCAGCATCAGAGGGAAAATAAAGCCACAGTGCTTCTGACTGTGAAAACCAGTGGGGGTTGGGATGGCAAAACAAACTGCTGGTCTCCCAACAGAGTCCATTTGTTTAGAGGCCCCCACAGTCCTAGAGCATCTGCAGACCCACCCACTCTGGGAACCATGGCCAGGGCATCAGCTAGAGAGGGGCCAGCCCCACATGGGAAGAAGGAGAAATGCTTGGAAAAACAGTGAGTGCTGAGCAAGCAGCATTGTTCCCTCTCAGACCCCTCCCATACATACAGTGTTACAGCGTGGTGAAATGGGTCACCAGCACTGATGAATGCCTAAGGCTCCACCTCTTACAATGTAAAAGGTGCAACAGCTCTACCTAAGACACAGAGGCAAATACAGGAACCTGTCAAGTTAAAGAGACAGAAGTATGGCTCAAAAAAGGGAACAGATCAAGGTTCCAGTGGGTGAACTAAGTAACGAAGAAATAGTCAGCCTAACAGATGAACAGATAGCCAACCTAAAAGACAAGGCGATAGCCAGCCTAACAGATACACAGTTTAAAATGCTGGTGATTAAGATGTTCACAGACTTGACAGATATCCTGAAGTACAGCAAATGCAGAAGGGAAGTCGCGAATGTTAGGCTAAGTGAAATGAAGGAAAATACACACAAAACCAATGGTGAAGGGAAGGGAACCAGGCTTCAAGTCAACAATTTAGAATACAAGGAAGAAATAAACAGTCAGCCAGTACAGAAAGGAAACAAGAATTGAAAAAAATGAGGAGAGGCTGAGGAACCTCAGGGGTGACTTTAACATGCCAATATGCAAATCATAGAGATGCCAGATGGAGAAGAGGAAGAGCAAGAAATTGAAAACTGATATGAAAAAATAGTGAAGTAAAACCTCCCAAATTTGGCAAAGAAAAAGCATACAAGTCCAGGAAGCACAGAGTCCCAAACAAGCTAGATCCAAAAAGGAGCACACCAAGACACATCATAATTCAAATGCCAAAGATGAAAGGTAAAGAGAGAATCTTAAAAGCAGCAAGAGAAGCAAGAGTTACCTACAAAGGGGGACCTACAAGACTATAGCTGATTTCTCAAAAGAAACTTTGCAGGCAAGAAGGGACTGGCAAGAAGTATTCAAAGTGATGGAAAGCAGGGACCTACAACCAATATTACTCTATCCAGCAAAGCTATCATTTAGAATGGAAGGGCAGACAAAGTGCTTCCCAGACAAGGTCAAACTAAAGGAGCTCATCATCACCAAACCATTATTATATGAAATGTTAAAGGGACTTATTTAAGAAAAAGAGGATAAAAATTATGAATACCAAAAGACAACAAACTCACAACTATCAACAACAGAATATAATAAAAATAAAAACAAAAACAAACCAAGCAAACAACCAGAATAGGACCAGAATCATAGGTATGGGGATCATTGGGAGGGTTATCAGCTGGGAGGGGGAAGGGGGTGAAATGGGAAAATCATGCAGGAATTAGGAAACATAATTGGTGGGTACAAGATAGACAGGGAGAAGATAAGAATAATAGAAGAAAGGGTGAAATCAGGCAACTTATATGTACAACCCATGGACATGAACTAGGGTGTGGGACTGTAGGGCTCTTGGGTCGAAGGGAGCAAAGGGAAAAGAATTTGGGACAACTGTAACAGCATAATCAATAAAATATACTTAAAATACATATAAAACCCCCAAATATATGTATATTATTTAAAAAGTCAAATAATACAAGACTTCTAATAAACACCCTAGCACTCTCCAGACCCTGTTTGTGCCATGTCTCTCTCTTTTAACTATTTCTTTTGCTGTTAATCTTCAGATATACTTCCTTGATTATTAAATTTTAGACATTATCTACTGATCCTATCATGAAAGGAATAATTACATTTTTTACATGACCAAAACACATCCTTTTTTCCTAACCTCTTTACATTGGTTACATTTTCAGTTTAAATTGATATTTGATATTTGCATTTGATACTATACAAATATTATTTTCTAGGCCATGTGGAGTACTGATCACATTTTTTTCTGATACATTAAAATTTTTCACTATAGCTAATAACTGCCTCATTTTATCCTGTATGTTTAGTGTGGCTGTTTTAAAATGTGGGTCCCAAATTCTTGGAAACCCTTCCCTTTGATAGATGAGGTTATAGCCTCTTCACCTGATCTGATAGGAGACCGTGGAAATGGCTGTCATAAGACATAACATGGTCTCTTTTGTTGGCTGGAACACTTGGGCTTGGAGTTCTGAGCTGGCAAGTAAGAAGTCTGACCAATCTGATGCTGCTATGCTGTGAGAAAGCAAATTAAATGGAGGGGCTATGTGTGAGCACTCAGGTTGGTCAGCAGCTTGGTTTCCTTGAGAGCCCAGCCCAGGTGCCAGGTGTGAGTGCAGCCTCCAAATGATTCCAGGCTTCAGCATTACTTCCACCCACGCAGTCTTTCCAACTGAGGCCCCAGGAAGCATGGAGCAGTCATCCCCTCTGTGTGCTGTCCAAATTCCTGATCCACGGCATCCATGAACATAATAAAATTATTTGAGGCAGTTAAGTTTTGAGGTTGTTTTGCAGTAATAGTATCAGAAGGACTCACTTTTCCATGTGTCTATTATTAATTTGTCCCCAAATTCTCAATATGGTCAAGTACATTAGGTGATCGTTAGTACCTTTTTTTGTTTGTTTGTTTTGCTTCGAGGTCGTTCCCCTGGAGATCTCTGTCCTCTTCCAATCTAGATTTCACGAAGCCCCATCAGCCTAGGACTTGCTTAGATGAGAAACAGTGTGGCATGCAACTTATAAGAAGGTGGGCCCTGGAGCTAGGGTACCTGTGTCTGAATCCTGACTCTACCATGTCCTAGCTTTGCACAAGTCAGTTAAGGTGTCTGCCTCAGGTTTCTCATTGGAACAGTTCCTGGCACATGGTAAGTGCTCTTATCACTGACAATACTGTCGTAGTTTAATATTCCTCCCTTCATGCTGTCCCAGGAAGAATTCCCACTGCCTCACACCTATGTCTGGCCCCCTATTTCCTAAATTCCATGTCTCTTTCTTTATCTTGGCTGCTGTCTTGCCTTGATAGAATACTTCACTTGCTCTTTGAAAAAAGATGCATGGAAGGTAAATTTTTTTTTTTTTTTAATTTAATTTTATTGTTGTTGTATTACGGAAGGTAAATTTTTTGAGACCTTGCTTATTCACTTTAAATTATTTAACATCACACTTGATAACATGACTGGCATAAAATTCTAAGTTGGAAACAATTTTCTTTTGGAATGTTGAAGTGAAGTCCACTGTCTTGGAACTTTTAGTGCCACTATTAAGGCCATTCTGATTCTTAGTCCCTTGCAGGTAGGGTTTTCTTTTTCTTTCCATCAGTATTAGGATCTCTCTGTTATCCCCATTGTCTCAACATTTGATAATAATGTGATTTGATGGCTTTTTGTTTTTCAACTTAAGAGAGAGAGGAGGGGTAGGAGAATGAGAGGGAGCAAAACATCAATTCGAGAAAGAAACATCAATCAGCCAAGTTCTGTATGCACCCCAACTGGGGATGGACCGGTGACCCAGGCATTTGCCCTGACCGGGAATTGAACTGGTGACCTTTCAGTTTGCAGGACAATGCCTACCCAGATGAGCCGCATTGGCCAGGGATTTGTGTGGGTCTGTTAAAATTCATTATTTAGGGCAACACTTCGATTTGGAGACTTAGGTCTTTCAATTCTTAGAATTTTTCTTTTCTTTTAAAAAAATTCACTGTTAATTTTCTCACCTGCATTTTAGTATTCTCTTTCTGGGATTCACAATAGATATAGATTGGTCTTCTATATTTTCTTATCTTTTCTATTTTCTATTATCTTTCAAACAAATTTCTGGGACATTTTCTCATTTATATCTTCAATTTAAAAAATTCTGCTTTCATATTTTTATATTTTATAATTCTGATTTGTAATTCTTGGACTGTTCCTTTTAAAATATATCATCTGCTCCTATTTCATTTAGTATCTTATCTCCTTAAGTATGGTGATTATGCTTTTGAAAAATGTCTTTTCTGTTTAATTTTTATTATTTGTATTTTTAATTATATTTTATTGATTACACTATTATATTGTCACAATTTTTTCCCTTTTGTTCCCCTTCACCCAGCAGCCCCCTTAAGCAAAAAACGTCTTTTTTTTTTTAACTTTTGCATTGTCCTTCTGTTTCTTCTAAGTTCCCTCTTTTTATCAGTTTGCTTTTGACTCATTCTTTTATGGTGGAGGCTTTACTCAAATGCCCAGTGATCTTCTAGTACTTCTTGGACACTTTAAGGCTGGTCAGCTGGTGGGCCTCACTGCTGGGAGGGCTGGTCAGGAACAAGGCACGTTTACAATCCACATCTGTAGGTCTTTTTGCCTGGGTTTGACAGTTTCCCCAGAAAGGACTCTTACTCTTTTCTACCTGGTGAATAGGAGGCATTTTAAAATGGCTGAGAGCATTTTGAGAGCCAATAAGGGAGGAGGGGTAGCAAAAATCTTACCTTTCTGATCGCAGATTATCACTTAGGATCTCCCTGCTTTAAGTTCAGTGGCCGCTCCCACCCTCAGCTGTGCCTGGATCACCATGTTATCTCAGATCAATTCAATGAACCAGAACCATGAAGCTACATAAATTTCACGAGACTTTGGGTAAAAGGGCAAGAATTTTTGTACCAGAATTTCTGGATTAAACAAAGCTCCAAAAAGTTCCCTTTTGTCACCAACAACTGCCTCTTGCCTCCAAAAGTGGGAAATTTAAACAATTTAAGTCCCTTTACCTCTTTCATTTAACCATGCTTTCCCCTACCGCTCTATATAAGGCCTCAGAACTTGAGTATTCAGAGTCCAAGTTTGCTTTAAAATACAACCCACAGAGCTGATGGACAGGCCTCCTGGAATTCTGCAGCTTGTGATAAGAGTCTACAGATAGGAAATTGCCATCATTTAGAGGGTGCATAGCCCAAGTTTTGAAAGCCTTTAGGAAAAAAAATCATCTGAGTTAATTAGTATGCATCACAAGCACTAGATTTGTGTTGCAGTATTCTAAAAACTCATATAATAAGAAAACATAGTATTGCAGTTTCTAGCCTTAAACTAACATTTTACCTCATAAAATGTAGTAGGTAATACCTGTTATATGAATAAGCTTGGATATGGCTGATCTATATGGCTGATGTCTTAGATCATCATAAAATACAAAAATATGTTCTCTAATCAGCTAATGGCATTGGTACCTAAAATAGGAGTAATTTCATTTACCTCTCCAATCTGCTTAATCCACAAATCTCTTCCAAGAAACTCCTGATGTAAGACTACAGGAGCTGAGTTCAGATTAAAAGTCGTGGAGTCACTGGTCTTTTCTTTAATAAAAGGCTGGACATCAGAATTTATCTAGAAGATGTAGACAAAAGAGTTAAATTAGGAATGCATATACATTATGCGTACAGTATGTTTTAGTCATATATAGAAAGCACTAGGTAATATAGTAAAAGTTAAAGCTTAAGGAATGCAGTTTAGATCTACTTTATTTATTTAAAGATTTTATTTATTTAGTTATTTAAGAGAGGGGGGAAGGGAGGGAGGCAAAGAAGGAGAGACACTTCAATGTATGGTTGCCTTTCACCTGTCTCCAGCCATGGACCTGGCTGGAGACCTGGTTATATGTGCCCTGGCTGGGAATCAAACCAGTGACCTTTGGGTTAGCAGGCTGGTGCCTTATCCACTGTGCCACCAGCCAAGATCAGTTAGATATATTTTAATAGGCCAATGGACAGTTTATATGATTAACAATAATCTTAAAAATTTTTTAAATCATTTTCCTGTAACACATTCCTTTTTTATTTGGCAGAAGCCTTTATTTTACTTTGAGTTCCGGGTAAGGATTTAGAAAAAGATTTAATAAATGTAATTGCTTAATAAACTAACCTAAGAGTTAATATGTAAAAAAATCATCTGGAGATTTTATATATATATGTGTATATTTCCTCCCTCTCACAAGCTATTAAGGTAACACCTAAGGTGTGTGTGAGTGTGTGTGTGTGTGTGTGTGTATATCTCCATACATACGTATACAAGGGAGTTTTACAATTACATATACACAGAAGCAACAATACAACAGCTAATCCTGGAATATTTCATATTATATTTTATTTTTTAAAAAGATTTTTATTATTATTGCCAGAGAGAGAGGGAGAGAGGCAGAGAGGGAGAGAGACATCAATGTATGGTTGCCTTTTACCTGCCTCCAGCCACGGACCTGGCTGGAGACCTGGCTTGCAACCTGGTTATGTTGCCCTGGCTGGGAATCGAACCAGTGACCTTTGGGTTCACAGGCCGGTGCCTTATCCACTGTGCTACCAGCCAGGGATATTTAATATTTTAATGTGCCCATTCTAAAGAATCAGTCATTAGAATTTAACCCTTTCAATTTTATTCAGTATATTTCCAAATTTTATTAAGTCTCCAAAATTTGCTTTTAAAAGAGTTTTATTTATTGATTTATATATAGAGGGAAACATTCCCCTAATTGGGGACCTGGCCTACAACCCAGGCATGTGCTCTGACTGGGAATCGAACTAGCAACCTTTAGGTTTATGGAACAATGTCCAACTCACTGAGCTACACCAGTCAGGGCTTCACAATTTGTTTTACATGAGAAACTACAAGGAAACTGTAACAAAAATGAAAATATTCTTCCATTCTATAAATGGCAACATCACATGTTTAATAATTGTAAGAGTTCTTTCAGGAACCCTCTTAGGTGGTAAGAAAAGACAAACATCA
Organism: Noctilio leporinus; assembly: GCA_004026585.1. NCBI lineage: Eukaryota > Metazoa > Chordata > Mammalia > Chiroptera > Noctilionidae > Noctilio > Noctilio leporinus. Next base: position 315,314 of record PVIW01000468.1, on the reverse strand, counting down.
CAAATACGGTTAAAGTAAGCTGTAGTCTAGTGTTCAGTCAGAATTACAACACAGTATTTACCATTCATACTGTTTATATAACAATCACTGTGTACAAACACACCATAAACATTTTTTTGAGACATAAAATTTATTAAATGGCCAAAGGTTTCTTATGCATCATTTTGGCTAGTTAAGCACTGAAAAGGAGAAAGGGTGTGCAGATACCTTATGACTCATGGCCATGTGTTTCCCATACTGAAATGCCATGTCCTGAACGTCAGCGTCATGCTTCGCTAATTCCATTGCAGCTTGGCAGCTCTTTGCTAATAAGGCACCATGGGAGAGAAAAATCCACTCCTTCCAAGTTGATATTCCAATGTCGTTTGTGATATAATCTTCCTAAAAAAATGCAACAAAAGCCAAGGATAAAGAGATATTGTGAGTAATTTGCTTTGGTTTTTGAAGAATAAGAGTTAAAATACAAACTATTCAAAACTCTCAGGGTACTGCAACAAGATAGGACTAAGAGATACTGAACCTACCTAAAGAGAACCAATAGGGTGAGAACTGCTTTTTTTTAGGGTAAGAGGGATAAATTAAAAAAAAAAAAAAAGCTAAAGCAAATTTTATTTTCAGCTAGGGGTTCTATTAAAATATGTTTATTGAATAAAGAAAAATTTGAAACTTGGATCTCTAACTCCCTTGCTATATTCCCAACAGTTCTTAAGTGCTAATATTCTAAAATACAAGAATCTTGTTGCCTTTAACTTATATGAAAATGTTAAAGGCATAATGAAGGAACTGCATTCTTTCGTAAACAGTTATATAGAAAAATCAGAGAGGAGGCAATCCTGTATAATGGAGTATGATTAGATTAATGTGGAGTATAATTAGATTCATGCTCACAAGAAGAAACAAGGTGATAAGGATATAACTGTAGCTTATTTAGTTTCATCTTTTTATTTTTTAAAGACTTTATTTATTATTTTTTTAGAGAGAGGGGAAAGGAGAGAGGCAGAGACTGAGACAGACATCAGTGTATGGTTGCCTTTCACCTGCCTCCAGCTACAGACCTGGCTGGAGACCTGGCTTGTAACCTGGTTATGTGCCCTGGCTGGGAATCGAACCAGTGACCTTTGGGTTCGCAGGCCAGTGCCTTATCCACTATGCCACCAGCCAGGGCTTAATTTCATCTTTTTTAAATTAGGAAAAATCATTATAGTATCTGTAAGAATACACACATTTACTGACTCTAGACCAATTGTGTCCAATAAAAATATAATGTAAGCCACGTATGCAACTTGAGGTTTGCTAGGAGCAAAAAGTGAAAAAAAAGGTGAAATTAATCTCTGTGTCGTATTTTATCTATCCCCATATGTCCAAAATGTTATTTCTATATATAATCAATGTAAAATTATGAATGAGCTATTTCCTTATTTTTATAATAAGTTTCCAAAATCAGTGTGTATTTGATACTTACAGCACACGACTAGCACATTTCAAATACTCAACAGGTACAGGAGCTAGTGGCTAGCCTACTGGGCAGCTCTGCTCTATGCAGGGAACTCTCTGAGGACAAGAGTGATTAAGTAAATATACAAAATAATGTTCATTTTATATTTGTTTTTGAAACGTTTAACTAGAATCCTTTGAGAAGGATTAATAACCCAAACATTTTACTTTCTGATGCCCATACCATAATACTTATTTTACCTTATTTGGGGACAAAATAAAAAACAGTAAGAAAACTTTAAAAGGAACAATTAACAGGTCAGCTCAGATTTAGCTCCTCCTCTTTCCTTATGCTGAAGGGAATCTCAGCTTAATTATATTAAGCTTTGAAATAAGAACAGAGTTCCACTTACGACAACAGTTACAAATATGCAACAAACACAGCATTGTGTAATAATCAGACAAGTCATACAGAGGAGGAGCAGTGCATATTAAGACCTGCTTTACAAAACATTAGGTATAAATAAAAACATTTTATTTCTGAAATCTGAGAAGGTATTTTAGGATGTGCAAAGTTAATAATATACTGTATTAATAAACCTAAGATAAAAACCATATTATCTTTCCATATGTACTAAAGAGGCACTTACCAAAATTCAACTCCTATTCTTGATAAGGAGAAAATGCTGAATAAAATAGGTAGGAACAGTTGTGCATTTCTTTAACATGACATATGTGTGTGTGCATGCATGCATGTGCATGTGCATGTCGAAAATTCACCAAATACTTTTCGGAAACACATGAGCCTTTCTTCCTAAAATCAGGAATAAAACAGGGATGCATGCAACACCACTACCTTTAACAATGTAATAGAAGAGGCAAAAAAAGGAGAGTGCAAAAATTAGAAGGCGTCTATCACTATTTGAAGCCAATATAATTATATTATATTGGGAAATAACAAGAGTCTCAACTAAAAACTACTACTAACAAGAAGATAACTCAGTAGGTAGCAGCATATAAAATTAATTTATTATTAATATAATCAATGAATTAACCATGGCTTTCATACATAGGAACTAATCACAAATTAGAATAATGGTCTTTTCTTCTATTGCATCTATGAAAAAAAGATTAAAAATCTGGAAATAAATTTAGACACGTACAGTATTGACAGGGAGGATATGTTAACATAAATTTAGACATGTACAGTATTGATAGGGAGAATATGTTAAAATACTACTGAAGCAACAAAAGTAACTTGAATGAATATAATGACTAATAACCCTTCATCCAACCAGGCAAGCCAAATGAAAAATTCACATGGAAACAAACAAACAAACAAACAAACAAACTAGACAGAAAAACCATAGGGGAAAAAATAGTGCAGGGCAGGGTTGTGAGTGTATAGCCCAGCTAGATATTGTAACATACTATAAAAAACCTCAGTAATTTTTTAAAAAATGCACTTTTCCCTGGCTATGACTCAGTGGATAAGGCACTGGCCTGCGAACCCAAAGATCACACTGGTTCGATTCCCCAGTCAGGTTACAAAACCAGGTTGCAAGTCAGATCTCCAGCCAAGGCTGTAGCTGGAGGCAGATGAAAGGCAACCATATGCTGATATTTCTTTCCCTTTCTTCCTCTCTCCCTGCCCTTCTCTCTGAGAATAATGAATAAAGTCTTAAAAAAAAAAAGTATTTTTAAGACAAATGATGGAACAAAATAGAAAATTCATAAATCAACCAAATTTATATACATGAATTTCTCTATATTTTAGGGAAGATTTTGACTTTTCAGTAAATAGTGCTAGTATAACTGAACAGCTATCTAGAAAAAAAAAAATCAAGACTGATCTGCATTTCACACCATTTACCAGGATGAACTCTAAATGGCTAAAATAAAAGCAAAGGAACCAACTACAAAACCAGACAGGATTAGAAGACAAAAGGCAATAAAGAGAAGTATTTGCATTTTCTATCACAGACAAATGACAGGCTAATGACAGGCCACCCACAAAGATGTCCACATCTTAATTCCTGGAACCAGTGAATGCCACCTTACATGGCAGAAGGGACTTTGAAGTGTTATAATTAAGTTCAGAATTTTGAGATGGGGGTATTATACTAGAGTAACTAGGCAGACTTAATGTAATCAAAAGGATCCTCATAAAAAGGAGGAAGCAGGATCTAAGTCAAAAAAGGTGATGCCAGAAGGAGAGAGATTGGCAGGTGCTACACTGATGGATTTGAAGGTGAAGGATGGGGCCACGGCCACGGAATGAAGGTGGAAACTAGAAAGGACAAGGGAATAGATCCTTCCCTTGAGCGTTCGGAAGGAATGCAATACTGCTGACTTGATTTGGGGGCTTCTGACCAATGAAAAAACCTTTTACCTCCCCAGTCCTTCACTCTTTATGCTGGTGAGTCTGTATGGAAATAGGCCCCTCAAACATGGCTGGTGGCAATGGAGGCTGGATAGAAATTTCCCAATATCTATCAAAATCACAAACGTATTTGCCCTGTGACCCAGCAATCCTATTTATAGGAATTAATATTACATACAAGTGCATTCACATACAAAATGAAATAAATACATACAAGGTTACAGTCTACTATTCACCTACCGCCAGGGTGATCATTTAAAACCATAAGCCAGGACAACTACCCATATTATTAGCTCATCTCCTAAGCGCTTCAAGTTGCAACTGCTCTAGAAAATTGAAGTGACAAGTGATGGTATTCAGATTCAGTGGAAAATGGATCAATTATACTTTCTGTTACTGGAGTTGTTTTTTACTGATGGATGCTAGACAATGCTTTATGTCAGCTGAAAAAATATTTGTAGCCCAAATTGGGAAGTTTATTAAAAGTCACCAAAATAGTTTTTTTGTTTCTGTCTGCTGCCCTCCATGGGCCTGAGAAATGAAAACTGATGTTCAGGATTCAGCAGAGGTTCTTGGGTAGCAATTTATGGATACTTCTACTACACAACACAGTACATGCTATTAATTTCCAGCACTATAGCTAGGATCACCTCCAAACCATACATAGATTGCATCTTTTACAGAATGATAATGACTAAAGCTTACATCATTGAGCAAAGTCCTATTTGAAAAACACTTCAAAAGATAAAACTGAGTGATGCATTTAACACAAATTAGGGTATCAATTATAAATGTTCTTTAGGCAGAATATTAAAATAATTAGACCAGTTGAATATGAATGTTCAAATATATATTTAAGTATTAAAAAATTAAATGAATAAAACACATACAATTAGAAGTTAAAAATAAAAACCAACCATAAGCCAGACAGAACCATGCTGGCTGTTCCTCAGATGCTCCAGGTCATGATCCTCCATGAGGCCTCCTACCTGGCCACTGCTCAATCGCATACTTTCTTTCCCCAGGTGTCTGCCCAGCTCCATTCCTCGTTGTCTTTAGGTGGGGGAATCAACTGTCAATTCCACATCCCTCCCCTGCCACTTTCCCTTTCCTTACTCTGCTTTAAACATTTTTCCTCGATACTATTGGACCCCTGATAGTTATTGTTTAATGGGTAGCTGCTTGCCCGCTATACTACAATTTTAGCATCATGAAAGTAAGGATTGTTTTACCCTCTGCTGAATTATCAGCACTCAATAGAAAGCATTAGATTTGCATTCAATACTTGCTGAATCTTTATCTTTCTTTTTCCCTTGCAACTTCCTCTCTCCTTCTTAAATTGGACATAATAAAGAACTGAAATAGTTCTCACTGCATGCCTTCCTCCTGCCCACAGACTCCAGATGAACTCAGGCACAGCGTTCCAGACCCTCCTTTTAGATACCAAGCAATACTGCTCCCTCTCCTGCTCCACTTTCCCCTTTTGAGGACTGCATTTCAGCAACACAGAACAATTTGCTGATTCTTGGAAAAAAAAATATTTCACAGTTGTGTGAATTTAAAATGTCATTCCTTCCAAAGGGAGTATCATCTTCCCCACTTCTGTGCCCACTAAATTGAACATATCCTGTTCAAATATCACTTCTTTGAGAAGCATTCTCAAATAACTCCAATAAATACTTTCCTCTTTAGACTAACATTACCTTATATTTCAGCAGAGTACTTAATTCTCTCTGAATTGTATGATTTCTTATTTGTCTCCTTGAGGGCTGATTTTAGTCATCTTTATATTTTTCATTACTTAGGCCATTTTTAAAAAAAGATTTTATTTATTATTTTTGAGAAAGGGAAGAGAGAGAGGCAGAGAGGGAGAGAGACATCAATGTATGGTTGCCTTTCACCTGCCTCCAGCTACAGAGCTGGCTGGAGACCTGTCTTGCAACCTGGTTATGTGCCCTGGCTGGGAATTGAACCAGCGATCCTTGGGTTCGCAGGCAGGCGCCTTATCCACTGCGCCATGAGCCAGGCCACTTAGGCTACCTTTAATTTCAATAGGTTTGCATATTTATCAGTGGCACTTAATAAATAGTTGTATGTTCTTTTAAAACTGTTTAAAAGCTAATGAGTAGGTATCTCAATACAATGGAAGGCTATTGAGCAACAAAAAGGAAGGAATTGCTGGCAGATGCTATGCCACAAATGAACATCAAAAATATTAAGCTGAGTGCAATGAGCCAGCCACAGAAGACCATACATTGTTCATTGCATTACCTGAGTTGCAGGTTACTGGTTGTCTGGCCTGGGCAGTGGGAACTAAAAACAGCCATGAGGAACCTTACAGGGGCATGTCTGAAATGTTCTAAAACTGATTTATGATGATGATTATATCACTCATTAAAGTTACTAAAAATCATTAAGTTGTACAGTTAAAATGGATTATGATGTCAAATATATCTCAATAAAGTTCAAAGAGTAAAAAGGTAATGAGTATAATTCTACATTTCATGGTCTCAAATGCTTAAATTCACATTTTAAAAAATTGATGCAACTCTCAACTCTTTGTGGTTTGATTACTACCCTCCTTTAATCATACAACACTTATTTAGGTTCTACCATGGGTCATTTTCTCTGTCCTCGAGAAGCTCACAGTTCAGGAATGGCATATATATCTTTATTTGTATGTGGATATAAATAAATAAATCAATATAGTTTTGTGGGAGGCAGTTAGGTGTGAGCAGAGCAAGGATGATGGGCCAGGCCATCAGGGCGAAAAGTTCCAGGTACCCAGCAACAGGCAAAAATGGGAAAGACCTCACTCCCAGAGTGACCTTTAGTCCCCTAGCATATCGCTGGCCACACTGTTTAGACCCCCTGACCTTTCATATCATTGGTCATGTTGTTTGAACCCTTCCTTGACTTCTCCTCTCATGGCCGGTCACTGGTCGTGCAGTACTCCCCTTGGTGGAGGAATTAGGGGACCAAAGAATGGCCTCATGTGATTCCCAGGCAGGCCCTTGAACCACCACTCCCTTAAGCATTAACCTTAGGGATAACATTTAGACCAAAGTTGTGTTCCCCCCGCCCCCCGGCGCCTAGGTGTCAACCAATCAGTGGAGACCATCACCCTGAGCAGACACACCTGGAAAGCTGAACAAGAGCCACTGAATCCTCCCCTGGGTACTTCCCTGAAATCCCCCACCTCTGGAGAGCTGATAAAAGACTTCAGGAGGAAGGTCCCAATGGGCTGGCTCTCTCCCTGGAGCACACCCACCCCCTTGTTCTCACCCTTTTCGCTCAGGCATGTTTTCCTTGCCTCTTTCTCCTAAGCTCCAAGGATGCTTCTTGTGCCTCTATAACTTGTTTTGTTAAGCCTATTTCTTCTATAGCCGACTTCTACCTCTGTGACTTATTAAATAAACTATTTTTTATAGTTTGAGTCTTGGCTCTGAATTCTTTCTTAGCCATGACCCAAGTGTGGAGGTTAATGAGCTGATGTCCAAACGCCAGTAACATTCTGGTGCCATTTCACTGCCAACAGTTCTATTTCAGAATAATTCTTGCATGATATCCAATGATCAAAGATTAGTTTTGTACATTATATTTTCCTTATTGTAATGAAGACATTTTATTATTCATCATTTCTACATTTTCAATTATGCAATGCATGATCACTGGAAAAAAATGAGAAAATGCAGATAACCAAGAAACAATTAATTTATAGTCCCTTGAAATCTGCTACCATAAGTTAATCATGTCATAAATTAATAATTATGTTCCTAAGTTAATCAGAAATTTTATACCCTGAACATTAAATTATTATTGTGAACTCGGTTACAAATGAAACAGTCTTTCCATTCATTTTCATCAGCTTGCCATGTATATATAATGAGAGCATGCTTTATTACAAAAAAAGATACTAAGAAACTGGTTTGATAACTACATTCAAACCAATATCTTCAGAAAGCTGATATATAGAATTGGGATGACATGAATGAATGCAGTCAGGGTAAATGAGATTTAGATATATTTACAGCATCGACTTACATATGTGTAATTTTTACTGAAGATTTATTATATATAAAAGGAAGATACATTCAGTGGATATTTTATTTTTGATGGGATTCTCCTTTTCTCAGAAAGGTAAATAAATGTATGACAACATATCTATCAAATGACTGTCAGACTGAAGTACATTAATTAAAAAAAATACAGGTCTCATACTGTCACATGATCTTTTTATTCAAGTTAGGCTTGTTCAAAAAACACACAGGAAAATAACTGAAGCTTGCAAGACAATGTTCGCATGAAATCATGGTGCTGGGGATTTTGCTCATATAAAATATGATGTTCTGCTACTGAGATGTCTGGGTGATGTGTACTTTGAGTTGCTTTTTTAACAGTAGTAATACATTTGTACAAATCTATTCACATGACACCAAAGTGTGTTTGTGAAAGTGGCTGCTCAGGATTAAAGATCTGGGCCATGGCCACAGATAAAAAGGCAAACTAACTGACCCAGGAAGATGTCAAAGTCCTAACTAGAACCTGCCAAACCAAACTTCTACCTTTCCCATTATCAGAAGAGTTTGAGAAACTTAGGAACAGACTATCTGTTGAGTTGAAAGTACTTTAGAGAAAGTATGCAAGTATTTTCTATTTTCACGCTTCCTACTTCAGATTCATACTCTGAGTCACTATATTTATAAATACAGCATAAACTTGAGTTTGATAAGAGAACAGATTTCTTCAATGCCACATTAGACTGTTTAAAATATTTTATTGATTTTAGAGAAAGAAAGGGGAGGAGAGGAAGGAGGGAAAAGAGAGAGAGAGAGAGAGAGAGAGAGAGAGAGAGAGAGAGAGAACATTGAAGACTTGCTGTTTTACTTATTTATACATTTATTGGTTGATTCTTGTATATGTCCCACCTGGGGATTGAACCCTTAACCATGACAGCGGGACAATGCTCCAACCGACTAAGCTGCCTGGCCAGGGCCAATACATTAAGATCATTTAAAAAATATATTTTATTTATTATTTTTAGAGAGGGGAAGGGAGAGAGGCAGAGAGGGAGAGAGACATCAATGTATGGTTGCCTTTCACCTGCCTCCAGCTACAGACCTGGCTGGAGACCTGGTTTGCAACCCGGTTATATGCCCTGGCTGGGGAATCAAACCAGTGACCTTTGGGTTCGTAGGCCTTATCCACTGTGCCACCAGCCAGGGCCATTAAGCCCATTTTAAATGTTTGCTTTAAGTTGCCTTTTCTCAGCTATTTTGAAAAACTAAACAATAGCCAAAATGGTATACTAGCCTTATTTAAAAAAAAAGTCAAGAAATTTTCAATAAAGACTTTCTAAATTTAGAGATAAGAAGGAAGCAAGGGGGAGAACGGAATCCAGTATTTCCTAGGAGCTAACTATGTAATGATACTGTCACATTTGTTATTATATTAGCTCTCAAAAAATTCAATTATCATTATTCCCACTTAATAGTTAAGAGGATTTAAACACAGTCTTTTGACTAAGAGTAGACATTAGTAAGTGGTTGAAATGGGTCTCAGATGTATAGCAATTGGCTTCTACTTTGCTTCATATATAACAGAAATACATGCAAAATATCTTTTATAGTTTAAAAAACTAGGTTGTATTTAAGAGTAAATAGCATTTCATCTATGTTTCAGAAAGCACTTTTAAACCTGTATATTTGGTCTTTAATAATATCCCAGAGTCTAATGGAAGATATCCAAGAGTCTAGAATATGTATGTAAGTAACAAGATTACACATAGTAGATAACATAAAATATTTTTTCTGGAATCCTAAGGAAGGGAAAAAAGAATATGATTTTAACAGCATCATTCTAATAGGATGAAATAACTTGCTCTTATTTACAATCCAATCACATTTGAAATAGTAAATAGGTATCTGGAAACTTTACATCTATGTAAATCAAGAGAAAGAGGCTCATAAGATTTGATAAATGCATATAACTAAGTCTGCTTTTTTTTTTTTTTACATCATCACCCAAGGACATTTTTCATTGCTTTTTAGTGAGGGAGGAAGGGAAGAAGAGAAACATCAATGTGAGACAGAAGCATAGACTGGTGGCCTCCGTTAAGTGCCTGGACTGGGGACAAAACTTGCAACCCAGGTATATTCTCTGATTAGAACTGAATTGCATTTACGGGACAATGTTCCAACTAACTGAGCCACACCAGTCAGGGCTAATGTCTTTTTAAAAGTGCTTCTATATAATATATAAAGCTTTAAAAATTTTACTTAGTAATAAGAGAAGGGTTGCCAGAGACTTTCAAAATCAGAAATTCTTTGGTGTGGGGCCAGTCAACATTTCTCCACTAGTTAGTTTTCGTTGAGATGTATGGGAACAATCATGCTGAAGTGGGGTCAGGATGAAGAAGGGAAGACTATTTTACAGCACCCATCTTTCACCAGGGGTATCCTTGGGCTGGGGGAAGCTTTCAGCAGCTAGAGGGCAGCAGATAGTCTTCAGATGGGTTGTGCAGTACAGCAGGAGGGAATGCTAATTCTTTCAGATGAGCAAACTACACAGCGCCGAAGGGAAATGTGGCGTGCTTTGAGATGCCGTGTATGCTGGTGCTTGACAGACATATAAAAGTAGTTGCAGTTTAACTGATTTTGTGTGTGTATGCACGTGTGTGTGCGTGTGCTTACTACATGCCAGGCATTGAGGATATGTCTAGGAGTTGATTCCTAATTACGCCTTAAAATTGGGCATTACTCCTTCACCTTTACTAGAAGTTCAGCAGGGGAGAAAAACAGTAAATAGTCAGAAAGTAGTTTGGTAGGTGAAAAAAAGCTTTATTTACAGTACAGAGAAGGGAGTGAATAGTTCTATCAAGAAAGGATTAAAAGCCCTGGTTGGTGGCACAGTGGATAAGGCGCAGGCTTGTGAACCCAAAGGTCACTGGTTCGATTCCCAGCCAGGGCACATAATCAGGTTGCAAGTCAGGTCCCCAGCCAGGTTGATAGCTGGAGGCAGGTGAAAGGCAACCATACATTGATGTCTCTCTCCCTCTCTCCTTTCCCCCCCCTCTGAAAATAATAAAATATTTAAAAAAAAAGGGTTAAAGAAGGCTTCAGTTGTGGGGGCGGGGTTGTTAGCCGAGTGTGTTTTTGAATGATAAACTGAAATTAGCCAGAAAGATAAGGTAGGGGTGACTTTGGGGCATCAACATTTATTTCATATTATTGAAGCACACAGTTGGATAGGTAGGTGAAGAAAGACAAGACTAGTCAGGTAGTTAAGAGGTCCAGAGGTTTGGGTCCTATTTAGGTAGAGGAAACTATTTTCCGTAGGAAATAGGATTACATGTGAAACGTAGATGGATTGCTCCAGAGGTGGCTTAGGCTGGGGAAGATCCAGTAAGGGATGAAGGGCTATATTCTAGGTAAGCAGGGATGAGACACAATGGTGGCTGGTGGGAATTGAGAGGAAAGAGCAATCCGAGCTGCTCACAGAGTGAAATAAGATAGCTTCCTATGTGGACATGATCATCACTGACCCAGGGTCCATTCCCCTCTTCCTCCTTATTTTATTCAGGTAGTCACCGCTCTTGTCAATAATTAATTTAGGAACATGAAATCTGTCCAGAAAAAGTCCAGCCATTGTTAATATAATGAGAACAGTTTGCATGACATCAGTGTAACCTGGCAGCCAAGGAGAGTGGACTGGAATGTGCATGTGTGAACAATGATGACTTCACTGTACTAGTCAGTGGGGGTGATAGATGTCCTTGAGTGAACATGTGTACTGTGTGGCTGTTGCTTTTAAAATGACTAAGTAAAGTGATGATAAATCTGCATCAAATTTTGCATTAAGCTTCAGCATTCCTCCATGGAAACTATTCAGATGATTCAGAAGGCTGCAGCTATGGGCAACTGGTGATTGGCAGCTTCATTATGACAACACACCCGTTCATGCATCATGTCTTATGCAGAGTTTTTTTTTGCAAAACATCAACTCACCCAGGTGACTCAGTCCCCCTACAGCCCAAATTTGGCATCCTGTGACTTCTAGCTTTTCCCCAAACTAAAATCACCTTTGAAAGGGAAGAGATTTCAGACTTGATGAGATTCAGGAAAATATACCAGGGCAGCTGATGGTGACTGGAACTGTGTGAGGTCCCAAGGTGCCTACTTTGAAAGAAGACTGGGGTATCATTGTCCTATGTACAATGTTTCTTGTGTCTTCATCAATAAATGTCTCTATTTTTCATAGCACATGACTGGATACTTTCTGGACAGACCTTGTGGTATACCTTGATTTGATTTTAGGCATTGAGACATGAGGGAGGTCTACCAGGGAGCTCCTAGAAGGAGACCTGGGTAGAAATGGCAACTTTTTCCTTTTGATGTTGCTTTGTCTTGGCAAGACACACCTAAAAGTACTATAGCCAAAATGCCACCAACCTGATAATAAAATAGGTCTCTAGGAGGCAGAGCAGAAAGACAGAAAACCTTGGTACATGAAGTTATCAAATTAATTGTCCCTGATGTCTGCCTACCTCTGTAAGTTCAAAGTAAAATGTATGCCTTTATCATTATATTTATTTAATTGGGTTTTCCTTTTATTTGCAGTTGAACACATTTCAATAAAGTCACTCCTTAAGATGAAGAATGTTTACACTACATGAAGTTTATACATGCCAACATTAATAACTAAAATACCTTAGGAAGAACTTCCTTGGGATGATGTATGAGCTATCCATTACCATGTAACAAATTACTCTGAAGCTTAGCATCTTAAAACAACAGTCATATGAAAGGACTGGAGAATCTGCTTTCAAGCTCACTCAAGCTGTTGGCAGTAGGTATTATTAGTTCCTTGCCACATGGATGGAAAAGTCCATAGGGCTGCTCACATGGCAAGTGATCCAGCAGAGTAAGAGTGAAAGCACACTCCAAAAGGAAAGTTCATAATTCTTTACAACCTAATCTCAGAAGTGACACACACCACCACTTCTGCTGTATGTTACTGATCACACAGACCAACCTTGCACAACACGGGAAGGGACTACCCAAGGAATACTAGGTGTGGGGCTCACTGAGAGCTATCTTGCATGCTGGCTACTACAGATGGAGCCTATAATTAGATCACTGGGTCAACAGATCTGAACAGTTTAGTCTCTTAAAACATCCTGCAAACTGTTTTACAGAAAGGTTCTTCTGATGTGCACAATGACCATCCAAGTTTGACTTGCCACTAAATAGAATTATTGTTTCATTGTGAGTTTAATAGGTAAAAAGTGGCATTTCCTTTAAATATGGAAAGTCACTTCATTTACTAGCTATATGCCCACAAATTGAAAGGTCACTGATTCAATTCGTCAGGGCACACGCTTGGGTTGTGGATTCGTACAAGAGGCAGCCAATTGATGTTTCTCTCTTACATCTAACTTTCTCACCCTTTCTTTCTCCACCTCTTCCACTCTCTCTAAAAAAAAATAAACCTTTTTACAAAGATTTACTGAGTATCTTCTATGTACAGGAATTGTTCTAATTGTTCATGCCAGTGAGTAAAACTAGAGTTCCTGCACTCACAGTTCTTAGTCTAGTCCTTAGTAGGGAAGGAAACCAGACAATCAGACTAACTTCACGGACAGACATACCTGGGGGGAATGAGCCTGACTGAGGCTGAGGAAGTGACACATGAGCTGACATAGGAAAGATAAATAAGGGTCATGTTATAAGGAAGATGAAGTATGTGCTAGGCTTCAAGAATAGCACACACAAGGCAGAATGACGTCTGAGAAGTCAGAAAAGGCTGCTGGGGCTGGTATGCAGACAATGAGGGTGAGAATGACTCATGACAAGACTGGAGGGATGGACTGGCCTCAGACTATGCAGAGTCTTCCGGGTCACCTTCAGGATTTTGGTCTATATCCTAAGAGGGATGGGATGTCGCGGGGGGCTGAAGCGGTGGCACAACAGCATCAGGTTCGCATTTTTTAAAATCCTCATCGGAGGATTTGTTTACTGACTTTAGAAAAAGAGGAAGGAGGAATGGGGGAGATACAGACAGACAGGTTGATCCCTAATGGGGATCAAAACTGCAACCTGGGTATGTACACCAATTTTTTGGTGTACGGAATAATGCTCCAACCAACTGAGACAGAGCAGATTAGCATTTTGACATACCCTGTAGTGTGAAGAAAAGACTGAAAAAGAGGAGTATTGTATTCAGGGAGGTGAAGAAGGAGGTCACTGGAGCAGCTCAGACAAGAGATGGTGGAATCTTAGACTATGCGAAAGGGGTAGGCACGGGGGTCCAACCTGGTGCAGTTCGTGTCCCTGACGGTGCGCGAGAGGCATAAACAGGGTACCGCCCTTTACTGCTGCTGTGAACTGAATGCGTATGTCCCGGCAACGCGCACATGTTGAAGCCCTAAGTGCCAGTGTGTTTCTATTTTGAGTAAGGGAGTAATTTAGGTTAAATGAAGTCAGAAGAGGTCCTGATCTGATAGGATTGGTGTCCTAACAAGAAGAAATACCAGAGAGCTTTCTCTGCTCTCTCCCCACTTATGAGCACACAGTGAGGAGGCAGCTATCTGCAGCCAGGATGCAGCCTCACCAGAAACTAAGTTGGCCAGAACCTTCATTCTGGACTTCTAGTTTCTAGAACTATGGCAAAAAATAAGTTTCTGTTGTTTAAGCCATGTAGTCTTTGGTATTTTGTTACGGCAGCCTGAGCTAGCTAATATAACTACCTTCTTATAAATCTTAGGATTCAATCAGTGATGTTTTGAAAGTATATTTATACTGTTCCTTGCAAAATCTTTTCACTATAGTCTTAACAAACCATCATATTAATGGTTATTATGCTGCCTTAAAATGTATTGGGAAGGCCTACATGCTGGTTATCTGTATCTGAATAAGAAACCACCTGAAAACTTAGTAATAGAACAATCATTTTACTATGCTCACAGATTCTATGGGACAGGAATTCAGAAAGGGAACAGAGAAGATGGCTTGTCTCTGTCTCATGATGCCTGGGTCCCCAGTTGGGAAGCCCTGAACAGCTCGGGAAGAGTCAAAGGACTGGAGTTACCAGGGATCCACTTCCAATAAGATGGCTTAGTCACCTGCACATCAGTCAGGCCCACTTGGGACTGATGACTAGAGCACCTCCCCATGGCCTGTCCCTGTGGCTTCTCACAGCATAGTGGCTACATTCTGAGAGGGAGCAGAGAGAGGGTGTGTTTAAAGAGGGTGGGCACTGCAAGGCACCCTTTCACAGGCGAGCCTGAGAGGCTGACGAGTTAGGTAGTATCACTTCTACTATACTGTTTGTTGAAGTGCTCACAATCCTGCTGAGATTCAGGGGAAAGAGACACAGATGCTCATCACTTGATGGGGGACGTTGAGAGAATTAGAGAATTTGTGATTTGTTTTCCTTAACCATCATTCTCTACTTCTGAAGAGAGTACTCGGGTGAGCAACTTTCTGTGCTCCCTCCCATTCTGCTCTGGCTGAGGCGGCGGGTGACAAAGGAGATGGAGGAAAGCAACGAGGGTAAGGCTGGTGAGGGGCAGCGGTATTAAGGATGACTCCTAAAGTTTTCGAGCTGAGAATCTGAATGAATGGTGGTACTCTTTGTGAAGACAGAGAACAATGGAACGGGTTTGGAGGGAAAGAGCATATATCTGGTCTTAATATGTACTGAGTCTGAGATGCCTGTGATACCTATGAATGGAAACAGTGAGTAAGCACAAAATATTTACCTCCACATCTCAGTCATCTGGGATGGAGATATAAACTGGGACTCACTGGCATACAGACAGATGGTAATTGAAGGCTTGGGCTTCATTTTCTTAATGGTCTATTCTTGTTCTGGGATCAGAATGGCATTCTATTAAACAATTTACATGCTTAATAATGATGTTTCATCTCTCAGGCAAATAAACTGCCTTTTAAGATGTTTTGCTGTGATAGCCGTCAGTGAGTGCCTAGAGTACCTCTAAATGGTATATAAATTCAATTTAACATTTAACAAATAAAAAATTCACCAGCCGGATCCACTCTAAACTTGAGGGTCTACTTAATCAAAAGGGCCATTCTATGTACTAAGCTTACTCAGTCACCAGTAGCTTTCCTGCCTTCTTAACTTCTCTATCAACCTTCACTTTACTACCTTTGCATATCTAACCCAATACTCCTATATCTGACTTCTAATGCATTTTCTTCACAATACAGTTGCTGCTTCTTCCTTTAAATAACATTTTGTGGATTAAAAAATATATAGAATTATTTTTCAAATGTAGTAGTGGGTACCTAGGTGTTTTATTTTAATGTCATTATTTAAACTGTATATATGTCTTTTGTATACTTGATACATTTAAAAACAATTAAATCACACTCAATGGCCTTTAAATCTGACTAATTAAACATTTTTATTTACAATGAATGATTAAAGACTGTATTGACTTTAAGGAAAAACATCGTTAGTACAATTATAGGTATTTATCACCACCACCAGCATCTTTAAAGTCTTGAATATGTGAGTGGTATAAGTTTGAACAGAAGCCCAGCAAACAATAAAGCATGATATGGCATGTTTTATTAGCTCATTAACACATGTGTCTTAGGTATAGTGTGAGGGACAGGTTATAAGTAAATGTACTGGTGAAATATACCCCAGAGTGTCTTAATGGTTTTATAAGCACTTGCTGCTTTATTTTTTAAAGATTTTATTTATTATTTTTAGAGAAGGGGGAAGAAAGAGAGGCAGAGAGGGAGAGTCACTGCTTTATTTTTAAACCCCTTGAAATATACTCATATGTTTTCTTCTAAAGATAGTTTTTATACTGTAGTTTTTCTATATACTTTGGGGTATTTTTAACTTCAAAGAATGGATAATAAGCCCTGGCTGGTGGCATGGTGGATAAGGCACCGGCCTGCGAACCCAAAGGTCACTGGTTCAATTTCCCAGCCAGGGCACATAACCAGGTGGCAAACCAGGTCTCCAGCCAGATCCCTAGCCGGAGGCAGGTGAAAGACAACCATACATTGATGTCTCTCTCCCTCTCTGCGTCTCTCCCTTCCTCTCTCTAAAAATAATAAAATCTTAAAAAAAATAAAAGAATGGATGATAAAGTTTTCCCATTTCTCATCTACAGAAGAAAACTTTCAATAGAATTGAATAGAATTCCCTTCTATCTTGATAAAGTTAATTAACTTCTTTGAATTCAAAACTCATTGATTACTTATCTCTAGTCAACCTCCCCCAGCCACCTTCATCCATTTTATTGGATTAGTTTGCAGAGCCCTGGATTTCCCATCATTATCTTTGCTTCTGTTTGCATACTGAACTACAATTCCTCTACAATAAAACTCTTTGCTCCTGTCTGGCTGCCTGAGGATCGACTGCCATAATGAACAACATGACAACTATCCCAACCAGGAAGTTCATGACTAATCAACTACTTCAGTGGAGGTGAATGGTCATTGATGTCCTTCATCCTGGGTAGACAATGTTACCTAATACAGAAATTTAAGAGAAACTCACTAAAATGTACAAGACAACAATGGCTGTCATCTTTGTATTTGGATTCAAAACCCACTGTATTGGTGGCAAAACAACTGGCTTTAGCACAATTTATAATTCATAAACCCAAACAGACTTGCAAGACATGCCCTGCATGAAAAGAAAAAGACTTCCAGAAAACAGCGAAGGAAACGTTGGCCTTTGTGGTCCCTCTGACATGATCTGTGGTGATTGTGCAGATTTTTCATAATAGGATTAATAAACTATAAAACTTTAAGAAAAAGAAACACACACACATACCAACACTCTGTAGTTACTTCAGAAACAGCCTTGACATGGGGTTCCTGAAACTCAAATACTGGACCTCTGCTGTCTACAGCTTGGAGTAGAGGATGACACTTCAGTAATTTAGTAGTTCCTAGCCCTGGAAGGCAGGGTTTTGGTCCTCAGGATGGGAGCTCTGTCAACTTCTTGAA
The DNA here is from genome assembly GCA_004026585.1 of Noctilio leporinus. NCBI lineage: Eukaryota > Metazoa > Chordata > Mammalia > Chiroptera > Noctilionidae > Noctilio > Noctilio leporinus. The sequence goes on along the minus strand of PVIW01000468.1, from coordinate 297,497 downwards.
CAGAACCCCAATGACAGGCATGGCCTAGACCTCCAGGTCCCTACAGGTTCTCTGATTCTAGTTCACTATCGGTAAGCCTACTCCTAAGTCGGTGCCTTCAAACAACAGTTATTTATTATTGCTCATGTGTTTGCGGATCAGCTAAGATTCAGCTAATCTACACTGGTAGCTCTGTTTCTCACACATGAGCCACCAGTCTCCGGGTTGGCTGGAGGGGCTCTGCTCCAAGTGAATCTTACTCTCCTTGGGCCAGCAGTTTAGTCAGGACATGTTTTTCTCATGGACTGGGCAGAGGCCCAAGAGAACCTTGAATTGGTCAAAGCAAGTCAAATGGCTGAGTCCGGAGCTAAAGGGCACATAGGTACCCCTGCCCCATTCACTGATTCACTATTGATCCTTTTTAAAATCGTCACGCTTTCCTAGCAAGGCTTTTTTGCTCCAGCTCCAGCTCCAACTTTGTGTCCATCTCAGCTCTCAATACAGGCCATCACAGTTACGTGGGGAAAGACATGGGTGTGTGTATTAATTATTTATTGCTGCATAATAAATTATCCCAAACATAGTGGCTTAAAACAATAATAAACATTATTTCTCACAATTTCTGTGGGTCAGGAATTCAGGAATGGTTCAGTGGAGTTGATCTAGCTTGGGGCCGCCCATGAAAGACTAGAACAGCTACATTCCTCTGATGAAGAGACCAAAATAAACCTGTTCAAATAACCTGTATTTTAAATTACTGCCCACTATTTTTAAAACATATTTTTGTGCAATGTAATACATTTTATGGAAAAATGCTGTTTAAAGGGTACTTAGAACCAAAATAAAAGGCTGTGATATGTAAAGGATAGGTTGAAAGACAGTAAAAATGGACTCAATGCCACAAACTCACAGTGAGAGAGTAAAAGCAGGAGACAAACTGTAAATCACTTGATAACCTGAGAGAAAGGATACCTGCTGAAGTCCTGGGTCCTTTCCTACATTTGTTTCCACCAACAGCGATCTTGTCTGCTGCTTCACACCTGTGTTACTCCAACCCTCTTTCTGGTCTCTCTGTTTCTAATTTCCCTGGCTTCCAATTCATTCTAGTTACAACTCTGACAATAATCTTTATTAAAGATCTTATTGTATTATATCCTATGGTGCTTTCCTTCTGTTTACTATTTTAAATCCAAACTTCCCTAAACAAATGTTCAAGATCTACCCACTGACTCATTGATGGTTTTTTTTTTTTTTTAAACTGTCACTCGTTTCTAGCAAGGCCCCTTTTCTCCAGTTCTGACTACAACTTTTTCCTCTATCTCAGGTCTCAATACACGTGTACCTGATTTGTCTAGCTCAGCTGGGGAGTCTTCTTTCCATTCCCGGTTCCTGAAGGAACCTGAAGCTGGTTCCTCCCTCTAGCCTTTGCCTCTTTGCCTGAGTTGCTTCCTCTTCCCTGGAACACTTTTCACTCTGTTATTTCCACCCCCCACCCCCAACCCACACACAGCTAGCAGCTTTTTGTCATTCAGAACTTAGCTCAAAAATTATTTCCTTAGAGAGGACTTCCATGAACATCCAACTTAAAGTAACTCCCTCAATCTGCCACTAGCATTTCTCCCAACTTAGTTCTTAGCTGTGCAGTATCACTGTTACTTATTTTTCTTGTTCATTTGTTTATGTGATTGTTTACAGTCAGCCTCTCTGCTAAGATGTAAGCTCCAGGAGGGCAAAGTGGTCTCATTCACTGAGCAGGTGTATTACTAGTGTCTGTCACACAGCAGATTCTCAAAAGATGTGTTACATGAATGAATCAACAAAGCAGACTTCCCAGATGATGTTCAAAGCCAATTTTCTGGTCTCTACAAACCTCAATTTCTAATACCTTCTAACATTCAACTTGAAATGACCTCACCCAAGAAGCTTCTCCTCAACATTGTTGATTCTTAATTCTGCCCTTTCTCCTATATGTTTAGCCTATACCATACAATTTCACATGTAATAGGGTAAATTGCTCTCTAGTGGTTTCACATGCATGTTGTCCCTCTGAACTATATGTATCAGCAGATCCTTGAGGGCAGATATGTACTTAAAAAAATTATTGATTTTAGCAAGAGAGGAAGGGGGAGAGTGAGAGAGAAAGAAAAATCAACTTGTTGCTTTCGTATGTGCCCTGACCGGGAATTGAACCCGCAACCTTTTGGTGTATGGGAGGATGCTCCAAGCAAGTTAGCCAACCAGCCAGGATACAGGTCTGTATTTTCTGCTGTAGCTTTATTTTAAATCTTCCAGTAGTACTCTGTGTGCTATTGTACACATAGCAGCATTTCAATATGAGTTTCCAAACTTGTATTGAAACACAGAGATATATTATGCACTTTAGAACTATATTAGGCACTTTATCAAAACCACCTAATATAGCTTAATGTAGAATTTATGATAACAAACAATTCAACCAGAATCCAATGAGAAACACTTCATCTAAGTTTCCCAAATTTAATATTATTATTATTTTTTCTATTTCTTTATTATGTTAATGTTATCAGGAGATAGTATCTTATTCCCTGTTTTTCATCAAAAGAAATATCTTCACTAAGATATAAATTACTACATATACTGATTTCTAAGTAGATGGAAGAATTGGCTGTTTGCCATTTTATGTTGAAGGTACTATTTACTACATTTGCCAATATCCATTACATAAGGACCAATCACAAATATTCCTATTTGTTTAATTTTAGGAAAATATTTCTACACAAAAATTTCCTGTAGCCTTAGAAATCAAATAATGAAAAATTCAGAACACAGTATATTTCCCTATCAGTATTAGTTGGGAAGAAATGGTATCAAATTCCAATCCACTTATAGCACCTCCTAGTACTACTAATTACCACTTCAACTTCCTTCCCATATTCTTCATTCTATTTTTTTCATTCTATTTTTATCAACTTTTTTTGTTCTCTCTGAATACCAAAATTCATTTACCTATAAGTCTACAAAGAGAAATTTTCACATTACCTCTCTGGAGTAATGTGACTCTTTCACCTGCTGAGTCTGCCAGCACCTCAACATTAATCTGACATCAACTAAACTCATCCATTTCTCTCTATTGCTAACCCTCTTTTAAGTCAAATCTATCATCATTTTCTCCTGGTTAACCAGGTGCAAAATAGTGGTGCCATTTCTGATTTCTTACTTTCATAGCTTAAGCACCCAACAGACACACTAAAATAAGCACTTAGGTTACCAGCAACACAAAGGTACTATAAAAATTATTGGGGGAAATTTCATCCTTGTTATTTTTTAAAAAGTCATTACAACACAGATCAAAAAATAAAATCAGCTTTGCGCAGTGGCAGTATAGTAGTCAATGAGGTTTATCCAATGCGCAATTATTGCTAATTGAAAACTTTTCCCAATACCCCGCCATGACAACTTGAAATATAGTTGGAACTGGCAATTTTTGGCAGCCTTTATGGAGATCAATTTAAAAAAGAACAATAATAAAATCATCAGGACTGGTACTTCCAGCAAGATGGAGCAACAGTATTAGATTTGCTCTCCAACCTAAAACAACTAAAACACAGGGCAAAATATATGAAAAACAAAAGCTTTTAAGATATTTGAAATCGGGAAACAAATGGACAATGATCTCTGGGAGACAATGCAAGGCTGCAGTAGAGCCTAATAGTCTCCCCGAGTTGAGAAGATGGACTGGGTGTATGAGAGGCCAAAGAGGGTGAGAATTAGGAGCTAGAGTTCATAGGGCAGAGTACTAGAGACAAGAGATCTGTCCAGAGTGTGGGAGATGTACAGAGGGTTTCCTTGAAGTCTTCAGCTGAGTCTTACCAAAGTCTGGGAAGACACTCGTTCAAAAGGTATAGAGGAAATAATCCCTACAGCTCACAAGGGGCTAGGAATAGTTCCTGTTTCCACCGGTCAGAGTGGAAATATTTGTAATTCACAGGGTATCAGTAGAGCACTCTGAAATACTTGCCTTAGTTGTGGGGAAAATTAGCCCTAGACAAAATGTTACTCTGATCCTGCCTAACTAAGCTTAAAAACAAAACCAAAAGGGATCAAACTGTTTCCAGTAATTTAAAAATAATACCAAGAAGCTCAATGAACCTCAAGCATAAGAATCATGAAAAAAGTGACACCAAGGCACATGATAATCTATAGTAAAGAGAAAAATCAATAAAAAACCCATAAAGTCTAGATACGTTATAAATAGAAGAACAAAGATAAGGATGACAGCAGCTTTCTTGTTGGCAAAAACTAAGAAGCCAATAAATATAAAAGAAAAAAATTTTAATCCTGAATTCTATATCCAGTGAAACATATCTTTCAAAAACAAGGTCAAAAGAAAGGCTTTTTCAAACTCACAAAAACTGAAAGAATTCATCACCAGCAATGACGAAAGAAATGTTTTAGGAAGAAGAAAACTAATAACCATGTAGAAGTCTGGATTGATACAAAGAAGTGAAAAGCACTGAAAATGTTAAATGTATGGGTAGATATAAATGACATTTTAGAAAATTAAAATCCTCCAAGAATACAATGAAATGTATAAAGCAAAAACACTAACAATATTATGGAATTTACAACATACAGGTATCCCCTGCTTCTCAAAAGTTTGTGTTATACCACTTTGTTTTTATGAAAAACCTACACTGGCACCTATTTTTGCTAACTGAAAGAAATCTGAAGAGAATTTTTGCTTTAACAGAAAAAGGCAAGAAGTGTAAATAGTGTTGACTAATTGCTTAGCAGCGAATCATTACAGAGGTAGCACGTACCCTGAGCAGTGAATGGCACCACATAGTTACTTCCCTGGAAATTATAATCAGCATCTCAGGATTTCTTAGCTTTGAACTGTGTCTCTGAGCATGTGTGCTTCATCTTGATTTATTTCGTGTATCCATTAGCACATCTGATAAAAGCTAAATCTCCTACCCCTCAATGCTGATGTATCTCTCCACACCATGTTCCTCTCCTTTCTTGGAGAGTGAACTCTTTATGAATTCTTTCACAGCCTGTGCCACTGGCCACCCTAACAACTCACATCATAAGGGTGCCAAAAGAAGAGAAGGAACAAGAAATTGTAAATCCATTTGAAAAAAAATATGAAATAATTATTCTTCTCTAAGTTGGGAAAAGAAATAGACATGCAAATCCAGGAAGGACAGAGAGTCCCAAACAAGATGGAGGCAAAGAGGCCCAGACTAAGGCACATCATAATTAAAATGCCAAATGTTAAAGATAAAGATAAAGAATCTTAAAAGTTGCAAGAGAAAAGCAGTTAGTTATCTACAGGGGAGCTCCTGTAAGACTGTCAGCTGATTTTTCCAAAGGAAACTTTGCAGGCTAGAAGGGACTGACAAGAAATATTTTAAGTCATGAAAAGTGGGAACCTACAGCCAAGATTACTCTACCCAGCAAAGCTATCATTTAGAATCGAAGAGCAGATAAAGAGCTTCCCAGGCAAGAAAAGAATAAAGAGTTCATCATCACCAGGCCATTATTATATGAAATGTTAAAGGGACTTATTTAAGAAAAGATCAGAACTATCAACAATAAAATGACAAACTTATATATCTACCAGCAACTGAATCTAAAAAAAAACAAACTAAGAAAACATGAACAGAGACAGAATTATGGATACAGAGTTTTTACATGGTTGCCAGATGGGAGCGGATGTGGGGGAATGGTTGAAGAGGTGAGGGGATTAAGAAGCACAAACAGGTAGCTACAGAATAGCCACAGGGATGTAAAATACAGCATAAGAAATGGAGTGGCCAAGAACTTATACATACGCATGATCCATGGACATGGACAAGGAGACTGCCTGAAGGAGTGGGGGCTGCTGGGTAGAGGAAGGCAAAGGGGAAAATAAGGACAACTGTAATAGCATAATCAATAAAACAAATTTTAAAATATTTGTGTATAGTGAGTAACATGGGTATAATGTACAAACTCTCCTGATTGTGGAATTCTTAGAATGGTAAAAACATTTAAAATGCAATTTTCTATTTAACATGTTTCTTTCTTCAATTAGTTAAAATAAAAAACAGTAGAGAGAGGAGAGATTTTACAAACATTAAAGAAAGCACTGTGCCCTGGCTGGTGGCACAGTGGATAAGGTGCCAGCCTGTGAACCTAAAGGTCGCTGGTTCAATTCCCAACCAGGGCACATAACCAGGTTGCAAGCCAGGTCTCCAACCAGATCCTTAGCTGGAGGCAGGTGAAAGACAAACATACATTGATGTCTCTTTCCCTCTCTGCCTCTCTGCTTTTCTCCCTTCCCCTCTCTATAAAAATAATAAGTAAAATCTTAAAAAAATTAAAAAATAGAAAGCACAGCAACTAATTCTTATTGTCAGGATAAATGGTTCACAAACTAGCAAATGTAAAAATAAAAATGCTATTTTTCAATGGCTAGAACAAAGGATGGATTTCCTAAATTACTTTGAACTTTTGTATTGTCACAATTTACCTATTATCTATTAAGTATTACTAAAATAACTCACATCAATTCTCATACTTTTACTCTACAAACTTCTTCTGGAGAAGATGATTTCAAGAGTACTCAGTTCCAATTCCCCTCCATTTGCTTTATTGCATTTATCCTTATTACACAGACACTGCTCGGCAGAAAGCTATTTTTATACTACCTGGATTCTCCAGCACTGTCTCAAGCAGCCATATAGAATACAGACCACTATCGTATCCTCCTATCCATAGACAGATGAAATGGTTTGCAGTTTAAAAATCACAAGGCAGTTCTTTTGAGTATGGAATTGGCCCAAGAGTAGGGTGGTTATGCAACTCCCTTCCCACAGGACCTCCACTTGTGGTGGCTTTGCAGTCATGCCAAAGGGGAAAACCTTAAAGGCACTCCATGTGGGGCTGTGCTCTCTGCCTCTGAATTGATTCCTGGGCAGTTAGGAACACCAAATTCTGAAAAAAAAACATTTCAATGGCAAGCATACTGGAGGGTGTGTGTGTGTGTGTGTGTGTGTGTGTGTGTGTGTGTGTGTGTGTGTGTGTCTGTAGCCAGAATTTTTCTGGTTAGGAAAGGAAATGTGGTTAACCTAAATTGCACATGGAGCACAAATAGAGGCATCAAAAACCATACCCTCTGCCTCAGTTCAACTATGCATTTTTGTTTCCATTATTAAAAAAAAAAAAAAAGAAAGAAAGGCACTTTAAATACTTTGGCTATGTTCAGAAATGTAACTGCTTAAGAAAAGTCTTAAGTGTATTAAAGATCTGTGTTTGGGGTGGGGGTAGGTAAAGGGGGCAGATGAACAAAGTAGTCCACTCCACTCCGCTCTAAAGAGAGGAAAAGAGAGGGAGAAAGAGGAAAAGAAACATCACATGACAGAGAAACATCAAGTGACAGAGAAACATCAACTGGGTTGCCCTTCATGTGCACTCTGACTGGGGACCGGGACCAAACCCACAGCCTAGGCATGTGCCCTGACTGGGAACAGAACCCATGATCTCTTGATCTGTGGGACAATGCTCAACCAAGCCACACTGGCCAGAGAAGCTACAGATTCTTTTGTATAAAACTTATTTGTTAATCAAAGTCAGTAGCTGTTGCTTGCTACATGGTGGCTCATGTATCGCTGCTTCATCTTCTTCTCATGAAGAAACAGATTATATGGGATTTGGAGTCAGAAAACCTGGGTTCAGATCATGTCACTGTCAAACATGCATTAACCACTTCCAGGCACTAAACTTCCCTGCTATTTGTCATTTCTGAATTTCAGGCTTTAACTCTATAAAATGGATTTACCAACAAATGTCACCCTTTTCATTGGTATAATCATACTGTAAAGTGCTTTATAAGCATTTATTATCATTGTGGCCATTAGGTCTTCCTGACATATAGCAAATATGTAACAAATGTTCACTAAATTATTAATGAATTGAACTAATTATAGTGAATGTTGAGAATGAATAAATCAGGAACCTTTAAACCAATAACTTAAACATTAATATACATTTAACTGTAAAATACTAATATTTTACATAAAACTAAGTTAACCACCTTGAATATATCCTAGGAAAAAACAATGCCTCAACTGCCAGAAAAGGTCACTGTAGTCATTGCACATGGTGGGGTCCTAGGTATGGCAGATGGATATTAGCAAATCAGGTTCATTAAGGTATTAGAGGCATAGAATAGAGGTTAAGAGCCTGAGCTCTGGAGTTTCAATCTCAACTAACAAATTGTGTGACTATAGACAAATTACTTAATCTGTTCTAAACCTCAATTTTCACATATGTAAAATGGGGATAGAGTAGTATCTGCTATTAAGTGTAAAACCACAGGTGATTATTTACCACAGTGTTATCAGGCTAGCTATCCATCATCATCATACTGTACACAGGATGACTTTTTATGAGTGGAATTAGACTAGAAGTCCTCCATTTGTAATCTGCTATTTTAACCTTTAGCCACAGTAAAGTATGGTTATGTTTTTGGAAAACTCAGCAAAGGGGGAACACTGTGGTCATATATCCTGCCAGGTCTCTGCATTCCACTACACTGCTTGGATGAAGTTAGACACACTTCCAGGAACTGTAGTTCCCTGAACCAAATACAGTATAAGCAAATGCCTAACGTACAAATCTTCACATTTCACTAACTACTCTCTGAACCATCTAGAACCCTGGGTTATACTTTTACATTCTTTATCCAAGTTGCTCATGCTCTGTGTTTCACTTCCAGTAAAATTTGTCTTTCTTTTTTCAAATGAGAATGTCAAAAAGCTTAAGATGTGCATATATGCATATATTTTCTCATTTGCAGTGAGTGAAATCTTTCTAATGCAGAAGCTTAAGAACTTAGAATAATGAAATGCTATGACAGGAACTTCTTATAATGGTATGTACCATGTTAAATGATGATGGTGGTCAATGATGCAATTGCTTCACATTCAATATCCTACTGAAATGTAGTAACTGCATTTTAAGGAAATAAAACCTAACCCTTCTTGAGATGTCCTGCCAAATGAGTCAAAAAGCCTTAATTCTAGATCTATATAATTTATCAAAATAACCCAACTGTGCAACCATTGACATTCTTATTGTAGAGAATTTAATAATGCAGTAAATTCTGGATCTTGGATATAAAAGACGTTTCTCCCTCATGCCCCAATAGTCATCTTGAAATCATGTCTATGCCTCTGGGACATGGCAGGCCCCTTCCTCTGGGGAAACGCCAGGCCCAGTCACCTCAGCCACCGCAGCACGAGCTGTTCCTCCAGTCTGCTTGTCTTTTGATAGTGCTACCTGCCAGCCAGCGAAATCCTGGTGTTTACTGCACTGCTGCAGATTGAACAGACTGTGAATCCAGCTAGAGGACAAGAGGTTGTTTTAATTGGCTAAATCTGCTAAGTAGTAAGCGTATGGTCATGAATTTGTAGCCAAAACACTAATCTAAAAAAAGTGTCATGTGCAATTTAAACAGAAAACAAAAACGACATTTTTACTCATCAATTCTAGTTCTGCCATGAGGGTTTTTCACCTAACATTTCATAATGGCTACCGAATCCTCACCTTTGCTGAAGTAAAATTTTCATGGTATATTCCTTGTACCAAGTCCCTAAGGGCACTTGCTAAAAGTTCCACAACCTAAAAAAAAAAAAAAAGAAAGATAAAAAATTAAAAGAAACAATTAAAATTTTTTATTTGCATTTTTACCTCAGAATGCCTCCGAAGATTTAAAAGCAAGACAGTATTTGTGTTTGATTTCAGAAACAAAACAAAACAAAAACAAGGTTATGTGCAAAGATTCTGGAAATGACATTGCCCACCTGAATATTAAGAGACGTGATCCAATTTTTTTCAGTCATAATTTAAGCAAAAAATAAATCTTGTAAGCACAGTATTTAAATACTATAAATGAAAATCCAGTAATGACCGTTTTGAACATAAGCTTAAATTTCAAATAACTAATGAAATCTTAATCCAATTTATTTTCTTTATGTTTATTTCTGTCAGGTGGATACTTTTCAATATCCCCCTTCTGGCAGTGATTACAATGCTAATTTTCATATTTAATATAGAAAGAAAAACAAGTGCAAGAGAATGATTAACCTTTCAAATGTGTCCATTCTGTTGCACTTAAAATGCATGTGGATACATTTGGTGTAGGAACCCTGGGTCAAACACACCTTATTTTCAAACTTGAAAGTTTTTTTTTACAGAAACACAATATTGAAATCGCATTCATCAAACCTGTATTACTTTAAAGGCTCGAGCTATTTAAAAAAATTCAAAAGCTTTGAACTTGTTCCAGAATGTAAAATAAGCAGAAAACAGTAAATGGTCTCTTTGGAACTACTGTACAGTTCAGAGTTGTTTGCATAAACCATCTTAATTCAAAAGGATAAAATAGTGCTATTTATTATAATGTTCATTGTAGCTATTTCAAGTAAGAATTCCTCAAGGCAACCCTATCTGCTTCTTATGAAGTCTTAATATCTTGTATATTTAGCTTCTAATATTATGCAGTTCTGTATCTGATTCCCACTCTTTGCTTCCTAAAATTTAGCTCAGTTCTGATTGAATTAAAGGATTTTGTTTCAGCTTTTATCATTATTGTAATTGAAGACATTATTAAGCCAAAGGATACAGAACCAAACAAGATACTTCAATTTCAGGTACCCTGGATTTAATAAACATTTTCTTAGAGGCAAATTACATTAATTTGTAGAAAGACTTGCTTTAAAATGTTAACACATGAGCATTTATCTCCAAATTTATATTTACATGTTTACTGCACAACTCACACAAGGCTGCTTATATGGAAATTTTGCTGATTAAAGGCGTGTTTTTTTCTAGCTTTGCAAATGGGTTAATTTGTAGGATCTATACAAAGTCTCTCTCTCTTTTTTTAAAATCACACTGCCCTTTAGGTAACCAAATACTTAAGAAATATTGTAGCAATATGAGCTGCAGAGGAACTGGAAGGACAATGATCCTACAGTGTTACCAGATGTGTTGAGTTATTTAAGTGGGGAAGAGAGAAAAATGAATGGATTTTTTCCCCCTGAAGGTATCAGATAAGCCCCATTCCCAAATCCAGGAGGATTGAGTATCGCCAATTGGTCTATGAAAGACTGTAACTAAATGCACAGCATCAGATTGGATTACAGTTTATACAAGTAACATCCCAAGATCCTCCTGATGGCTAGACACGTAATACAGATCATTCACTCACTAAGAACTGTTATGGTTTTGAAATAGTTTGAGTTCTGAGCTCAGCACTGGTAAGGTGAAGAGGGATTTACAAAGAGAAAGTCTAACACTGATTGTAGAAAGGATGGTATGATCTTTTAACAACGGATAGGGCCCTGGAGACTCACAGGGTTCCTTTACTTCCCTGAAATTCCAGAACAGGTAGATGCAATAAAAACATTTCATTCTCTGACTCTTCTTCCCTTAAAGCAATCAACATATACAGGCAGACTGTACTTCCAAGTTCATACTTCCAAACTGAGCAGAACACACCTTCACAGTCAATGACAATCATTAAGGAAAAAACTTTGGACTATTGTGGGCTAACAAGTTTAGGAAGGTAGGAGACTATGAAAAGAAGGAATAGCTTAGGGAAGTTGAATGTGCCCCGGGCAAGGGTGACTTAGTACACATATAACTCTCTTTCCATTGCCTGACATGTTTACTTTTTAAGATTTTATTCGTTATTTTCAGAGAGAAGGGCAGGGAAGAAGGAAGAAAGGGAGAGAAGCATCAATGTATGGTTGTCTTTCACCTGCCTCCAGCTGGGGGCCTGGCTGGAGACCTGGCTTGCAACCTGGGTATGTGCCCTGGCTGGGGAATCTAAACCAGCGACACTTGGGTTCGCAGGCCAGCGCCTTATCCACTGTGCCACCAGCCAGGGCTTACTTTATTTTTAAAAGTATACCAAAGAGAGATGTGTTAAAGTATCATCCACCTTAAAAACTGCAAACAGTTATAGAAAGATCACAGGGCTACCAGCCACACGTACTTTGACAAAACTAATTTTTTTTTTTCTTTATATGGCTTACTGACACAGGCATTCACCTGTTTAGATACCTCTTGTACTAAAACACAAGAAAGCAGTTGCTTAATGATCATTTTCTCCTTCAGATTCTTTTTATTTTTTTTTAAAGATTTTATTTCATTATTTTTTAGAAAGAGGGGAAGGGAGAGAGGCAGAGAGGGAGAGAGAGATCAATTTATGGTTGCATTTCACCTGCCTCCAGCCACAGACCTGACTGGAGACCTGGTCTGCAACCTGGTTATGTGCCCTGGCCGGGGAATCGAACCTGCAACCTTTGGGTTCGCAGGCCGGCGCCTTAACCACTGTGCTACCAGCCAGGGCTCGCCTTCAGATTCTTGAAGAATAATTTGTTCAAGCAATCCAAAATGGTAGCAAGGATAATGGCCGTCAGAGGAGAACCCAGAAGTCTAATGCTAGACCTCCTGAGGCTAAGCACCCAAGGCCCAGACTTCTTGGTGCCTGAGACAAGAGCAACCAAGAGGAAGAACAATGCAAGGACATTTGTTTCTCAAGCCCAGCAGGTCAGGCAAACACTTTCTATCAGAAGGCAGGCTGAAAGCTCCATAGGTGTGAGCCACCCCCACAGCCCAACAGGTGAGGATGTACTGATGGCAGAAAAAGAGGAGGCAGGGAATCTAGATTCGACTTCAAGGCCTGCTTCTTATTTCATTGTGAGATTTTGGGCAAATCAATGAATTTCTCTAAACTTTGGTTTTCCTCTACTATAAAATGAGAAAAGTTGCACAACATAATTCCTCAAGGTCCCTTCTAGTTCTAAGACTGAGCTTCTAGAAATGCAAATCTTAGCATTTATAATTAGGCATGTAAATTTTAAAACTTCTGTTTTGGCAATCTGTTCTTTTTACATGAACCTTTTTCTTCTGATACCAATTACTCTATTTGAGAAATTTTTTGTACCCAATTCCTCTTAGGTCCAATACTTAGAATCAAAAGGAAACAATTTCCATTTTTTTAAACCCTTATGACTGGTGGCCTACTCCATCAAGCTGGTGAAGGAGTCCTCCTTGGGTCAAGGAAAGGTCACACTGCTGAAGGCTGGGTCTTGGAGAGATATAAGGCTTGGAGTAATTCATACGTATCAGATTGAGAATGATATCAGGTTTAAGTACGAAGTTGCATCAAACAACTATTGGCACTAGTTGCCCACATCACTTCCTTCTCTAAGGACTAAATATGTAGAGCACTTAGAAAAGGATCTGGAGCATAAGTTTCAGTGAGTGTGAATTCATTAGTCTTCTATATTATTCTATCTTTTCCCTGTAAATCTTGGATAGAAGAAAGTGTGGTAGCCAAGATTACAGTAACTTTTATGTTGTGTGCCCAAACATTTGAGAAGAAAGTGAATTTTAATTCAACGACAAAACACACAAAAAGGCTATTTCAACCAAAATCAGAGATCTAACAATGACTTGTTGCATACTTAAATAATTTCAGATTATATGACTATCACCATCAATATTATAAAATTTACTTTAGCAGTCTAGAGAATAAACAAAAGGGAGATAATTTTCTTCATTTCTGCACTTTGGAGACTGTGGGAAAAGCAGAATTGCTCACCTGTACATTTAAGTGCAAAAATGCCTTTCTCTTCAATTTGTACCATGTTTAAAATGGACTGTAGCAATGCCATACACAATCTCCCAATTTTCTAACATCTTAGATTTCAGTAAGCCCGAAGTGATAACCATTCGCATTGTTATTATGAGCTGACTTCTCCTGCCGCCTCCTTTTCTGGCTATGAGGGAGGTCACACAGAAAAGTAAATGAATAATGTACTTCTAACAGACATTCCTAAGCAACTGTTGATTGATTTCCCACTTTAATCACCACTCTCTCAACAAAGATAAGGAATACGTAGTATCTGTATGTGGAATTTCCTTTTGTTTCAAAACTGATTTTTTAAATTTATTTTTTAGAGACATAGGGAGGTAGGGAGAAAGATAGGGAGAGAAAGATCGATGTGAGAAACATTGACTGACTGTGTACCACAACTGGGAACCAAACCTGCAACCCAAGCACATGCCCTGACCAGGAATGAACCTTTTGCTTTGTAAAGCGATGCCCAAAACAACTGAGCCACACTGGTCAGGGCTGAATAAATTTCTTTTTATTTCTTTCTTTTAAAAGATTTTATTATTCTCAGAATGAGGGGAAGGGAGCGAAGAACAGAGGGAGAGAAGCATCAACGTATGGTCGCCTTTCACCTGTCCAGCTAAAGACCTGGCTTGTAACCTGGTTATGTGCCCTGGCTGGGAATCAAACCAGCAACCTTTGGGTTTGCAGGCTGGCATCATTCCACTGAGCTACATCAACCAGGGCGGAATAACTTTCTTATGTATTGATTTTACTGAAAAAATTTCACCAATTTCAGGAGAATATGTAATTGATTCTTTTGGCAAGGGTTAACTACAATTCAATTATTTTTTTAAACTAAAAAACTGAAGTGATGCTCACCCTTATAAAAAGTTGTTGTGATGATTATGTCCTGAACTTTAGTAAAATTCTCATTATAAAAAATAGAAATTGAGAGAAGTAGGGGGTGGTAAAAAAAAAAAAAAAAAAGACCAAAAAATATCCTCACTTAAATTGCTATACAAAGATGTCTGTAAAATATATTTTTTGGGGAAAAAAATAATAAAAGCTGGTTTCAAAACAGAATAGCATGATATGTATTTTTAATAGAAAAATAAGGTCAATATATGTATTTATAAATACAGAGAGAAAAGTATAAAAGAAAAACAAAATTATAGATTTATAATCTCATTTCAAAAAATTGAGCTGAAGGACTTCTGGTCAAGATGGATGCGTAGGTAGACTCACTTCACCTTCTGGTACAACCATAAGGAGGATCACAACTAACCTCAAAACAAAAAAATCTGCCAGAAAACCAAACTATGGAAGTCCAACAACTAAGTGCTTAAAGAAGTCACATTCATCCAGACGGGTAGGAGAGGTGGAGCTGGGGTGAAGAGGAGGATGTGGTGTGGTGGTGGCTGGCAGGACGGGTGGTCCCACATTCATGTGTGCTAGATTGAACGATCCTAGCCCCAGGCCAGCCCACACAGCCCAGGGTTGAAGCACCAGGAAAACAGCCTTATAACTCTTGGCTGTTAAAACCAATAGAAGTTGGGGCTGCAGAAGAAACTGCCAGACTCTTGGAAGAGTCCGTTTAAAGGGTCCATGTGGTCCTAGAAAGCATGCAAACCCACCCATCTGGGAACCACAATCACAGCAACAGCTAGAGGGGCACTCGTTGATATGGGAAGCGGGTGAAGTGACTGGTAACGGGGAAAGTGCTGAGCAAGCCTCCAGCAGCCAGGCAGTGGCATTGTCACCTTTCCAGGAAGCAGAGTCCCAAACAAGTTGAACCCTATGGGAACCACACCAAGAGATACATCATAATTAAAATGCCAAAGGTTAACTACAAAGAGAGAATGTTAAAAGCAGCAAGAGAAAAGGAGAGTTATCAACAAAGGGGTTGATAAGTCCTATAAGACTATCAGCTGATTTCTCAAAAGAAATTTTGCAGGCTAGAAAGGGCTGTCAAGAACTACTCAAAGTGATGAAAAGCAAGGACCTACAACCAAGATTATTCTATTCAGCAAAGCCATCATTCAGAATGGAAGGGCAGACAAAGTGCTTCACAGACAAGGTAAAGCTAAAGTTCATCATCACTAAGCCATTATTAAATGAAATGTTAAAGGGACTTTCTTAAGAAAAAGAGGACAATCAAAAGTATGAACAGTAAAATGACAACAAACTCACAACTATCAACAACTGAATCTAAAAAAGAAACAAAACCAAAAAACTACGCAAAATAGAATAAGAACAGTATCATAGGTATAGAGATCATCTGATGGGTTATCAGTGGGGAGGAGAAAGGGGAAGAACAGGGAGGGGTTGGTGCAGGGATTACGAAGCATGGTTGGTAGGTACAAAATAGACTGGGGAATGTTAAGAACAGTATAGGAAATGGTGAAGCCAAAGAACTTACATGCATGACCCATGGACATGGACAAAGTGGGTGGGTGGGGGGCAGATTACTGGAGTGAAGGGGGATATCGGGTGGAGCGGGCAAAGGGGAAAAAACAGGGACAAGTGTAAGAGTAATAATCAATAAGATATACTTTTTTTTAAAAAAGAAAAAACCTTGCACTGGAAAGGTTGTTTTAATGACAGTTTTTGTTACAGCATGGAATGACAAGACAACATGTGATCTATCACTCTATTTAGGAAGTAAATGAACACATGGCCCCTCAGTTTTAACTACTCTTAACAGCTGCTAGCAAAGGAAACAGTCATGTGTGCACGCATCTGCAGTGCTGATGGCATTAATTACAGGCAAATTTATTGCACTCCTTCCCCCACCTTCAGGAACAAATAGCAATGCATAAAGCTCTAGCAAAGGTAAAATGTCCTTGGGGGAGAATTATTTTTTGTATACATCTTGGGAGAAACAAAAGATGAATTAAACGTAAATATGTCCTTTTCAAAGAGCTTTGGCATTTGAAGGGATATTGTCAAGATTTTTTTTTAAGCCAGAAAACATATATTGTCAGTGTAAAGGTCTCACAAAAAATATATTTACAAAGGATGCTGAAAAGCCTGATTGTAATCAGAGCAGTGCACAACGGTCTTTAGTTCCACTTTACACAAATGAGGCACAAAGCATTTGAAAGGTGCATTTAAAGACTGAAAGACTGACATTACCAAGGTAAGGTAGAGAGGGAATGGTTAAGGAGTAGTGCAATCCCATATAGAAACCTCTAACATTTGTAAAGCACCTTAGCATTTATAAACTGTTTTTAAGCAAACTGTCTCCATCCACATGGATTCAGCCTGCAGTGCCTGGTCAGAGCTATCAGGGGGGTGGGCTCAAGTGGAGAACCAACCTGGAAAGAACACAGGGAACAGCAGCACTGGCTCAATAAGGGGTGAATCTACTCACCCACCACCTAGGCAAAAACTACCCAGATAAACCCTAATCTGCAATGCTGAGTAATATAAATGGGTGGCTTTAATAAAGCCATTGATGAAGTCTATGAAAGAATGGTTCTTTTTCTCCACTCCTTCCTATCAGACAAAGGCTAGGTTTATCAAAGACAATGATGAAAGGTCTGCTAAAATAAACACAGCACTAACTCACAGGAGTTCTGGAGGAAGCTTCTAACTTGGCTTTTTGAAGGGAGCCTTTTCAATGCAGCCAAATGTGTAAGGCAGAGTTTACTTGTGGGAGGGACGGCAATCTGTTCCAGTGAGCTGGAAGTTCTTTCTGGCTAAGAGGGAAGAGCAGAGCAGGAAATGGCACTGCAAGCAGGCCAGGTGCAGCAAAAACTAGGCAAATTGATAATCTTAATTTTTAATTTAGAACAGCTGATACGTTGGTTTATAAACTCTCAATTCTGGTAACATTTGTCAAAAATGATTCAGGCAAATTTAGTGAACTAAAGGAAAGTATAAAATCACAGCTGATAAAGCTTATTAAGAAATAGGCCAAAAGTTCAGGAGAATGACTTGAATCTGAACTATTGAATTAATATTATTATTGACTACTACACTCATTCCATAAACATTTGCTGGTAGCCTATTACATGCATGGTACTGCACTAAGAAAAGTAGGTATAACCTCATAAAGGTAAAGGCCTATTAATTAGTGTTTGATTACTTAGAAGGTGAACACACAGGTAAGCTGCAAGACCTCAGGCCAGCCATATCCATTCTTGCACCTGAAGTGTACTTGTCTAGGTTAAGAGGGATCTGTGCTTTATCAACAGTAAGCCCCATGATGAGAAATAACTAAATGTGCAGCAGTGTACATTTTTTAATTCATAAAAATTGCAAGGAATAGCTCATTAGCCAAAAAATGTGGATTTCTTTTACTAACAGTAAAAATGTAGCCCAACAATTTGGTCATCTTTTGAATGAAGATGTGTGGTTCTTGGGTTTCTGTCTGTCACCGAACAATGACAGATATTTATATTTATTTATTTAAACAATGATTATTAGTTCCCTGAAAAAGTGGGAGATAATTTAGAAATGCTTAAATCAAGATAAACTTTTTATAAGAAATAAAAGAGAAGGGGATGCTTTCCCATAGGTTAAAAAATGCTAGTTGTGCCAAGTTATCTAGCATTACAAAAAAAACTGTAAACAGTAGCTGAGAACTGAATGCTTAGTCATGTAACAAAAGAAGTAATTCTGATATTATCATACAAGAGTTAGATTTTGATTTTCCACCTGCTATGTGGGAACCGATACACATGAAGTCTGTCTTGCATTAGTATGCTCTTTCCGTAGTGGCATTGTACATGGTGTACCTTGTTCTGACTGAACTTTCTCTTAGAGAATTCTGTCATTTCAGTGATCTGCCCACTTTTTCCCATGTGGCTGATTAATGTCCATTTTTTTCAGTGATGTTTTCCAAGTGTTATTTCACCTAAAAGTTAAACTTGAAAAACACAAGTTCACAATGTGAAACTTCATATTACAGTGTCCTTTATGAAACATCATAGTGTAGTATTTCATTCAACTGAATGGATGCTGCTGGCTAGAACACTGCCTAATAGTATCTACTTCCAAAATTTTAAAACTACAACCCACAGTAATAACTGCAGTTTACATAATGACAAAGTACATACATACATATAAAAATGACTGGTTTCATAAAACAAAAGTTTTATTATCTATTTTCTATTATATATCATTCAAAAAATTTGTTGATAAAGATTTGCTAAATTGATTTCACCACCTACTAATAAACATGATATAATCTGTGGTTTGAAACATTATCTTACATTATGCTGATATATGTCCTGCATAGCTCATACACTGATTAACCATCTTAATCACACATGAAGTTTCAAATTTTTGGCAAACATTTTAAACATTGTTACTCTGAAATGTCTGAAAATGTATTAACTTTAAAATCACTTTATATCAAAACATGTAATTTAACTGAAGGTAAATGAAAGTAGGAAGCAGGATCATTCTTGGGTATATAGAGTTTATTCAGTTAGGTGCATATCAATCTTGTTGGTTTATATCACTGATATGACTTTTAGCTTTGATCCTTCAAGATTTATAAAAACAATTGACTTAGACCACATTGGCACAAAGTTAAACATTTCAAGATTTTTCTGGGATTCACACATATATCGTGAAAATTCCAAGGACACTAGGCCTTTTGGGTAACACAAGTCACTTTTTAGCTCAACCAGTTCCCTTTAAGTTGGACCACACTAAAAGGCAGATGTCTGTAATTTAGAGACTCCCCAGGTGTACTTGAAAGGTGGTCACAGAAATAAAAACAAGAATCATATGGAATAAAATCCATGCATCTTGTCTAAAACTGTAATTGTATTTCTTCCAAATACCTCCACAGTTATCTAAAATGTGTGATTCAATGAAATTCTAAAATAACTTGGCCCTACTAGTACTACACTCTAAAAATTTCTCTATTATATCTCTATTTTATAAACAAATTTTCTTGATCTTTTTTATTGCTTAATATTTCATGCCATTTTCAGGATACGGTTACATGTTGTAAATTTAGACCCTTTTCTACAACTCTCAGAATTACATAATATTAGAGCAAGAATATAGGGAGATGAAGATAATGCAACCTTTATTTTACAGATGAGAAAACTAAGAAAATAAGTTGCTTAATAGTTATTTCTCTAAAATATTTTCTAAAGCCCCTATTAATACTTATATTGAAATATTTATTCCAATATTTAAAAACTACTTAGTTTTTATAGTATAAATTCAAGGACTAGGAACTGCAAAGTTGCTGGCAAAAAAGTTATCATGGTTCTTTGCTGGCTTGTTAGTTTTCTCCTTTAGTTAAGCATGAGGATTTTGGAGCCAAATTGCCTGGATTTAGAGAGCAGCTCTATCATTTAGCAGCAACGGTACTGGGAAGAAATTACTTAACCCTTTCCTGGACCTCAGAAGGGAGTAAAAGGGCTTATATGAACAAAGCACTTACAACAGTGCCTACTACATAGCAAGCACTCAAAAATATATTAATACTATTTTAAAATACCTGGTAATAATTTTAATAACTATGAAATATTCTACATTGTAAGGTTTCTACTTTCATTTGTAAAGTGGGGTAATTAAGACATTAGATAAATAGTCTGGAAACAAATGGCCGAACCTGAAATTCTGAAAGGTAAAATGAATTATCCAATGTTAAATGGCTAATTAAAAAAAAAAAAAAAGCCAGAGATAGGAATTAAGTCCACTGACTTTTACCACAGGGCTCTGTCCACTTCTCTTAGTAGCTTTACATGTTGTCGCTGAGGAGTATAAAATAGGTAAGTGCCTATATAGCTCAAGACATCATGAAAACATACGTGATCCACAAGAGTGTAGCCTATGCTGCTTTAGTAATAAAATAGTTGATTAGATATTCTAAAGAGGGAAATTGTCCTTTAAAAAACTAAAGACTGGCCATACAGTACAGTTTTGATGTTTACTGATGGCCTTAATATGCACAGTGAAAATGGCCCCAAATAAAGACAGTTAAGCCACATAAATAATAAACAATTTAATGCCTCTTTCCAAAATGCTTACAAGAAACTTATTTGGCAGAGCTATACTTTCCAACAGACCCACTTTAATGTTTTCACAGTTTACAATATCAGAAATGACCTCAGGGTCAGGCATTTGTCAGTTAATGACCTGTTGGGCTAATGGCCTTCAGCCTTGCCTTGGGCACATAAGTCCTCCAGTAGGTCATTAGCAGCCAGAAAAGGGCTCTTCCCCAATCACTGTTGCTAAATAAATAAAATTTGCTCCTGGGTTAAGGCCTCATAAGCCAACTTTAGTTTAGAGTGATTTTTTTTTTTTATGGAGAATTTACAACTCTGAGGATTCAAGAAAATGATGAAAATGCTAAAACCAAAAGTTTATCAATATAACTGAACTATATGTAGCTAATGAAAAGTAGTCATAGGGATCCTTTTGAATGCTCTAAAAGTTTATTTTGCTTATAATGTTCAAATTCAGTATTATTCTAATGCAAGAAGTACCAGGTTACAAATGTATTGCATCACAGAATTTCATCTTATAAGTCAATGTTTTGGACCTTATACCACATTTTCCCAATATACAAGGTTATAAATGGTGGTTACGTTCCCAGGACAGCCCACGAAAGCTTGGTTAGCCCATACATTAAAAATATCATCTACTTATAATTAAAAATAGAAAACCACAATTTTCCAATACCTGCAGTTAAACAAAATAGGAAAACAAAACTAAATAAGAAATGTTTTTAGAATTTATCTTTACATATTGATAGTTACAGGTAAATTTGGTTTAATGAAGTTCAGGGTAGAGAAACTGGCTCTATCTTACTGATATAGCATTTCTAATTGTATAATTATCCTTTTTCTGAACACAAGGGTATATACCAAGCTTAACTCTGCATATCCAGCTTTAAAGTCCATGTAAAGTTTCTTGGTTTATTTTTTCTCTTGAAAGGAGAAAGGCGAAGACAAAAGGTCGATGGTGATTTTTGTGAGGCACAGGTAAGAGAAGGAATAAAAATATGGAGAATAAGAGTTGAAGCCAACTGAGCTGTGAAGAGTAAGAGACAAAGAAAGGGAGCTGTGTACAAGCTACCTGGTTGAAGAAAGGAGGGTGGATAAGACAGACAAGGTCAGGCTGCTGAGGATGCAGAAGAAGGAATGAGCTCTTCATCTGCCAGCTACTTTTATAAACTCCTAACTCCGGAAGCTCATTGAGTCAAATTATTAGAAAGGCAACAGAATAGTACTGAATAATTCAAGCTGGAAAATGGACTTTTGGCTTTGGAGAAATAAAATCTATGTCAGGAAAATAAACGGGAAAAAGAAGCTGGTTTAACTAATTTTATTTCTGGAAAGTAGAAAAAGGGATTAAAAAAAATTGAGGTTGCTAAGTGTGCTATAAAATTGCTATAATAAATTTATTTCTATCTCTCATGGCCAGCCATGGTGTGGGATTCCACTCCACCAGTTTTTCAGAGGGTGTATTTTTTTTGAACACAAGACTTTTTTTTTTTTTTTTTTAATGGGCTTCTATGAATGTCAGGCATATGAAAGAAAACTTGCTCTTCTTTCTTGTTATCTATGTTTGACTCAGAGAAATATCCATATCCTTTTCAATGATGGCATCTGACCCTCCTATGCCAAAAAGATACTTTGCTCTATAGTTTTGGCATCAAAAGGGCAAAGTTCAGGGTTTCAGTGAGATATGTTTTAAAAGAACATAATATCTTGTCTTATTTCTAGTACACTTCTCAAACACTAACTGCTTGTCACTTTTACTTTAAATTTTTTTATTTATTTTTAGATAGAGGGGAAGGGAAAGAGAGAGAAAGAGAAACATCAATGTGCAATGATATTTAGATAGAGGGGAAGGGAAAGAGTTACAAGACTATGTTGCCTGGCCTACTGGCCCACAACCCAGGCATGTGTGCCCTGACTGGGAATCAAACCAGTGACCTTTTGATTCGCAGGCCGGTACTCAGTCCACTGAGCCACACAAGCCAGGGCTATTACCACTTTTACTTTAAAGATCAAGGAAGTAGGGTCAGAAAATATAGTGCCAGTTTAATATGCAGCTACATTAGCACTTGATAAGAAAAGCTATGTAAAAATTAGTTTGGGAATTTTGACATTGTAATTTTATAATAGTGTTTTGACTTTTCTATTTAATTGATCTGGAGATGGTTTTCTTTAGAGTTACAAAGTATGACACCCCATTTACCTTCTGTATGATACTCTAGTCATGAAAACCTACACTTGATTTTGTTTATATGTAGAAATGAACATTAATCTTAGTGTCAAACTAGGGTAGCTAAAAGATATTAATTCAATAATTTCCACAAGTAAAATAGTGTTGACAAGACTATAAACATACAAGGTCACAATAATACCTATTTTAAATGACTATGATAGATAATTTAAATTTCCTATGATATCGCATGTTTTTAGGTTTTGCTTTTCAACGTGAATTCAAAAACAAAATTAATATAATAGATAAGACAAACATCAAATAACAAACAGCAGGCTCTTTATTAAAAAATACATAGATGGTATAAAAGGAGGTGATTTATATGTATAAATTGTGCATATTTATACAAACAAAATTCTTCCTTATAAACAACATATTTATGCCTTTAGGAAAACAAAGTTAACATAAGGAATTAGCATCAGCTATGTAAGGAGTACATCTGTGCCACTGGTTATTTTGAAATGTAAATCACTAATACTTAATAGTGATATCATCATAATGTTCTGAGTTGTTTCAAGGAGATTCAGGCTAACTTGCAGTCTCTCACCTGATGTGTACTGATACAGTGATAGGTCCATTAAATGAAAATGACTACAAAGATAAATAACATTTGTGAATTCAATATATATAAAATAAAATAGTGTTCCTTTAAAAAAAAAAGATGACAAGTAGTAACCCACAGTCTTATTTGCACTGGGGCTTAATCCTAAAATACAAATCCAGTCTACAAATAAACACAGGGACCAGGGAAAACCTGTAACAGTCAGCCAGATTTCTAAATTCTACTGCTTTTCCATTATATAATTTATTTCCAATTATTCAGCATGTCTCACTAATAGCTTGATGCTCAAGTACTAACATTTTAGGGTTTGGCATGACCCCATCATTTCAGCATTCAGCGATATTTTACATGAACATAATATAGAGCAACTTATTTGAATGGTTAGGGAATTTATGGCTTGAAAAGACGCATTCTGAGGTCTCTTAGTCCAGGGTCTTCATACAGTGAAGTATTAAAATAAAAAGCTGCCGTTGGTTCCATAATTGAAAATGAATGAAAACCCAAGCATTAATTTTTAAACTCACTCTTGGATCCAAAATCTTGTTAATTCACATTTAGGTGACAACAGTTATAATAGAAGACAATTACCAGAGGATTAATATACCAATTTCTATACCTAGAGATATTTAAAAATCTAAGTGTTACCTAAGGCAATTACCTCGAAGACCCCTAATATCTTCAGGGAAAAGCCACAGGGAGAATAATTGACTTTGCTAATTTTACCCCTGGCAATTATAAAAAAGCTCTGAGTCTCATTTGACTGCAGAACACCTCATCTAATAGTCTGTCTCAGGAGAAGTACAGAAATACATATATACACTGTTCACTGTTCACTGTATTCATATATTTGGTTCTATTTTGCTTGTTGTTAGTGAATAGGCCTTCAGTGGTCAGGGGGAAAGGGATTGGGGGTAGGGGGGAGGAAGAGGCAAGGAAGGGGAGCAGTTTAGACAAGAACCTAGTATAAAGGAACCATGGACATAAACAACAGGTGGGATTGACTTTGGGGGGAATGGGTGGGAGGGGAGGGGGACAGAGGGGAGCAAAAAGAGGATGGATGTAATACAACAACAATAAAATTAAATTAAACAACAAAAAAGAAATACATATATAATACATAAATTCAGACCAGAATCCAGTAGCACAAGAAAATGGAAAATCGATAAAGTCATAAAAAATTAAGGTTCCAACACACATGCTAATTTTAATAACCAAGTTAAATACATACTCTCAAAGAAAAAGCAGGCTATCACTGTGAAAAAAAACCCAGTGATATACTATTGTATATACACTGAAATTTTGTATTAAGTTTTGTCTGTGGTCTCTAGTTACATTATGTATTAATTATGTAATTAATTATGTATTAAGTTTTTTTTTTAAGTTTTTATTTTTAAAGATTTTATTTATTATTTTTTAAAGAGTGGGGAAGGGAGAGAGGAAGACAGGGAGAGAAACATCAATGTATGCTTGCCTTTCACCTGCCTCCAGCTACAGACCTGGTTGGAGACCTGGCTTGCAACCTGGTTATGTGCCCTGGCTGGGAATTGAACCAGCAACCTTTGGGTTCGCAGGCCGGTGCCTTATCCATTGTGTTACCAGCTAGGGCTGTATTAAGTTTTGTCTGTGGTCTCTATTTACATTGCTATTGGTGACATTTTTTTGCTCTTAGAAAATTAAAACATCATTAAATAGAAATCTAACTTTACCAAGATATTAACGAGATATAGAGAATTAAGAAAACTTAATACTTACACTCCAAAGAAATATTTATCACCACCTCCTCCCTTCCCCTCCCCAAATCCTATTAATTATCAGTATTGTACTCAATCAACCTAAGCTTTTGGGAACTCATTTAATAAGATAACCGAGATATAACTTGACTTCCTTTTAAAAAATATTCTGATGGGAATACTGCCAAGTATTTAAATGAGAGAAGCTGGTTTTAAATATTGGTTTTGAATATAGAAGAGTTGCTTTATCAAAGAAAACTCTTGACTTTCAAGCACTTTGGTTACCCCTTACAATGACCTCAGTGTAAAATACTGTTCAAATGATATAGAAATCATCTATTATGATTAAAAGAGGGTTACTAAAAGCTTAGTGTTGTAGAAGATCAATTGCAAGCCCCTGTACATGTTATTCAAGGTCTTTCACAAAAAGTGAGCCAATGAAGCTTTTTTTTTTTTTTTTGAAATGGACAGTACAGAACCTTCAAGGCCCCTTTAGAGAAAAAGGTGCAAAAGATCCCTATTTTGGATGAACAGGAGAGTTTTACAGAATAGGATAAAGCCTTCTAGTCAGAATATAACTATCAAACTTAAAGAATACCATGGCAAAAAGAAAAGATAAGAAAATTCCTCACTAGACAAAGGTTAATAAAATGCAAATCTAAAAGTGTAAACCTGTGTAGACCACAAAGGCATAAGGCTCACTGAAGAGGAAGTAAATGCCTGGTCATGTTTTAGCCACATTAAATATTACTCCCATAAAGTGAAGTGGTTAAAGCTAGTGAATACTTGTTTGTGTCATTATAGCATGATTATATTTAGTATACTTAATACTACTATCTTAACCTCACATAATATTTTATCAGATTAGCTTAAAGTAAGTTAAAAGTGATGATTAGAGAAATCAGAAATTTATCCAAAGGCAATAAGCCTCAGTTTCTTTAAGACAGGGGTCAGGCTGAGGGCTAATTACAAAATATGGACCTAGATAATCTGTCCAGAACTTCTCTTTCTCTCTGGGTATGTGGATCTAATCTATGAATGGCCAGTGTTTGTGGCTAGAGCTGGTCATGTGTCGTTCAAGGCACCCAGAAACTAGACCAGACCTGCACTTTCTACGTCCTTCTCCTCCAAGGCTCAAAGTTCATCACAAACCACAACAGGTATGGTAAAGAGGGAGGACAGGTGATGCAGTCAGAGAGTAGTTTTCAGGGATAATTGATTACTCAAACTTCTGGTAACATGTAAATTCTGAAAAGGAGAGAATTTAATAGACCCATTAAAGTAGACTATACACAAAGAAAGTAGAGTAATTTGAGGGTAAATGAAAAGGAATGCCAAAATGGTTATAAAACTCTTGAGGGATATTTGAGATGATACATTTATATGGTGATTCATTTCTTATTTTAGCTTCCTTTTCATGTAAATATAAACTGTGTATTAAAGGTTCTGTCCTATTTTCTCTCTAAAACCCAGCAGGTCTGTTTGATGCAAAATATGTGTTAGTCAAAAGTGTGATGAGAAGGCAGGACAGAAAGCTACATGTCTCCCATTGTCTCCCTGTATCCTACAGATTTTTGGCTGGACACAAGGCTACCTACAATCAAGTTTATTACACCTCCTAGACTCCCATGTAGCTAGGTGTGTCCATATCATTAACTTCTGACAATAAGATAAAAGCAGAAGGATCGCAAATAACTTCTTAGAAAGTCTTTAAAGTGGTGACATTATATAATTTATCAATCAGACTGGGACATTTGAGAGTAAAAGAGTATGGTAAAATTATTAAAATGTTATACTGTTTGAAATGTATACTTATTAACTAATAATCAACTTTATTATAATGGTGAATTTGTTAACTACTGTTCAAAAACTATTTGCAAAAATAAAATTTCAAAGAAAATGTGGATATATATTACATAGAATACATGCTATCTTTCTTATTCATTGTTACAAAATATGTGCTTGTTTGTGGCTATGTAATATACAGATTTTGTTAGCAATTTATGTTTTAAATAGCAACCAACTGGTAGTTGGTGCATTGAGAAATTAGTCAATTTTTAGGTTAGAAAAGATGGCGAGAATGAAGACCAATTTGGGATGGAAGTTGCAAACTACTAAACTATATGATTTGTGTATATAGGCAATATATATTCTCATATTAGCATGTAAATTAGATGAGATTCCTTTCAAATCAATAGTGGAAATATACATTTCTAGTTGTGAAGGCCCCAAACTGGGGATGCTTAGGAAAATGTATTAATGCCACAGTAAACTTTATTATTGAAATGTGAACACACCTAATCTCCACCTCAATAGACTCTTAAATATTAAATAGTTCAGTGTTAGTTTAGGACCACATAGGAAGTCAACCACAAGTTTAAAATAATAGCTAGAATGCTATTCTATAAAATTGTTTAAATCCTAGGGTTTCTTATTTTTTTACCTCAAATTAGTAGATATCATAATTTCTACTCTGTAGGGACGAGCTAAGCACTGCAAGTGCCATTATTTCTGAAGGCTGTAACTTATAAAATACATGTACAGGAAAAACAGAGGGTATTGAAAGAGGTAGACCTATTCATGGCAAAAAAAAAAGAAGAATCAGTCTACCATCTAAGATGGAAAACTCCAAAAAGAATAAGTTGTAGTTCTAGTAGCTTAAAATAAAGTTGAGTTATATTATTGGAGGGGGTGGGATCTGACTCAGAAACAATATTCAGTTTTTACTGTGGGTTTGGCACTGTGGTTAGGACAGCTTTCGCAAAAGTGAGTTCTGCAATAAACCAGTTCTGTGATGTATTTCACAAAAATAGCATTCCAGAGTAAAATAAGTATTAAAGAAAAAATGCTTAATTGAATACAATATATCTAAAATACTATCATGTAACATGTAGTAATTATATAAGCTATTAGCATATTTTAAATTTTTTGTATTAATCTTAAAAATCCAGTATATACTTTAAATGTATAAAAATATGTACCTCTGTAAATGTATTTGTGCATGTTTGTTAATATTGCAATTCATATTACTTAAAGAAGTAATTCTTTGAACAAATAAATTAACATAAGAATTTTGAAATAATGAAAAGCAAACTTTGTATTAATATGAATTTAAAGGCTGACAGTTTAGAAGGCAGTAATTAAATAGTGAATTGTCTGGATGTGAATAAAAAGTACACATTGGTGGTTACAGAATAGACAGGGATGTTAAGAAGAATAAAGGAAATGGAGAAGCCAAAGAATTTATATGCATGCACATGGACAGGAACTAAAGGGGGCATTGCTAGAGAGAACGGGGTACTAGGTGGAAAGGGGCAAAGGGGGTAAAATTGGGATAACTATTATAGCAAAATGAACAATAAAATAAAAATAATGTATATTCATACATTGCACAACAAAATAAAAAAACTTTATATTGATGAACTGAATATAAAAATAGCCAGTAGAGGCCCTGGCTGGTGGCACAGTGGATAAGGCACCAGCCTGCGAACCCAGAGATTGCTGGTTTGATTCCCAGCCAGGGCACATAACCAGGCTGCAAGCCAGGTCTCCGGCCAGGTCTGTAGCTAGAAGCAGGTGAAAGGCAACTATACATTGATATCTCTCTCCCTCTCTGCCCCTCTCCCTTCCCCTCTCTCTAAAAATGATAAATAAAATCTTAAAAAAGAAAAGCCAGTAAAATAATTATTCTTCATATACATTCACATATTAATTCATTTCTTAGTCACATCTTTCTCTAATATTGTATCAGAAAATTACATTTTCTGAAAAATGTAATTAAAAAAGACTATTTTAATATAAAACTGTCAGCAATATTCTTTACAGTTCCATTTTAGGATTGAAATTATTGATACCTTCAGTTGATTCTGATTCACAGACCATTATATGTATTTTTATCCTTACTCAAAGAAATGTTTATTGATTTTAGAGATAGGGGAAGGGAAGGAGAAAAAAAGAGAAACATCAATGTGAGTGAAACACTGATTGATTGGTTTTCATATGTATCCTAATCAGGGACCAAACTCACAAACAAACTATGTGCACTGACCAGGAATAGAACACATGACTTTCAGGTCCATGAGACAACACTCTAACTGAGCTATATGGGCCAGAGAAGATCATAAAGTTTTACATTGAGAACATGCTCTTTTACAGGTTCTGAGTTACCTGGTAAGCTCAGAGCTAATTTGTAAATGGAGAAGACACTCAATTCTAATTTTTTTTTCATATTGAAAGTGTAACTATTTCAGCTTGACTATTTTCAAAATACTATCTTTTTGCTTCTTTAAGAGTACCTTTATTTGACAAGTATTTTTTTTTTAAAGACTTTATTTCATTATTTTTAGAAAGAGGGGAAAGGAGAGAGGCAGAGGGAGAGAGAGATCAATGTATGGTTGCCTTTCACCTGCCTTCAGCCACAGACCTGACCGGAGACCTGGTTTGCAACCTGGTTATGTGCCTTGGCTGGGGAATCGAACCAGGGACCTTTGGGTTCGCAGGCTGGCGCCTTATCCACTGTGCTACCAGCCAGGGCTATTGACAAATATTTTTATAAGACAAAGTTTGTTAAATAAATCGTCTCTTATGACTCCTTTAAATGCTTTGCTCAAATTAGATGCTGCAAAATCTGGGCTTTCTCAATTTAATTTCATTCATGTGTTATGCATAACTTATTTAAAACAGAAGCATTACCAAAAGATTCTTCCTGTAAGGTAAGATACTCCAAATTATAATGATAGAATTGAAATTCTAATCTTGTGTAGCATTTGATTTACTATTTATTTGGTTCTGTTCCTTCCTTGCTTTTGTGTGAAAAAACCCCAATGGAAGCTTTTTATGAATTGTAAATCTCTAATTTGGTGTTCCACTCTTGAACTCCATATAAGATTTCCAATTGATTTTGAACAAAATGCCACCAAAATTTTAACAGCTTATTTACAGCAAAGTTTAATACCATTGTTGGATATAATGATTTCTAAAATCTGATTGATGATGGCAACACAGAGACAAGGCACATACTTCTGTGCTGGGGGGATGTTCTATAGGCAACATAAGGTAAAACCTACAGCCCAGAGACTCTGGCTATAAAGATATTTATAATTTTTTACAACAATAGTTTCTAATTTTTAAAAGATTTTATTTATTATTTTTAGAGGGAGGCTGGGAGGGAGGAAGAAAGGGAGAAAAAGATCAATGTATGGTTGCCTCTCACCTGCCTCCAGCTGGGGACCTGGCTTGCAACCTGATTATGTGCCCTGATTGGGAATCAAACTGGCAACCCTTGGGTTCGCAGGCTGGTGCTCAATCCACTGAGCCACACCAGCCAGGGGCTTGTATTTCAATTAGTAGAATGTTGACGCTTGTTTGGATGCCATTATGAATTATGGGTATGCCACAACCAATTCCAACTATTCCTTCCACAGGTTTTTCAATGTAGTAAGAACATTGTTTTTTATCACAACGCTGTGTGCACTTCAACAAAACTTGTACTTTTATTATTACAGATTAATAATTTTATCTTCCATGTTGAAGTTTTAAACTGACTATTTTTCTTTTTAAGATTTTATTTATTATTTTTTAAAGAGAGGGGAAAGGAGAGAGACATCAATGTATGGTTGCCTTTAGCCTGCTTCCAACTACAGACCTGGCTGGAGACCTGGCTTGCAACTTGGTCATGTGTCCTGGCTGGGAATTGAACCAGTGACTTCTGGGTTCACAAGCCGGCACCTTATCCAATGTGCCACCAGCTAGGCCTGAATTTCTAATTTTACTAATAATGAATTTACTTCTGATAGAATATATTTCCAAAGGTTTAGCTTAATTTTATGAATGGATGGAAAAAACAAATATTTTAGAATTAACTAAAATAATTTAATTACTTGAAGAACCTGATGACACCGAACTAAAACTAGAATTACTTTAACTTTTTGCAAGGTTCTTCTACAATGAATCTAAAATTCATAAAGCTGTTGATTCCCTTTTCCCATGTGCATAAGAAACTTGTAGTTGAAAGGGAGTAAAATTAATTCAGAAAAACATTCATTTATCTAAATAAAAGTTAAACTTCAGAGTGGTATGCATATACACCTGCTATGGCTGCATAGGGCAAATAATCATTTCCTAAATTCTTCTTAAAGTAACCACTAACTTTGGAAGTAGATCCTGACACTTTTCCAGCAGATTTGACTCTAAAGTTCTCATGTGTTCAGTGATACCATTATGTTGTGCAAGTTACACATTCCCAATCAAGTCTCTCAAGAAACAAAAATCCAGTATTTTTTAAAAAATGAAATATACACTTTGATTTTTTGAACTTTCTGCTGCTAAAGGTTTATTGCAAAAACAAAGTGTTGCCAAATAACCAGAGTCACACATGGTTATACACGCAAGCATGCGCAGTCTATTCCATACTTACCCTGCACAGCCTTGATTTCCCACATATATTTCATTGATGCTAACCCTCTAACTTTGTTTCCCCTTGAGTTTTCGGACCGGTGCCTGATGACTTTGTGGCTCTTAAAGGACATGCATGGGTCACAGTATACGAATGATACACAAAGTGGCCAGTGGGGTAGCAGTGTCAAATGCTTCTTGCACCTGAGACAAAGGAGTGAGCTGTCCCTAGATATTCATTATCAGTAATTGCCCTGCATTCTGTCCTTAACTGGAGGTATCTGAAAGGGTTGGGGAAAAAGATGTGTTATTGTCGCTTATCCTTCAGATTTAATATTACACTTTAATAGAACTATCCACTATATGTTTCACATACTATTAGCCTATACTAGAAAAAAAACGGGCAGAGACTGGAAATGTAAAGTGGAGATCTATAAAACACATGCTGATTTATTCTAATGTAATTATTAACAATTACTCTCAATTAAAAAATAAAAAATTCAGGACAAATGATGAGTCAGATGGGATTCTGGGATAGCAGACATGCACTGAGACTGACCTTATACCAAACCATGATGTATACTCCCTTGACCTTCACGGGAAGAAGATCTGCCCTTTCTTATCCTCCTTCCTAGTAACTGAGGAGAGAACACAATGGCAACTATCTTGGGACATAAAGTAGTAAGATAAGGATGGAAAGCAGTAAGAGGAAGCCTGGGTTCCTGACTTTGTAGAATCATCATGCCAACCTGGGACTCCTAGATGCTCTTACATGAGAAAAAAAATCTATCTTTGTTTTAGCTCTTGTTATTTTATAGTTACACCTAATCCTAACTGATATATATGAAATACCACTAAATTTATCTAGAAAGCAGCTTGGTAATATTTATCAAAAATACTAAAAATGTTAAACCCTTTGAACAACTTCTAGAACTTAAATAATCTGGAGTGAGAAAAATGGATGTGTAAAGATGTTTACTGAAGATCTATTTATGATAGCAAAAATTAGAAGCAACTTAAATGTCCAAAAATAAGAACTTTGTTAAATAAATATTACATCTAAATAGTTAAATATTGTGTAACTGTTAAAAAGTGTACGAAAAAGATAATGTGAGGGCAACTAATATTCAACAAAGGGAGAAGAAACATAAAATGGAGTGCAAATAGCCTCTTCAACAAGTGGTGTTGGGAGAACTGGACAGGCACATGCAAAAAAAGGAAACTACTAGGCCACCAACTTACACTATACACCAGAATAAACTCAAGATGGATAAAAGACTTAAACATAAGCAGTGCCACCATAAAAGTCCTAGAAGAAAACATAGGCAAAAAAATTGCAGATATCCCATGCAGCAATATTTTCATAGGGTTCTCTCCCAGGGCAAGGGAAATAAAGGAACAAATATATAAATGGGACTACATCAAACTGAAAAGTTTCTGCCATGCTAAAGAAATCATCAACAAAATGAGAAGGGGACCAATCATATGGAATACATATTTGCCAATGACACTTCAGACAAGGGTCCAATCTCCAAAATATATAAAGAACTGTTCTGGCTGGTGGCTCAGTGGATAGGTGTCGGCCTGCGAACCCAAAGGTTGCTGGTTTGATTCCCACCCAGGTTGCAAGCCAGGTCTCCAGCCAGGTCCCTAGCTGAAAGCAGGTGAAAGACAACCATACATTAATGTTCCTCTCCCTTTTTTCCTCCCTTTCTGCCTTTCTCCCTAAAGATAATGAATTATATAATATATATATATATATATATACATATATATATATATATATACAATTTTTAAAAAAGAACTAATATGACAGACAACACAATTAAAAAATGGGCAAAGGACCTGAACAGACACTTCTCCAAGGAAGACATACAAAGGGCCCATAGGCATATGAAAGAATGCTCCACATTACTAGCCATCAAAAAGATGCAAATTAAAACCACAATGAGGTACCACCTCACACCTGTCAGAATGGTCTTCATCAACAAATCAACAAACAAGTGCTGGCAAGGCTGTGGAGAAAAGGGAACCCTGGTGCACTGTTGGTGGGAATGCAGACTGGTGCAGCCACTATGGAAGACAGTATGGAATTTCCTCAGAAAACTAAGAATAGAGCTACCTTATGAACCAGTGATTCCACTGCTAGGATTATACCTGAAGAATCCCGAAACACCAATTCAGAAGAACCTATGCACTCCCATGTTCATAGCAGAGCACAATAGCCAAGTGCTGGAAACAACCTAAGTGCCCTTCAGTGGATGAATGGATTAAAAAAACTGTGGTACATTTACACACTGGAGTTCTATGTAGCAGAAAGAAAGAAGGCACTTCTACCATTTGCGATAGCATGGACAGAACTGGAGAGTATCATGCTTAATAAAATAAGCCAGGCAGCAAAAGTTAAATACGCATGTTCTCACTTAATGCAGGAGAATAACAAACAAAACATACAGGCAAGTAGAAAGAAACAAGAGACAGAGGGGAAACAAAGAGGAGCAGAATGATGGTGACTGGGGGGCGGGGAGAAGGGTAAAAGCAGGGGAAGGGATCAGATGAGGAGCTAGTGAAAAGGACCCAAAGACAAAGAGCTGGGGATGGACTGAGGGGTAAGGGGCAGGGGAGAGTAATGGGGGGAAAATGTGTCATACAACAATAATAAATAAAATTAACCAAAAACAAGTAACATGAAAATGCCCACATCATAATATGAAATGAGAAAAAATAGGCAAAATTAAAATCCCTTATACAGGACAGTTTTAACCTATGTTACTAAAAAATCCACACATATAAAGGTACGAATAAATAAACGAGAGAAAATACGTGAAAATTTATATCTTCTTTATATTGAATATTTAACACTATCCTATAATTAGCAAATAATTTCATCTGTAATCAGAAATATATAGACATAAATTTCAAAATTCTTTCCTAGCATTTACCAGTTTATCTGGTTTTGACACTGCCACCACCACCATCATCATCATCACAACTTTATTGAGCATCCACATATGGGGAGCTGGGGCTGCAGGGTGCACCAACTTCTGTGACTTCTGCAGTCCACTAAAAGCCACCTAAACGTCAGTCAGACCCAAGCAAACCTTGCCCAGTTTTACCTTGGTGTTCTGTAGCAGAGCTAGTCCGTTGCAGGCATTTGCGAGAAGAAAGTCTCCACTTAAGATAGCTATTTTATTTCCAAAATGCATGTCTTTCAGTGGCCCATCAGAAGACTGCAATTCATTTAAATTTACTATTCCACGATGTACAAGGAGCGCAGTGTGGATAAGTTCTGTGATCTCTGCCAAACTTCTTTGACTAAAACATAAAGGAAAGACTTGTCAGAATATCAAGAATACTATCTTATCCTAATGCCAGACATCAGTTTTCAGCAATAAAATATGTATAGATTAGTCTTTTTTAGGTTGTTTCTTTTTGACAGGAGTTCTAAATTGAGGTATAAATGACTTATAACATTATATTAGTTTCAGGTGTACAGCATAATGAGTCAACATTCTATTATAGTGTAAATCACCCCAATAAGTCTAGTCAAAATCTATCACTACACAGTTACACATTTTTTTTCTTCTAATGAGAAGTTTTAAAATCTACTCTCTGAGCAATTTTTAAATATACAATGCAGCATTATTAACCATTATCACCATGTTGTAGAACACAATCTACTCCTATGATTTATTTATTTTGTAACTGGAGTTTGTACCTTCTGATCACCCAGACCCATTTCACATACCTCCTACCCTCTGACCCTGCCAACTACAAATCTATTGTCTATATCTATGAATTCAGGTTTTTTGTTGTTTGGTTTTTAGATTATACATATAAGTGTGATTATATGATATTTGTCTTTCTCTACTGTAGGACTTATTTCACTTGGCATTTTGAAGTTTGTTGCTTTTTTTTTGAAGGTATTAAATGCACTTTATTTCTTTAATCATACCATATATTTGATGGGTACACAGCCATTTTACTTGGTATTAATTATGAGTTGGTGTTAAAACAATTCACTGTTATACCAGCTGAGATAATTACCAATCTCTTTATTCCTTTTGGGTAACTGCCAAAAGGGGACAGGTTTCACTGTATTCCAATTTGTATTACCATCTACGTACATATAGTATCTCCACTAGCTAATACGGCATTACCATATGTGTCATAAAAATCAGGTACAATTTGTGACCACAGTACCTTGCCATTGTTTGCTGAATGCTTTGAACTCAGAGATGACTGAGTATGTTTTGGGCTGAGGGAAACATCATAAAGCTAAAGACAGAATTATGGCAACTACAGCTGCTGGTTTGGTGCAACTCTTGAGTTAACTACCCTTGCAAAATCACTTTCATAAAGTTTTTAATTGGGCAGTTTGGGATCTATATACAGTATAAGCAGATTCTGACACCTTTCTTCTTTATAACATTTCACACTCTCTACCCCACCAGTCACCAGAATTCCTAGAGAAGTGGGCCAGGGGAAGGCTACCCTTCATAGTTCTGTTTACCTTGTTCTCAGTATAATTTTACTTTGTCTATAAGTTTAGGATTTCTGATAATCCTTACTAGTATCTAAAAGAACTCTAATATAAATGGGAATGTAGTTTGTGTCAGCTAAGCACTTTTACACATTACCTTATTTAGTCCTAAAGAAAAAAGAAGAAGAAATTCACGGTTTAGATTTAAACCTCATTACATGCCTTCCAAAATCACCAAGGATGTTGACTTATAAAGACTATTGAAAAGTTAACAGAAAATGCTTTTTAAAAGGATCTAACATTTTAATTAGTCTTTTAAAAGAGCAACTAAAAGGAATAAAAATGTATTTTATTAGGACCCTGAAAATATTTTCTAGTTTGCAAACCCACTCACTATAAAAATCCATATTGTTACATTTCACAAAAACTGAACAATGAGACTATGGGCAAGTATAAAACTTAAGGTAGGTTAAGAACTGGATAAATCTTTCATGCAGTTCAGCTTATGAAAGTAATAACCAGGCAAGCAAGGAACTGTAGTTGTTTTGAATTACCCTAAGGATGAAAATGAAAAACTGTGAGCTCTTAATCAAGACATTTGTAAGCATAAAACAGCATTCAATAAATAAGCAGCAATCTTTAAAAGCCAGACACGAATCAAACAATGGTGAAAATAAAAGTGAAAACCCCTCTCCATTATTTACAAAGAAGTTTGATTTACAAAAAAGTGTGATTCTAATTATAGCATGTTTGGAGAGGCTAAACACTGGATGGAGGACATTCTGCTTATAAAGGACAAGGCTAGAACTCAGTCACTGTGTCATAGTGACCAACAATAATTGAAAATATGTGTTTACCTAATGAATTGTAAATTAGTAAATGGGGTAGGGGTACAAAATTAACAGTGTTACCAACACTAGTGTATGCCCACCATAATTACATCCAATTCTCATCCTTAAGTTCAAAGCACTACAGAAGAGAATTTTGCTAGGAGAAAGTATATTATGAGCAGACTTGACTCTTTTGTTCATAGTAATTATGAAAAGTAATTCAGTTGTTTCCAAATCACTGGATCAGAACCAAATCAACACATTTAACCCAATCAAGAACCTAGATAACAGTTCTAATTCCACCTGTAACATCAGACTATGAACAAATCCTTTAGGCAGTCAAACCCACAATTTTCTTTCACTACAGAAAAGATAGGAACCAAATAAAGGTCTTCATGCCATTTTATGCACATATATTTTAGTATCCTGGGTATTTTTTAATGCCAAATCTTGAGTGAAAAAGTCACAGGTGAATATCACTTATGTTAAGTAACCAGAATAAGGAGGCAATTATAATTACCACATTGGATGTAATCCAAAGGATTAATTGATATTTTCACAAAATTACTTTCTTTCAATTATATGTTAAACAATTTCATGTGTTTTGATCCATTTTCTTCCAACATTTCTCCAATTTTTTTTTAGCATTCTAAGCTTTAGAAGTAAGAATTGCAGACACTGCTAGTTACCTATTCACTCTTTCCTTCCTCACTAACACAGCTTTGATTATATTTGGAGTGACAATGTACTCACTTAAAAACACTCACCTCCCCCAGATTCCCCGAGGCTAGAAGTGATCATGTAGCACAGACTGGCCAACCAATGTAACTAGAAGTTTTCTAGGTAAACTTTCTGAGAAATCTACTGAGTTCCTGATATAAGGGGACAAATTCAGTTGACGTGCACCTTTGGCATTTTGGGCTAACCCCTTCTTGCAGTCCAGAATATGGCCCAACTGCCTGGAGGCACATTAGAGACCTAAAGATCCCAAACAGGGCTTCCAACCAAAGAATGGTGAACAGAGGAAAGGAGAAGGCTGGGTCCTGAATGGCTTCTGGAAGTCAGCTCTGATGTGCCCATTTCTAGATAGTTTGTTTCCTGAGATAAATCAACATGGCATTTTTCTAAGCTACTGTTTGTTAGAGTCCTGTTATCTGCAGCCAAATAAATTCCTGATAGTCAATAAAAATTGTATTACCACAAAAAATGGTGAAGACATTTTGTGTCCATAGTTCTATACTCTGGTTTTATTCACCTAATATTATCTTTTGAAGATAGTTCCATATATTACTTACAAATAGAGAAGAAGTTCCACATTTTTTTGCAAATAGAAAATCTTGCTCTATTTAATATTCATCTCTACAGAGGTCCATTGTGTGGATGTGCCATGCAACTTTTGCTGCTATCGGGTGAATGATAAATCTATTATTTGTTTATAGTTTTTCAAAGAATCAGCTTATGTGTCACTTCTATGAAGTCTTCCCTCAGTTCCCCAGAGTTAACTCCTTCTGTGCTCAAAAGCCTCTGAACAGAGCTCGATCGTTTATTATACTTACACTGTAATTATTTCTTTAGCCATCTACCTTCCTGGCACTTCCCTCCCTCACTACACTGTAAGTTATACTATCCTAGTTCCCTGGCTGCCTATAAATAATTGTTAACTGAATAACTTTACTTAGCAACAATTATATAAAGGTATAGGAGAATGCTGTCTTTCTTTCTTTTTCTTCTTCTTTTTTTTTTTTGTCATTCTTAATAGTTTCAAAAGGGAAAGAATGATATAAACTTAAAACTCAGGTTTATAGAATCAGAGATGGAAGTGACCCCAGAGGTCAATTGACCTCAATTAACCCCTTCCAGGGATGACTGATAACACATTACACAGGAGCTAGGTCCACTGATGAATAGTTTTAATTATTAAAATTTGTTCCTTATATTAATTTGAAATCTCTTCAAATGCTTTATATTTTTAAGGTGGTGTTAAAATGGTAGAAGGGTCAATTGTGTTTCAAGACACAGGCAAGGATGGTCAAAGACAATGGAGTCTTCTCTTTCTTTTTTATTGTTTGTTTTTCTTCCTCCTTCACTCCTTTCCTTCTTTTTAGAGGTTTAACAAAATACATTAAAGTTTAGGGAGTAATATAATAAAACACAATACTCGACTTAGAAATAACAAATGTTTATACTTTGTAATTTTTAACAGTTTTTAAAGATGCATTAAAAAACTTAATATTTTGGGTATTTAAACATTCAAAAATGGAAAATATAGCAAAAAGAACTTCTGTGGTCACTAAACTTGTTTCAGCTACACCTTTCACTGTCCTTCCAGATTATTTTGAAGCAAATGCCAGTTAACATGTTATTTCATCTTCAAATGCTTCGGATACTCTATCTTTTAAAATGCCTAATAGTGATTATGGCCCTCACTAACTAAATTAATTACTTTGAGGCAATAACTTACTTTATGCTGAGCAATTGAAAAAATTTTTTTATTCTCATCTGAGGACATTTTTTCACTACTTTAAAGAGAGGGAGAAAGAGTGAGGGAGTGAGGAGAGGGGACATTAATGGGAGAAACACTGACTGACTGCCTTCTCATACGCCCCCCACCAGCACCCTGGGTACGTCCCCTGACAGGGAATCAAACACACCACCTTTTAGTCTATGGGTCTATGCTCCAGCCAACTGAGCCACACAAGGCCAGGGCTATGCTGAGCAATTTTATATGAAATAATTTTGCAAGCATAATAACAACTCAATTAACAGATTAATAAATTAAATAATGTAAAACGCACAACAGCTGTCTGAGGTAAGCATTATTTCCACTGCATAAAGGGAGCTGGGCTGGCAGACTAACTTGCTCAATCAAGTTCACATGGCTAGTCAACTACAGAGCTGGATTCAGGCCCAGAGCCCAGGCTCCTCAAGCCCAGGCTCTCTGCGTATCAATAGAAAACTAGTAAGAATCCCAAATGCAAAATGCTCAAATTCAGGGTGTCTCTGAAAGCATTAATGGTGGGCAAGGATCATTTATTTAAGATCATTTTATTTGAATCCTAAAAGATTTTTTAAAATTGTAAAACTGATCTTTATGTTCATGCAGGAAGAATAAATTTGACAACTGGAAAACTTTTGGGAAAAAAAAACCCCATGCCATTCTAGATTTTAAATCTTATGAAGCTAC
This sequence comes from Noctilio leporinus, assembly GCA_004026585.1. Lineage (NCBI taxonomy): Eukaryota > Metazoa > Chordata > Mammalia > Chiroptera > Noctilionidae > Noctilio > Noctilio leporinus. The sequence continues at coordinate 257,469 of PVIW01000468.1, read as the reverse complement.
TGCAATCTTCAAAACCATACCAATATTATGAGAAAAAACTAAGAGATTAATGGAACAAAATCCAAAAAGAAATGAAAGTATATTTGTAAAATAAATGATTTATGGTAACTATATTTCAAATTGTTAAGGGAAAGGTGAATTATTCTTACAAAAGATGTTGGGTAACTGCCTATTAGTTAAAACAAACAAACAAAAAAAACAATAAAGTTAGACCCCTAACTTACTCCACAGGAAAAAAACATTTTCGGATTAAAGACCTAAATGTGAAAAAGCAAAAGTACAAATTTAAGCCAAAAGGTAAAAAATAAAAGTAATTTCAATAATAAAACCTATTTGAAACTACAGCTTTGTGGCTCATCTTGTATATATATATTTTAAATTAGAAAAACCTTGGGGTGAGAAAGCCCTGCAAAGTAAAATAGAAAGCTATTACAAAAACAGATACATTAGAGTAATCACAATATACAAAAAGGTTAATATAAGTAAACCATAAAACAGACCAAGGCAATTATAGACTTGAAATAAAATATTTGCAACACATACAACAGATTGAAGCTTATATTAAAAATATGGGTGGAACCCTGGCTGGTGGCACAGTGGATAAGGCGCCAGCCTGAGAACCCAAAGGTTGCTGGTTCGATTCCCCAGCCACGGCACATAACCAGGTTGCAAGCCAGGTCTCCAGCCAGGTCTGTAGTTGGAGGCAGGTGAAAGGCAACCATACATTGATGTCTCTCTCCCTCTCTGCCTCTCTCCCTTCCCCTCTCTCTGAAAATAATAAATAAAATCTTAAAAAAAAAATAAGGGTGGAACTTATCCAAATTGGGTAAGACACTGACTGATAAGACAAAAGATAAACAGCTCAAGAGCAAAATGGGAAAGAATATGAAGAGGCAATTCTAGAAGCAAAAACCACATAAAATGATGCTCAACCTCACAAATAATCTGGAAAAGTAGCATAATAATGAGATATTTTTAGCCCATTAGCTTTGCAAAAATGGAAAAGCTCGGAGGCAAGCAGGAAGATGAAAAAATTATTAATCCTTTTACTTATCCACCTGCTCAAACCCATTAATTAGCTCTACATCTCACTCAGGGTAAAAGTTAAAGTCTCTACAATGGACTCCAAAGTAATCTGCCCCGGCTTCTCTACCCGCTTACCTCTTTGACTTCATTTGCTACTATCTTCTCTTCCTGATCATTCTTCTCCAGCTACATTAGCTTCCTTGGTGTCTCTCAGACCTGCTAAGTGTGGGTTTGCCTCAGGGCCTTTGCCCTTCCCTCTGTGTGGACCAGTCTTCCTTTATGGATCTGCAAGGCTTAGTCACCTGGCTTCCTTCAGGTCCCTCCAAAGATCACCTGATCAGTAGTCAGGCCTTCCCTGACTACTCCCTTCACAACTGTAATACTCCCAATCATCACTCGCACTCCCAGTCTCCACTTCTTCCTTTTCTTCCTCCACAGTGCTTACTGCCACCTGACACACTGGCTGTTTTGTGTGTCTCTCTCCATGGCCCCAAAGAGGAAAGCTCCACAAAAGCAAAGAATGCAGGAGGGAGGGGGAGCAGCAGAGCAAAAGAATTCCTAACAAATTCTTCAAAAATACAAAAAATTCAAAAATATCAAGGCATATGAATAAAAATGAAAAGTATACACTTTTAATTTTAAGGTAAAAGAATCTTTCATGGTGACAGCCTTTGATATAAATATGTCCAATATTAATTTTTTATAAGTAGGACAGACTCAAAATTCTAAGAAATTCATTCAATTCATTGCAATAATTACGGAAACCTAATGATTTTCCTATTTTACCATTTATTCATGCTGATAACCTAAGTGAAAACAGAACTTTGAATTTTGGCTTTGCCATAATCACAGCATTCAAAACTAAATGAAAATGCTAAAGCTGCAGGATTCAGTAATGGTGACCATCAAATAGAGATAGAGTCACAGGTTAAAGGTCTGAGAAGAATGACCAGCCTTGCTTCCGCTCTGGGCACACACAGTAGACAATCACCAAAAGTACTGCTGAGGGTCTGTGTCGTTTTTAGGAAAGCTGACTGACGTGACATTGTACGTAAGACCAGTTCGCAGCTGGTCTCATTCAAAGAGATCAGATACTTAAGTCTATGTTAGAATCTTGCCATGGCACGAAAACACAAGGTCTGGAAGTAAAGGGAAAAATCTTTAAGTAAAAAGCTCCAGTGAAAACTTTTAAAATAAAGCTCTCTCACATTCAGTACTGTAATTTTGAACTACTGGGAGTTTTTCAGAAATATACTTTTAAAAAAATCACAGATTAATATAAAGACTACCTCTTTTGATTTACTTCCCGAAATTAAAGCTCAGTATATTTTAAATAAAATGATATATATTTCAGGTGTATAACATGCTGTTTGATAAACATAATAAACAGTGAAATGATTACTACAGTCAAGCTAATTAACATGCATCTCCTCGCATAGTTATTGTTTGTTTGTTTTTCAAAAAGAAAACTCAGTATTGATGTGTTCTGTAATTAGTTTCCCCAAACCTGCTGACCAATCTGGTAGTCACACTTGAGAAAGCAGGGGATACTGGGATGCAGCATCACCATAGTTATTACCACAGATTAGCCAACCAAATGAAATTTGTAATACATTTCCTCTTTGTGCATGAACATCAAGTTCTGCTTAGTGACCAATTCACACACATCTAAGAAACTAATAATGCATAACCAAGCTAGGTAACTGTATTTTAAGAATATTTTCAGAAACATTACTTTGAATAACTAGATACAAACTTGATGTTGTCAACACATAATTATCTCGCAGGTCAACTATTTGCTCATTGTAATGAGGGAGCCAGCTAACTAATACTATCTGTTTTCTGGAAACAGTTTCAGTTGGCCTATTTTCTGCCACAGAAGCAAAGGGAAAGCCTAGCTGGCATTGTTACCTAGGTCTCTAAAACTATTTTTTGGTTTGGTTTGGTTTGGGTTTAACACAAAAGGGGTTAAAAATAGTTCACACTACCACAAAAGCCTAACAAGACATCTGGGTGCTACTGGCTGTCATTGTCAAGGCAGCCCTTGGAGAGAATGCTGGTATCAATTCGGTTTATCAGATGGACAGCTGATCAACATTAAACAGACTTGCTCTGGGCACACTGAGCTGAGCTTCCCTGACGTGAATTCCAATGAGGACCCTCTGCACTCGACCACTGAGCTCTGCCATTTTTTACTGTTGCAGCTCCCTGGACATATGGGAATCCCTAGCGATGAGCACATAAAGCTGCCTCTAACTCAAGTGACGGCTCATTTCCCCTGGCTGAAGGCAGACATTAATATCCTGAGGAGATCAGGCCTGCCTCTCTGACCCCCATCTACTGAAGCCAAACGACTGTCCTATTTCTTCATTTAATAAGCTTTTAATGAAGAAAACCAAACCCCCTTCTGACTGCAACACAGTTCTACATGAAAAGGTTATACAAATACATTCAATTTCATGTCAAAGTTTTCCAAAATATCTGTCCCCTCCCTACCAGAGGGGGGTAGTGTCACTCGCTCTCCCACAGTGCGCACTCTTTCAGCTGTAGGATAGGAGTTCAGTTCTTCCCTCCAATAATTAAGAGCAGTCTCCACATTATGGCAGGTGGAGGAGCACAGAACTGGTTACAAAGAGTGTGCTGGTGTTCCCATCTTCATTATACACATTTTCCTTCCAAGGTTCATCATTTAGCTATGAAAATTGCTTCAGGCACAACTAGACTAGGAGAAATGACAGTCCAGTGACAACCTAGACAGGATAGCAGAAAATGTTCCTGAGCTAAATCAGAATGTAAGAAAGTTGAAAATATTTGGTGAATTAGAGTTGGCATACACACGTACTTTGGTTTTGGGAAGGATAAAAGAAAGGATGCATGACAGCAAATGAAGGAGACACGCAGGTTTGTACCTGTGAATCTTGGAGGTGGCTTAAAAAGGAGAGAAACCTGAATCATTACTGAGGTTTAGTGCTGGGCCTACTACCTACTGCTGGGCTCTGTGAGTTCTGTATTGTTTCATGAGGTTTGAGTTTTCTCTCCTTGAAAAGCCAAGTAGGGGTTAAGAGAAAAGTGAAGGCTACATGTTAAACAGGGCACAGGAAGCACTGCAGAAGAGAAATGTCATTCTGCAAAGGCCTCCAACTAGTAACAGGAGGCAGTGACTAACTGAAAAGGGAACCTTGGTAGGCTACACTTAGACCGGAGAGCAGGCCTTGCAGCTGGGAAGGTAAGGTGAGTGTAACAGGGGAAAGATGTTTCCTATGAAAAGAAGTGTCAGTGATACACTTTAAATTAGATTGCTTATACTGCTATCTAATCAACTTAGGTATCTACAGCACGAGAACAAGTCCTAAATGTTCCCTGAAATATTTCACCAGGCCTCATGTATCAAAGTAGAGTGGTTCCCCACCATGTTTAAATCATATACAATAAAAGCCACAAGCAGGTACTCAGTGTACACATTCATTAATGTATAATTAACATGCTATGTCCCAGATCTTATATTTTTTTATATAGCACCTCATTTAATCTTCACCACATTTAGCTATTTTATAGATGAGGACATGAATTTCCACAGTGGAAGATATCAGGGAACCTTTCTAAGAAATATCATCCAGGAGAGAGCAAGACAACAATCTGAACATCAAATGGAAGGAAGAGACACTTCTCCAAAGAGCACACACAGACGGCCAACAGACATATGAGAAGATACTCATCATCACTAATCATCAGAGAGATGCAAATTAAAACCACAGTGAGGTATCTCCTCACACCTGTCAGAGTGGCTATTATCAATAAATGAACAAACAAGTTGGGGCGAGGATATGGAGAAAGGGGAGCCTTTTGTACTTTGGTGGGAATGCAGGCTGGTGTAGCCACTGTGGAAAACAATATGGAGATGCCTCAAACAATTAAAAATGGATCTGCCTTTTGACCCAGTGATCCCACTTCTGGAAATACATCCAAAGAAACCCAAAATACTAATTTGAAAAAACACAGGCAGCCCTATGTTCATTGCAGCATAATTTATCATCACAAATATATGAAAGCAGCTCAAGTGTTCATCAATAGATAAGTGGATAAAACTATGGGTCATTTACACAATAGAATACTACTTGGCTGTTAAAAAGAAGAAAATCTACCCTTTGTGACAGTATGGATGGGCCTGTGAAACACTATGCTAAGTGAAATAGCCAGTCAGAGAAAGATAAATATCCTATGATACATGGAATCTAATGAACAAACTAAACTAACTAGCATAATACAGACTCATAGACAGAAAGCAGGAAGACAGCTTTGGTGGCAGGGGTGGTGGTTAGGGGCTTAGGGGTCAACCAAAAAGGAAAAATTGTTCATGGACACAGACAACAGGGCAGTGATTGCAGGGGGATATAAGGGGGATAAATCGTAATGGAAATAAATACAGTAAGAAATAAAATTAAACAACCTTTCTAAATATACCTCTTTAAACAATCAGATTCTATAAAATACTTCTGCTACTATGAATTAAATTACTTTAAATTACAGACATGGTTATAAAAATTCTTAATAGCATTAATGAAGGCTATTTTTTTTTTAAGGAAAAGCTTTATTGAGATTAATTTCCATAGTATAAAATTCATCCATTTTTAAGTGTACAATTCAGTGAATTTTAATATTTACAGAGTTGTACAAACATCACTATAATCTAATTTTAGGACATCTCCCTAAGAAATAAACCTTACATTAATTTAGTCATTCTTTATTTAGATTGTTTTAATATTATTAATTTATTATTGTTGTATTATAATTATTTCATTTTTCTCCCATTGTTCTCCCCTGCCCCACCCTCTTTGCCTCCCCTCCCGCAGTCAATCCCCAGCTCATTGTCTATGACCATGGGCCCTTCACACTGGCTCCTCCACCGAACCCTTCCCCTGCTTTCCCCCTTCTCCCGCTGTCCCCCCAGTCACCATCATTCTGCTCCTTTTTACCCCCGGTATCTCTTGTTCCTATCTGCTCATCTGTTTGTTTTGTTCATTAGTCTCCTGTATTAAATGAGAACATATGGTATTTATCTTTCGACGCCTGGCTTATTTCATTAAGCATGATACTCGTAAATTCTATCCACGCTATCACAAATGGTAGAAGTTCCTTCTTTCTTTCTGCTGCATAGAACTCCAATGTGTAAATGTACCACAGTTTTTTTATCCATTCATCCACTGAAGGGCATTTAGGTTGTTTCCACCACTTGGCTATTATGAATAGCACTGCTATGAACATAGGGATACACAGGTTCTTCTGAATTGATGTTTCAGGATTCTTTAGGTATAATCCTAGCAGTGGAATCACTGGAGTGTAAGGCAGTTCTATTCTTAGTTTTTTAAGGAAATTCCATACTGTTTTCCATGGTGGCTGCACCAGTCTCCATTACCACCAACAATGCACCCTTTTCTTCACATCCTCACCAACACTTGTTTGTTGATTTGTTGATGATGGCCATTCTGACAGGTGTGAGGTGGTATCTCATTGTGGTTTTAATTTGTATCCCTTTGATGGCTAGTGATGTTGAGCATTCTTTCATATGCCTCTGGGCCCTTTGTATGTCTTCCTTGGAGAAGTGTCTGTTCAGGTCCTTTGCCCATATTTTAATTGGGTTGTATGTCTCCCTGGTATTGAGTTGTATTAGTTCTTTATATATTTTGGAAATCAAACCCTTGTCTGAAATGTCATTGGCAGATATGTTTTTCTATATGATTGATTCCCTTTTCATTTTGTTGATGTTTTCTTTAGCTGGGCAGAAGCTTTTCAGTTTGATGTAGTCCATTTGTTTATTTGTTCCTTTATTTCCCTTGCCCTGGAAGAGATATCCATGAAAATACTACTGCATGGGATATCTGCTATTTTTCTGCCTACGTTTTCCTCTAGGGCTTTTATGGTGGCACTGCTTATGTTTAAGACTTTTATCCATCTTGAGTTTATTCTGGTGTATGGCGTTAAGTTGGTGTTCTAGTTTCATTTTTTTGCATGTCTAATTCTCCCAATACCTCTTGTTGAAGAGGCTATTTGCATTCCATTTTATGTTTCTTCCCCCTTTGTCGAATATTAGTTGCCCATAAAGTCCTGGGTTTATTCCTGGGATCTCCATTCTGTTCCATTGATCTGTATGTTTGTTTTTGTGCCAGTACCAGATTGTTTTTGATTACTATGGCTTTGTAATATGGTTGATATCTGGTATTGATTCCTCCTACTTTGCTCTTCTTTCTCAAGATTGCTATAGCTATTTGGGATCATTTTTGACTCCATATAAATTTTTAAAGTATTTGTTCTAAGTCTGTGAAATATGATGTTGGTATTTTAATGGGGATTATGTTGAAACTATAGGTGACTTTGGGTAGTATGGATATTTTTATGATGTTAACTCTTCCCACCCATGAACATAGTGTATGCTTCCACTTATTTGTATCTTCCTTAATTTCTTTCTTCTATGTTCTGTACTTTTCTGAGTACAGGTCTTTTATCTCCTCAATAAACTTTATTCCTAGGTAAATTTATTTTTCTTACTGCTATAGTAAATGGGATTTGTTTTCTAGTTTCTTTCTTTGATGTTTCATTCTTGGTGTATAAAAATGCCTTCAATTTCTGGATATTGACTTTGTATCTAACTATTTTGCTAAATTCACTTCTTAGGTTGAGTAGTTTTTAGTGGAGCCTACAGGGTTTTCTATGTACATTATCATATCTGCACATGATGACCGTTTTACTTCCTCCTTTCCAATTTGGATGCCTTTGATTCCTTTTTCTTGTCTGATTGCTGTGGCTAGAACTTCCAAAACTATGTTGAATAGAAGTGAAGAGACTGGACATCCTTGCTTTGTTCCTTATCTTAAGGGAAAGGTTTTCAGTTTTTGTCTATTGAGTATGATGTTAGCTGCAGGTTTCTGGTATATGGCCTTTATTATGTTGAGGTATGTTCCCATCTTGCTGAGCATTTTTTACCATAAAAGGGTGTTGTACTTTTATCAAATGTTTTTTCAGCATTTATTGATAATGATCATATGTTTTTTGTCTTCCATTTTGTTTATGTGGTGTATTACATTTATTGATTCGTGAATACTGTATCATCTTTGCATCCCTGGGATGAATCCCACTTAATCATGGTGTATGGTTGTTAATATATTGCTGGATCTGGTTTGCCAACATGTTGTTGAGAATTTTAGTATCTATGTTCATCGGAGATATTGGCCTGTAGTTTTCTTTCTTTGTTGTGTCTTGACCTGGTTTGGGGATTAGAATAATACTGGCCTCAACATAAAAGAGTTTGGGAGTCTTCTTTCTTCTTGGATTTTCTGGAATAGGTTGGGAATGATAGGAGTTAGTTCTTCCCTAAATGTATAGCCATCTGGTCCTGGGCTCTTGCACTGGGAGTTTTTTGATGACTGCTTCAATTTCACTAGTTGTTATTGGTCTTTCAGGCTTTCTGCTTCTTCTTGATTCAGTTTTAGTAGGTTATATTGTTTCCAGAAATGTGTCCATTTCACCCAAGTTGTCAAATTTCTTGTCATATATTTGTATGTAGTAATTTCTTAAAATCCTTTGTATTTCTGTGGTATCAGTTGTGATTTCTGATTTTTTTTATTTGGGTCCTCTCTCTTTTTTTCTTGATGAGTCGGGTTAAAGGCTTGTCAATTTTGTTTATTTTTTCAAAGAACCAGCTCCTGGATTTATTGATCCTTTGAATTGTATTTTTAGTCTCTATGTCAATTAGTTCTGCTCTGATCTCAGTAATTCCTTCCTTCCACTTGCTCTGGGCTTTGTTTATTTTTGCTCCTCTAGTTCTTATAGCTTTATGGTTAGGTTGTTTGTACGAGCTTTTTCTAACCTTTTTAGATAGTCCTGTGTTGCTATGAACTTCCTCTGAAGACTGCCTTTGTTGTGTCCCATAGGTTTTAGGCTGTTGTATATTCATTTTCATTTGTTTCCAGAAACTTTTTTATTTCTTCTTTGATATCATTGTTAACCCATTCATTACTGAATATCATGCTATTCAGTCTCCATGGATTAGAATGTTTTTGGTTTTTTCCCTTGAGGTTGGTTTGTAGTTTCAAGCCATTGTGATCTGAAAAGATGCTTAGTATGATTCCAATTTTCGTGAACTTGTGGAGGTTTGTCTTATGTCCTACCATGTTCTCTATCTTTGAGAACGTTCCATGTATGTGCATTTGAAAAGAATGTGTATTTTGCTTCTCTGGGGTGAAAAGTTCTGTATATATCAGTTAAGTCCATTTCATCTAGAATGTTGTTCAATGCCACAATATCCTTGGTAGTTTTTTTGCTTGGAAGATCTGTCCACTGTTGATAATAGGGTATTAAAATCCCCTACTATTAGTATGTTGCTGTCGATATCCTTTTTGAATTCCTCCAAGATATTCCTTATATATTTGGGTGCTCCTATGTTTGGTGCATATATGTTTATAAGGGTTAAATCTTGATGGATTGTTCCCTTCAGTATTATGAATTGTCCTTTGTCTCTTTTTAAGGCCTTAATTATAAAACCTATTTTTTTTCATGTCCATTTGCTTGAAATATATTTTCCATCCCTTCTGTTTCAGTTTGTGTTGATCTTTTATTCTGAGGTAGGTCTCTTGTGGGAGGCATATATGTGGGTCATGTTTTCTTATCCATTCAGCTACCCTATATCTTTTGACTGGTGCATTTAATCCATTTATGTTTAAGGTTATTATTGACAGGTACTTCTTCACTGACATTTTTCCCCTTTGTTTTTGTGTTCCTCTTGGTCTCTCTGTTTCTTCATCTTTTTAAGGCAGGCCCTTTAGCATCTCTTGCAATGCTGATTTGGTGGAGAGGTATTCTTTTAGCTTTCTTTTGTCTGGAAAACCTCTTATTTCACTTTCCATTTTGAATGAGAGCCTTGATGGGTACAGTATTCTTGGTTGCAGGCCTTTGTTTTTCATTATTTGGAGTATTCTTTACCATTCCCTCTGGCTTGTAGTGTTTCTGTTGAGAAATCATTTGATAACCTTATCAGAGCCTCCTTATACATTATTAGCTGTTTCTGTCTTGATGCTTTTAGGACTCTCTCCTAGTCTTTGAAATTTGCCATTTAAATTATGATGCGTTTGGAGTGGGCCTGTTTGGGTTCATCTTCATTAGGACCCTTTGTGCTTCCTGAACTTGAATGACATTTTCGCTCATCAAGTTAGGGAAGTTTTCTGTCATTATTTCTCAAATGGGTTTTCTATCCCTTGCTTCTCTTCTCCTTGTGGTATCTCTATGATAAGGATATTGTTATACTGTTGTGTTTCTTGTTGTCCTGCAGCTCTCTTAAAACTTCTTCATTCTTTCTCAGTCCTTTTTCATTTTGTTTCAAAGTCAGGGTATTGTTTTCCATGTTATCCTCCAATTTGCTGATCGGTCCTCTGCTTCCTCTAACCTGCTTTGGATTCCTTCTATTGTGTTCTTCAATTCAGAAATTGTATTCTTCTTTTCCTCCTGGATCTTACTGGTTTCTATGTCTTTTTAATGATGGTATAATTTTCAGTAAGTTCCTTGTAGTTGCCCTCGAATTCTTTGTAGTTTTCTTTGAACTCATTGAACTCATTGAGCTTTCTTATAAACAATGCTTTGAATTCCATGTCTGATAGTTTGCTTGTTTCTATTTCACTTAGCAACCTTTCTGGGGATTCCTCCTTTCCTTTTGGTGATGGACTGTTTCTTTTTCTCCCTATTTTGGGTGTCTGTTCTTCTTTTTTGTTTCTTGGATTAATCTGCTATAACTCCCTGCTTTCATGGAATGCCCTTCTGTGGTAGATGACTTACAGGGTTCAGTGGTGCAGTCTCCTAGATTTCCTCAACTTGCTGCTCTTAGGGTGACCTTTATGTTGTTAATTTGGGCTATCTGGTTGTATTTTGGATTTGGCTGATGTGTTGCTCCTTGGTGAGTTCTTCTCTCCAGTTGGCTGACTGTGGGACACTCCTTCTACCACATCTCCTGTACTTTTATTGAGCTGTTCCTAAAACAGAACCACCAGTCCAGGTAAAATAATCACACCTTCAAAGATATCTTTTACCCTTAATCACTTTTGACTGCATGAGCCTAGCTAAATACCTATACCCTCAAAGATCACCCCGACCCTTAATCACACTCTCAACTGCAGATGAGCCCGTCTTAAGGATGTAAATATAGTAAGACAATTACAAGAGAGGAAAAACAACTGAGTTGATTGAAATATAACTAATTTTTGAAAGGTGTGAAGGAGTAGCAAAGATAGTGGTGAAAAGTGGTAGGGGATGCGAGAGAGAAAGTAAACTTTACCTTGTATAGAAATGGGTGTGTAGGCCGTGGCTGGTGGCACAGTGGATAAGGCGCTGGCCTGCGAACCCAAAGGTCGCTGGTTTGATTCCCCAGTCAGGGCACATAAACCAGGTTTCAAGCCAGGTAGCTGGAGGCAGGTGAGAGACAACCAAACATTGAAGTCTCTCTCCCTCTCTGCCTCTCTCCCTTCCCCTCTCTCTAATAAATAAAATTAAATAAAATAAAAATAAAAAAGGATGTGTGGGGAAGAATCAGAATGCAGCGAGAAAGTGCAAGTGTACAGTATTAAGCCAAATCAGAAGTTGTGTATATTTATACATTACACACACACACACACACACACACACACATATATATATATAGCAGAGAGTACATACATTAAAAAACTACCATAAGCAAATTGAATTTTAAAAAATATGAATCTAGTTGGTAAGTTTCACCACAGCACTACCAACAACGTATGAGCTATAATTCCTATAGGTGAGATGGGACCTTGAGGTAAAAAAGGAAGAAAGAGAAATCAAGAGGTGTCTGAAGGTGATTTATATCTTCCCTTAGATTTATAACTAAGTTTGTAAAGATGTCACAACTACCTCCCTATCCACCCTCAATGAGCACTGATTGGTCACGGACGAGAGAGGACAAGTGTATATTTTGAGCAGAAAAAAGAATGCATGGTACCTAATAGCACAAACAAAATTATTTAAGAGGCTGGAGAAGGGAGGAATACTTAAAGTGAGGAATGGGAATGAGTCATAGCAGGAGAGAAAGTAGACTTTAAAACAAAAGAAGAGGAACTTGGGTGGTTAAATGAACTGAGGGGAGGGAGGAGTAAACGATGGGATTTGAGGTACACTATAATATAAACACTATTTACTTAAAATGCACTAATTGTGAGGACTAGCAATGGCTATTAAAAAGGATATGTTAGGGATTAATAACTCATGTAGATTTCGGTGTAACTTAGGTGCTTGAGGTTAGCTGAGATCCATTTCCTGAGTCTGCCTCTTTTCCTTGGTCAAGTCTCTCTGCTGTTTTTAATTTTCATTTTAATTTTTAAATATCTGGAATTTTAAATAGAATTAACTATAAATAGCAACAATGTAAAATGAAAATGTCAACATACTTTTACTGGAAAAACATAACAATCACTGGCAAAGATTAAAAAGGTCCACCTAATATATGAGGTCTGTCTGGAAAAAGTTGAGCTATTGTTAACCTAATAAGAATTGTTTGAGCAACATTGATGTGACCTAGCAGCCAAGGAGAGTGGACTGGAATGCACATGTGTTAACAACAATGAGTTCACTGTATTTGTCAGTGGGGGTGTAGAATGCAGTTTAGAAAGTATGTGTACTTTGTGGTGGTTGCATTCAAAATGACTTAGCGAGTACAGCAATAAATCTGCATCAAATTTTGCATTAAGCTTGAACATTCCTTTGCAGAAACTATTTGGATGATTTAGAAGGCCACAGCTATGGGTAAATGGTTATTGGCAGCTTCATCATGACAACATACCTGCTCATGCATCATGTCTTGTGCAGTTTTTTTTGTGAAACATCAAATCACCCAGGTGACTCAACACCTCATAGCCCAGATTTGGCACCCTGAGATTTCTGGCTTTTCCCAAAACTAAAATCACCTTTGAAAGGGAAGAGATTTCAGACTGTTGATAAGATCTGGGAAAATATGACCAGGCAGCTGATGGCAATTGGGAGAAGTGTGTGAGGTCCCAAGGAGCCTACTTTGAAGGGGACTCTGTACAACATTTTATTATCTTGTATCTTCTTCAATAAACGTCTCTATTTTTCATATTACATAGTTGGATATCTTCTGGACAGACGTCATGCATATTCTTCAAAGTCAAATATAAATGACAGATTAGATATCTGAAATTAATGCTTGTTTAAAAAAAAACAAACTATAAGGTATCTCAAAGGAGAGATGCAGAATGATATCCATATGCAACTTTCAAGCAAGTTATTTTGCATATTAAATCTATAGTCTATTTATTTACCAAAAATTAAACTTTGTTACTTCATAATCTCACTTTATATTTCATGCAACCCTTAAGTCTCACATTTCTTTAGAGTGTTTTTATTTTATCTACATTTACAGAAACAACAGAAATGTTCAAAACATTGCCACAGTCCTGGAATGCCACAGCCCTGGAAGAAAAGGAATAATACTTACATCAAACTAATGAGAAACTCTGTCAATCCGAATTTAGATGCTGTTAAAAGCTATCTCCATTCATTCTTTAAATTGCATCATTTTATTTAATTCTAACATGGACTTAATGTTCACTGAGATGAAAATCTGTGACTACTGACTTCAAGTGAAATGAGTATTCCTTTCAAATTTCTTTTTTATAGAAAAGTGGTACAGGAAGATAAAAAGGTGAGATTAAAAGTCAGTTTTGAAAACATTACAACCATGGAAAAGTCTACTTACAAAAACAAGTCATGCAAGTCAGATGAGTGCATAAATTTACTGTAAAAAAATCAAAACAATACACAAATTTATACAGTTAAACTGTTCAGTATGGTAGACACTAACCACATGTTGCTATTAAGCACCTGAAATGTTACTAGTCTGAATGCAGAGGTGCTATAAGTTAAAGACTTAGAACCAAAAAATTTTAAATGTCTTAATGTGTTTTACACTAATGGTATGTTGAATTGATAATATTTTACATATATATATATATATATATATATATATATTTAAATATATTGTTAACATTAGTATCACTCATTGGTTTCCTTTTCCATTTTTAGTAAATTTAAAATTGTATTCCTATAGGGTCCCACCAGCTTCAGCACTCCTTCAACCTACCTCCTTCTCTAGAAGTTCCCTCTTATATATTTTAACATATTTTCTTACGGAATTTTTTTTTTTAAATATTTTTATTATTTCTAGAGAGAGGGATAGGGAGAGAGGCAGAGAGGGAAAGAGATGTCTGTGTATGGTTGTCTTTCACCTGCCTCCAGCTATGGACCTGGCTGAACACCTGGCTTGCAACCTGGTTATGTGCCCTGGCTGAGGAATCGAACCAGCCACCTTTGGGTTCATAGCCTGGCACCTTATCCACTGTGCCACCAGCCAAGGCTATATGTTTTTAATGTATGTTTATAAACATGTAACAAACACAATGCACTTGTAAGCAGAGAAAAATGCTATGCATTTTTCCATAAAAATGAGTTCATGCTATATATAGTGTACTATATAACCTGAGTTCATATTGTGTGTGTGTGTGTGTGTGTGTGTATATATAAAATATATAAGAATAGTTAGATGCCCATCATGCAATCCTGCTTTTTCAGTTACATATGTAGAAATCAAAGTACAGAGATTCTAAGTACTGTTAAAGGCCATACAGTTAGCTATATGTACAATCTTCATCATCTAATGTTTTCCATATTTTATGCTGCCTCAAGAAGCAGACAAAACAGTTTAATTTTTCTAGATGGAAGCTTCTTTAAAAATGACAAAATAAAATCAGAAAGGTCAGAAAAGTCATTCTTTTTTAATGCCAGAATGTATATTTTCCAGAAATTATAACTTTTTAATGATCCTTCAGATATGTATATGGTATGTAGATATTTCATCACACAGAACTTAAAAAAAATTAAACTAGTATTTGATAAGAAATCTTAAATATCAATTAACAGTGATTATATAGTACTAAAATAATAAAAGATAATCATAGAGATGAATTTTGTCATTGAATTTGTGAAATCTGTCTTTTTCTACGTAATAAACAGAAATAGAGACATCTGAATATCATTCCTGTTCACCTCAGAAAATGTGTTAAGTTTGCAAATTCTGGCTGCAAGCGCCAAACAGTTATAAGCATAAAGATCTGACTTATTTACAGGGACTCCCAAGACCACATTACTTAGGGCGGCACCTTGGGCCGCACAGCCCCCCCACCCCCGACCCTTATCTTTGTCTTTGCCTGTGTCTAACCATAACTTCCATCCCTGCCTCCCTTCTGGATCCACAGCGGACTTACTGAAATATGCACACATCTTAAGAACACACACTTTAAACAAATAACTAATAAATATACTTTAAAACAAGGGCCAAACGTACACATGGTTCTGCTTGTCTTGTACTTTGTGAGCTCCTATGATGAGCAAGGCACCGGGCTTGCTGCCACTTGCACAATGTAAACACAGAGTCCTGCTCTCAAGCTGAAAGCCTGACAGGGCCAAAAATAATGAACAGAAAATTCCCCTGTTCATCTCAGAAAATATACTAACTTCGCAAGCAGATAAAATGACACACCCCAATCAGCAAACATTTCACTCATGCTTTCAGCTGAAATACCAGGAAGCATCTTAAAAAGTCTAGATTTAAAGAATTAAGTGGAGAACATGAAACTCATTAAAGATACTTCTAACTCACTGAAAGGCGCCTCTACTCCATAAAACTTTTTTTTTTTTTGCAAACTGGTAGTTGAGAGTGTGGCTGCTTACACTATAGTACTTCTTCTGACCAAACAGTACAATGTCTCTCTAATAAGTTTTCTAAGTTATCTGATCTTTTTCTAGTTCTTGTGGATTTCAGACTGCTTTTCATGCCTTTACACATTTCCACATTTAATCATCTGGCATTTTGCCACCATTATCATCTTCCCTATGCACCAACCAAGTTAATTATTGTGTTCACAGTATGGTTTTCTTTTACCACTCTGCATCCTTAGACAATCTTTTAGTCAAGTCCAATCATTTAAGGCCTATAGTAATTTAAAAAATATTGATGACTCCTCTGTTTACAAATGAATGTTTATAAATAAGCTTTAAAAATAAGAGGTCTGGTAAGGAATAAGATTAACCTAAAGTATCCGTGTATGAGCTACCAACTTCCCCTTTTAAAAATTTTCTGGTAGTTGATGGTGTCAAGTGGTTCATAAGCCAGCAAGGAAGTCAAATATCAGCAGAATATGTAAGAAAAATCAGTATGGAAGAACCACGGACATGGACAAGTGGGACTGACTTTGTGAGGAGTGGGTGGGTGGGGAAGGGGGCAGAGGGAAGGAAAAAGGGGATCGATGTAATAAAACAACAATAAAATTAAATTATAAAAAAAATTATTCAATAAACATTCACTGGATTCTGATTATACATAGTCACATTACAAGCTAAAATATGTTCACCTCAATATGTATATTTCACAACCACATGAAATTAGTCTGTTCCTGCAATTAATGTATGGGAAAAAATTTTAAAAAGTAAATATTCTGATTATTTGTAACAAAGGTCAGCATAGGTGAGAACTGAGACAACTGTTAACCTGGGTTATCTAATCATCATTATCAGCAATAAAATTATTAATAGAATACCTACTAAAAATATAAAGTATAAAAGAAGTATTTTTGTTCTATTGATGAGTATGTATCAAAGTGTGAGTGTTTCTGTGCTCTTCCCTTTAAAGTAGTTTAAGATAGGACATGTGCCCTGAAGGCTGATGGTTTAGTTGGTGTAAAGAGATTTAACAAGAAAACCATACAGTATTCATTCAGTTAAGTGTAAATGAATGCCGAAGTCTGTAACTGCTGCAGTTATGCTAAGGATTTGCGGGGAGCAATGAGAAGAGGTAACAGAACCGGACTGCTCTTGAGGAGGAGCACTTAGGTCACTGAGAGCAAGGACGCTGCTCCAGAGCCATGTGTGGCTGCCACAGCAGTACTGAGGGGTGAGCATGGGGCGGGAGTGACTCTCCAGTCAGTTTGCTGCTGCTATTGCTGGTCCCAGCAGGGCTCACTGGCCCTGCCAGACAGTGAACAGGGTCGAAGGCTGCCCTGGATGGTGTGGGTATGGTATGAGAATGGCTGTAGACAGCTGACAGGAAGAGGAATAAGGGGAGAGCACTGGTTTAGGATAAAGGCCTGGGTGTTTCTCTCAGACAGGTCCTGAGAAGAAAAGAAACGAAAACAACCTCACAACCCCAAGTGTTTTGGATAAATTAAGGGGAGCAAAATGATTGAATTGCTACTATTTGCCAAAAAGTTATTGTCACAGAGACAAAAGAATATTAAACGCACAACAATAAAACAAGCAAAAAAAAAAAAAAAGAATATTAAATAATACATTTATTTATATTTTGTTTAAATAAGATTACCTAAACCAAAGAAATGTGGGTCTTACATACAGCAGTAAAATACTCACTGCCAGTTAATCACCAGACTGACAAGTCATTATACTACCTAATTTCACCAGCATACTTTCATCTGGACACAAGTGCCCTGCTTGTGATCCAAAGCAGAGGCCTATATATTAATCAGAGTGGCACAATACTGTTAACTCACGCTGAAGGGAGCAGAAAAATGAATAAGCTAATTTAGCCCTTTGTCTCCATTCAAATTCTAAAGAAAAGAATGCAATGAAGACTTCTAGCAGGGGAGTGATAGAGAATACCCTGGCTTGCTCTTTTAGCAAACCCTCTTAAAAGATACAAGTGTACCCACAGTTCAGCCTCCCTGAGTCTTAGGTTTAGGTAATAATTTAAACAGTTCCTAATGAACTGTCTTACCCTACCATATGCCCTTCTCTTCTCCACGTGAAAAAGAACAAAATAAAAACAACTGAGCCAGAGTCCTGAGATGAGGGATTTCTGGTGAAACCTTGGTGCTGCACTGGGGAAACGAAAGGATACTGGGTTCTTCTGGTAGATGGCTGTCATTCTGAAACTCTGATAACACCAGCAGTATGATTTCTCTGTATTTATACAAAGACCTAATTATTCTAATTATATTATTAATGGCATATCTCGAGTCAGCATATGGTACTATCCCTTTGTTGCACATTTATCATGTCAAATTATCAATTACAAACCTTTTTTCATATAATATTCTATTTAAATCCTAAAGCAAGATCTAGATTAACCTACCTAGCAGTACCTGTATATGTTAATATGTTAGTTTTAATATGCTAGTTTTATAACATTATTAAATCAAAAGAAAATTACATCAAACCCTGCTCATTACAAAGCATTTAAAATTTAAGTACATTTAGCAAAATGAAGCATGTTTTCATATTCTGTTTCTTTTCTAAAGTAATTCTGATAGGTTCTGGGGTTAAAAAAATAAGAGTACAATTCTTGAAGGGTTTGTAACCTGATTATGAGAAAGACAAAAGCAGATAATGTCAACAAAGCATGGTAAATATACTATAGCTGTTAAAAATATAAATTTGGAATAGTAAAGACCTGGTTTAAATCCCAAACCTACCACTTACTGGCTGTGTGACATTGGCTCAATTAACACGTCCATGACCTACTATCCTTATCTATGTAAAGGGGATGTCACTACTGGCCTTTTAAGGTTGTTGTGAGGCACGTAGATAACATGTGCAAAGTGTTTTCAACACAACACCTGGCATATGGTCTGTGCTTACTACCTAGTAGCTATTACTACTATCACTGCTAATGTTTGTACAGGCTTTTGCAGCCATGCTAGGGAGTCCAGAAGATGGGTAACTGGCTCAGCCTGGGGGTCAGGGAAGGTTTCCTGGAGATGGGAGCTAAGCTGTGTCTTAAGAAATAGGTAAGAAGAATGAGTCAGATGAAGAAAAGTAAAAAAGGTGTTTCAGGCTGAGGAAAAAGCAATTTTGTAAGGCATGGGTATTGCAGTGCAGGTTTTGCTAGCAGGCCCAACGCAAGAAGAGTTATCACTCAGTTCTCCTTGCCTTGCATTCAACAGCATACTGCTTCTTCCTCCTCAATTGCCATCTATCCTCCCCAGAAATGCCGGTCCTGTGCCTGATAGCTGTGCTGCTTTGTCCTTTTAGGGTAATTCAGACCTACAAAGGAAGGCAGTCCAGGCCTCTCCAGAACCCCAGCAGAACCTGCTCTTTTCGTTTGTCTTTGCGACATGCGGAGGGGTAAATCACAGAGACGGTGGAACTCAGTGGTTAAGAGTTAGGGCTCTAGAGTTGTAAACTGCCTGTGTCCAGATTCTAGTTCCATCACTGTTTCACTTTGGGAAAGTTGTTCCACCTCTGTATGCTTCAGTTTTTCAAGCTGCTAAATGGGTATGATAATAAATCTCTTAGGGTTATCATGAGCATTTGAGTTAATGCTAGTAAGTATTAGCAGTTATAACCTAATAAAATTAAAATTTCTGTGTTTTATGAACAGGACATCCTTGAGGAAATAGAGAATGCACTAGATTAAAAATGTGGTCATTTGTGAAGGGCAGAAGACAGATGGGAGAATAGAAGAGCAAAAAAAGTATGTTTACTGAGTAGATACAAGGTACCAAAAGTACTGCATTAACTATCTCTTCGTCTCTTTTTAATGATCCTTATAACACTGTGCTAGGTAGGTGGTAATAGCCCTGTTTTTACACCTTGAGCTCAAAAAGGTCAAGAAATTTACCTACACAAATGGACAGAACCACAATTTAAAACCTTGGGTGGATACTTTCCCAAGTTACTTCCCTTCACATTAATGGTGAAAATGGGCTTCCATGTTTCTTAGCTTAAAAATTATTAAATTTCACATTATTAACAAAAACACTAAGAGCTGCCTAATTTTTTTACAAGATATTCTAGGCTTACTCCAGGCAATATAAACATTTGTTCAAGTTCAAATATCATGTGCTATGCTGAGGACTCTATTTCATAAAAATCATGATCTGTAGTACATAAACCAAGAGTACCTGTCCTTGCACAGAAGTTCAGAGCATATTACAATTATACAAAGGGTAACAAATAGTCTCTTAGAACTCCAATTCTATGTTTTCAGACATAAATTGACTATGCTTACATTTGTTTTACAATACAAGGTAGGCCTAGTTCTAATCTTTAATATGTATCTTTTTAAGACTATATATTGTGTAAAGTTATTCCATGGATCATTAATATCCTTAGGATTCACAATGCACAATGTGACTTCTTAGGTCTCCTTTTTTTTCCTACTAAAAACATTAACTAAAAAATTTTGTTAGTTTATTTTGTTCATTAGATTACACATATAAATGAAATCACAGGTACTTGTCTCTCTCTGACTGCTTTATTTCTTTTAGCATAATACTCTCCAGGTCCATCCATGCTGTCACAAAAGGTAAAATTTCCTTTTTATTGCCAGGTAGTATTCTATTGTGTAAATATATCCACTCATCTACTGATGGACATCTGGACTGCTTCCAAATCTTGGCAACTGTAAAAAATGATGCAATGGACATAGGGGTACTTAAGTTCTTTCAAATTAATTTTGGGTTTCTTTGGATATATTCCCAGAAATGGGATCACTGGGTCAAAAAGCAGATCCATTTTTAATTGAGATATCTCCATACTGCTTTCCCAGTATGAAGATATGCAGACTGGTGGCTGTACCAGTCTGCATTCCCATTAACAGTGCAAAAGGGTTCCCCTTTCTCCATTTCATCACCCCCACTGGTTGATTTATTGATAACAGCTATTCTGACAGGTATGAGGAGGTATCTTTTTGGGGTTTTAATTTGCTTTTCTCTAATAATTTAGTGATGTTGAGTATCTTTTCATATGTCTGTTGGCCATCTGTATGTGCTCTTTGGAGATGTGTTTATTCAGGTCCTTCGCCCATTAAAAAACTGGATTATTTGTTTTTTAGTGTTGAATTGTGTACGTTCTTTTTATCAGATGTATGATCTGATAAATACTATCTCTCATCCAGTGGGCTGTCTTTTCATTCTGTTGATTTCCCTTGCTGTGCAACAACTTTTTAGTTTAATGCAGTCCCATTTGTTTACTTTGTTTCCCTTGCCTAAGAAGATATATCATAAAAAATATTGCTACAAGAAATGTCTGACTTTATTGCCTGTGTTTTCTCCTAGGACATTTTAATCCATTTTGAATTCTTGTGTATAGTGTAAGAAGGTGGTCTAGTTTCTTTTCTTATTTCTCTATTTGTCCAACTTTCCCAACACCATTTATTGAATAGAACATCTTTACCCACGGTGTGTTCTTGCCTCCTTGGTAAAAAATTAGTTGACCAAAAGGTGTGGGTTTACTTCTAGGCTCTCTATTATGTTCCATTGATCTATAAGTCTGTTTTTATGCCAGTACCATACTATTTTGATTACTATGACCTGTAGTATACTTTGATATCAGGTAGTATGAGTCCTCCAACTCTATTCTTTCTTTCTCAAGATTGCTGTAGCTATTTGGGGGCCTTTTGTAGTACCATGTAAATTTTTGAAGTATTTGTTCTAGATCTATGAAATACACCATTGATATCTTGATAGGAATTGCACTGAATGTATAGATTGTTTTAATGATGTTAATTCTCCCTATCCACGAATGTGGTATATGCTTCCATTTATTTGTATCTTTTTCAATTTCTTTCTGCAGTTTCTTATAATTTCCAATACAGGTCTTTTACATCCTTGAGTAAATTTATTCCTAGGTATTTTATTTTACTGGTACAATTGAAAATGGAATTGATTTCTTAAGTTTTCCTTTCTGCCAGTTCATTATTGGCATGCAAAAATGCAACTGATTTCTGGATATTAATTTTGCATTCTGCTACTTTACTGAACTCATTTATCAGTTCCAGTAGGCTTTTGGTGGAATCTTAGGGTTGTCTATATACAGTATCATGTCCTCTGCAAATAATGACAGTTTTAGTCTTCCTTTCCAATTTGGATGCTTTTTACTTCTTTTTGTTGTCAGATTGCTGTGGCTAGGACTTCCAGTACTATGTTGAATAAGAGAGGTGAAAGCAAACATCCCTGTCTCATTACTGATCTTAAGGGAAATGCTTTAGTTTTTGCCTACTGAGTATAATGTTGACAGTGCCTTTGTCACATATGACCTTTACTATGTTGAATTATGTTCCCTCTATCCCCACTTTGCTAAGTTTTTATCATAAGTAGGTACTGGATATTATCAAATGCCTTTTCTATATCTACTGATATAATCATGATTTTTCTACATCTACTGATATAATCATATGCTTTTTATCCTTCATTTTGTTTATATAAGTGTATTACACTTACTGATTTGCAGATCTTGTACCAAACCTGCATCCCCTGAATAAAGCCCTCTTGATCATGGTGTATGATCTTTTTAATATATTGCTGGATCCAGTTTGCTAATATTTTGTTCAGTATTCTAATATCTATGTTCATCAAAAATTTTGGCCCATAATTTTCTTTCTTTGTAGGGTCTTTATCTGGTTTTGGAATTAGGATAATATTAGCCTCATCAAATGAGTTTGGGAGTCTTCACTTCTCTTGAATCTTTTGGAATTGTTTGAGAAGGGGAGTTGTTAATTCTTCTCTGAATGTTTGGTAAAATTTACCTGTGAAGCCATCCTGTCCAAGATTTTTGTTTGTTGAGAGTTTTATTTTTTTCTTAATCCTCACCTGAAGTCATGCATACTGCTTTTAGAGAGATGATCAAGGAAGAGTAGAGAGGGACAGAAACACTGACGTGAAAGAAAAACATCAATCAATTGCCTCTTGTACTCACCCAACCAGGCACCAAACCTGGAATTGAACCCTCAACCTTCTGGTTTATGGGACGATACTCCAACCAACTGAACCATGCTGGCAGGGGATATTGGGAGTTTTTTGATTATTGTTTCAATTTTATTAGCTGTAATCTATTTAGCTTTTGTAATGCTTCCTGACAATTTCGGAATATTGTATGTTTCTAGGAATTTCTTCATTTTGTCCACATTCTCCAATTTGTTGGCATAGAATTGTTTGTAAAAAAACATTAATTTCTTATAACAAAATAATGTTAGGAAAAATAAAGTTAAAGAAAACCATAGGCAAGATGAATAATATGAGCATATCTTCATGAGCTGAAACCAGAAATATAACCTATAATCTTTTGGATGTTATACCTACAAAGAAAAAGTGTTTCATATGGTCATTTCTTTGCCAATGGAGATGCTCTTCTACAGTGGGGAGGAAAGTCTCTCTCTTGGTCTCTCTCCCTCTCTCATACACACACACATACACACACAGATCCTGTCATATATTGGCCCCATACTGATAAAAGAGCACCAATCCTCAGGGGAAGCTTCAAACAGTCTTGATAAGACTGCCTAGGGAAAAGGGAAGGGGGGAGATCAGACAATCCTCTATAGAGTCATTTATACATACACATGCACACACACACATA
Organism: Noctilio leporinus; assembly: GCA_004026585.1. Classification (NCBI taxonomy): domain Eukaryota; kingdom Metazoa; phylum Chordata; class Mammalia; order Chiroptera; family Noctilionidae; genus Noctilio; species Noctilio leporinus. Next base: position 234,006 of record PVIW01000468.1, on the reverse strand, counting down.
AGATATGTATATATACATATATATATATACACATACACTACTTTTTAAAATGTAAAATATATATAATTTTTTCTTTAATTATAGTTTCCCATATAACCATTAGTGGGTTCCAGTGATGCAAGCCATATTTATTGAAGGCAGCATGTCAAATAGGAGTTGACAATTATAGTCTCTATCAATACATATTATGCCAGACGGTAATGAGCCATTCTCAAAGGGCTAGCCATCCAAAATAATCATGCTGCTTCCCAGAGAAATGTCAAAGAGGTTATGGTTTATTACACAGTGCTCATTAGATATACAGTGGCAGCATTAGCAATTTTTCCTTCATTTGCGTCTCATTTAAGGATCTGCCCCCACAAGCACAGTCAAATTAGTACACAAGGTTAAAACCATTATGCCCAGAAAAAATTAAGTTGCATTTTATTTTCCGGTAATGGTGGATCAAAGGTCCTTGGAATCTATTATTTGCAAAACCATTATCTAACACAGAATATTAACAAAAGGAGGAAAAAACGCAATGCCCTACTGGCATGGATTTGACGGGAACAAAGACAGACTGTTTAAAATAAGCAAACACCACATTATTTAATTAAATACCCCTTAAAAAACTATCTTAAAATAACAGTAAGGTTGTGACATTAACTGACAAAAGTCACACATTAAAGTTAATGATGAAGCATCAACCTATATTTTGAAATACTTCATTTATATCAACTTGTTTTTGTACAATATGGTTATAAATTTACTTATTGCTATAAATACTTATTTTCTTTAAAAAAGATAACCTAATTTCTCATCTTTGTGGCAAACCTCCATTTATTGATATTGAGTAATTGAAAACTTGATATCTTAAAAGATCTGGTCAAGAAGGTATATCTTACAGTTAGTTACAAAAATACCTTACAGTTAGTTACAGTTATTTAGATCCTGCTAAATAACAGCTACTTGATGGATTTTGCCAAAGCATCAGATAACTGATTAACAGCACCTATATTACTGATAGGGTAAAAACAGTTGTAGCGAAGAAATCTTTTTTTTTTTCCCTCTTTATTTTTATTTATTTATTTATTTATTTTAATTTTATTGTTGTTGTATTACATCCATCCCCTTTTTGCTCCCCTCTGTCCCCCTCCCCACCCACCCATTCCCCCCAAAGTCAATCCGCAAAGAAATCTTTTGAAGAGACTTCAAAAGTCCTGATCAGTTGTCAATAAAATGGTACAATTCATCATAGATAGAGGATAACATTTCAAGTATACTTTCCCTATATTTATTAACAGACTGCAATTGTAATGAGGATTCAAGGATGCATTGTTTTCATTTAATGAGCATTCATTGAAAGCCTGTCACATGTCAAACCCTGTGATAGCCTCTAAAAATGCATTAAAAAAAGGGGGGGGGTAGGGGGGGGAAGAAAACCATTGCTCTGTCCTCAAGAAGCACATGGCCAGGTCTGTGAAAGATTTAGACAGGAAACCAAATGATATCAATCCTGGACAACACTTGCTGTCACAGAAGTAAACAAAGGGTGCCAAGGGAGCCCAAAGGAAGGGGACCTAACCCAAATCTTGATGGATTCCCAAAGGAACTAAGACCTAAAGCAGGAGCTAAAGAATGATTCTACCCATTACAGAACTGTAGAAAGAAATGCACTGAGAATGTGGAGAACAGCAGAGGGGCTGAGGGGGCATCCTTTACCTCAGATAATCAGAATATACCATTTTAAGGGGTATTTTTAAAAAGCTGATCCCAAATTGGAAGAAAACATCCTGAAGTTGGATTTATAGACTTCAGGATCAATCAAATTTTGAAATGGATAAATTATCCAGACTAACATGCCAATGGTCAAATTTTGAATTTCATTGGCTTTTCTAATTGATTTTTATCTTTGCAAATATGAAAAGTACCCTTGTCTCTTTCCCCTTAAACATGATGAAAGTGTGAGATAATGTTATACTGTATATCTAATACATGTGTGTCTATTCTCAAAAAAAGGTTTACAGAAAATAAACTTTGAAAGAACTGAAAGTAGATTGATTTACTTTTTTGGTTATGGTATCTAGTACACAAAAGCATTTGTTTTTTAAATGAAAATGCCATTATGTCCTAGTACAGAACTATATATAGTAATGAATTACGATACAGTAGAATCTTGAGAGGACTGTGGTATTATGGTAATAAAACTTCATTGCTAGCCCTGGCTGGTGGCACAGTGGCTAAGGTGCTGGCCTTTCTAAGGAAAGTCATTCATTCACTCCTGGATAAAGGGACATCTGTTAATAAAAATGTCTATTTTCTTTAGTTTTGTACTTATAAGATGTGATAGTAGTAGTTATCTCATGGTCATCAGATGCTTGTACTGACAAGTATATCTAATAAAAAACAAAGAAAATCAAGTAATCACTGTTTCACATGTCAAATGTGTTTGGTAAACAGACTCTTTTTAACAGGAAGGTAAGAAACTAGCAAAAGGAGTCCCAGGTGGTCAAGAGGCTGGGAGGTTCATCACAAAGTCTTCATTGGCTATTTTCCCTACTCTGAAATTTCCCCTTTCTTTCCCAAAGGCATTCTAAGAGAGTAGCCATCTCCATCCACAACACATCCAATACAAGGCCAGAAGAGGTCAGTGGAGAGCAGTTCCAGGCACCCAGCTCTCCTACCCAGAGGGGCTGGCCTCCAGCAAATCTCAGGTCTCTTACCCAAAAGGAAGAAGCCAAGAAAACTGAATATATCTTCATATTCATTTTTTAAAACTCTAAAGCAATCAGAAATGGCTTTAAGGCTGCTGTAATGTTTACATTAAAAAAGAAAAAAGTTTAAAGTAGAAAACAAAGTTTGAGTGTTTTTGTAAAACACAAATTTTTACAAAAGTTCCCTGAAGAAGACAATGACAATAAAAATAATAAAGCCTTGATATTGAGATACAATCTTATTTTCTCTAATAATCCATTATTTCTCAAAAAACACGAACTGTAGATATACAATAATTCCCACTTATGTATATTAAATATCTGATCATTTCTGTTTATGGAAAAGAACCAGTGTATAATGAACAAGAATTGATTAAGTATCACAAAGCCCCCACCTTCTAAGTTAATGCTAAGACAAATAGGAACATAGAAAAATTAAACGTTATTTTAAATATTTAAAATATTTAAACATAAAACTTTTCTCTTTAGCTTCAGGGAAATATAATCTCAATAGAAAGCCCCCATCTTCCCATTTAGAGCTGAAGAATGAGAAGGAAAAAGGCTGTAGAGTTTTAAATAACGGTTCCTGTGTTTTTACTGGCCTCTTAGGAACTTCCCTTACTGAACGCCCACTATAAGGTACAGCACCTACAAGTGAGCCTTAGCTAGTCCTTCACAGAGGTGTTACTTTCCCACCAAAATGAAGGTCATGGTCTGGGGCATATCTAACGAGGATACACTTTTGGTAGTGTGTCAGGCACATGTTGCCTACAAAATAATATGTGGTAGCTCACTTCAGGGGCTTTATGAATCTAAGAGGGGAACCAATAAAATTAGAAAATGCTAAGGAAAAACCTCATTGGGATGGATATATTCAACAGATCCGGAGAGGTCCAAATTACCTTGCCTATACCTCTGTTTGTTCCTCAGGAAGATTAACTTCCAACCAAAGTAACAAAGCAAAACTTTTATAAAGTACATTTGAAAATAATGAGTTGCCTATTAAGCATTGCAGCTGTGTCAAAAACAAAAACAGGTTTTGCAAAATGGAAGCCATAAATTGAATTAAACCCTAATAATTTAGTATTATTCCATTTCAATTCTGTGAAAATGCTGATTTTCAGCTTGTTTTTGTTAGATTAAAATTGCTCTAGTCCTGGCTAGTGTGGCCCAGGGGATTGGCGCCAGCCTACAAACCCAAAGGTTGCTAGTTCAATTCCCCAGCCAGGGAACACAACCAGGTTGCAAGCCAGGTCTTCAGCCAGGTCCATAGCTGGAGGCAGGTGAAAGACAACCATACATTGATGTTTCTCTCTCTTTCTGCCTCTCAACCTGCCCTTCTCTCTGAAAATAATAAAATCTTTTTTCAAAAATGGCTCTAGCTTATCAACAAAGATAAAAAGTAGATTCCTACTTCTTAAAGTTCTAAATTGAATGCTATAAAATTAAATACAAAAATGCATTTTAAGTACAAAGTATCCTTTCCTGCTGCCAGAAAATAACTAACAAAGGGGAGGAAAGTAATTTCACCACCATATTTTCTCACTCTCCTTCACTGGAAACACAATCGTTTGCATTGCATAATAAGCTGCAAATTATAAACATTTTTACATAGCCTGCTGCAAAGAAAAGTCTGCCAGCTTTCTACGATATTGGATAGTGTTCAAGTGATTAGCTACAGCTTTGGAAATAAAGAGTGGAAACTTGTTTTGTGTTCTCAGTTTGTTGGTTCTCTTTTGCACAGCCTCTGAAAATCTGTTATACCCTTATTTGCAATGAATATGTAAGTAATTACAGTAAGAGTGATAGAAGCTGCCTATTACTGTGGGATGTAAATTACCCATGGACGGCAGCAAACTGTAGGTGTGTAATTATCCAGGTATTTCCTCCAGACAGTGTCTCCAATGAGTATGAACATAATGGTTCAAACTCAGCATTTCGTAACTAATGACAAATGAAATACACGTTGTTCTTTGTCCATACAGGAAGCCCATTAGACAGAACATCTACTTGGGACACACACACACACACACACACACACACACACAGATTGCTTTATCAAAGAAAATATATAAGTATCTGTATTCCTCAACAGATAAATCTGTGAAAGGAAATGTGCAACAAAAGAGATATAGCCTAAAGACATAAAAGGATTTTTAAAAATAAATTATATACAGCATGACCATGATCCATATTTAACCACGGAAGAAAAGAAACTTTGTCTTTAATAAATGAATGACAATTCACAGAGCACTATTGTGCTCACAGGGGTGCCAGCTTTGGAGGCCAAAGAAAAATTCTGTAACCTGGCTTCTAACCACTGTACCATTCATTCATCACCACCAAACACAAAGATTTGTGCTTGGTTCTGAGGATATCGAAGTGAGTAAGAAAGTATACAGGTATTTAGGGCATCCTAATCCAGAAGCTATCTACAGTAATGGAGACAGCACAGACTCTATAGTCAAATGCAGTTTGAATCCCAACTCTGACATTTACCTATACTGTAAACTTGAGCAAGTCATTATATTTCTCTAAGCCTATTTCCCAAGAAAAGCAAGTTTTTGTTAATCAATTGTAAGGATTAAAGGCATTAATATATATAAAGTACATAGGATAGTACCAGACACATAGTAAACTTGGTATGTATTAGCTATAGTAATAATTATTTCTCTGTATTTATTAAAGTCAGCTTTGCACATAGCAGGTGCTCAACCAATGTTTGTTGAATGAGTGAACTGGTCAATGAGTGAATAAACAAACCTAGTGGGGGGGTGTAGAATAGGTATATAAATTACTACAAGATAGATAAGAAGTGCCCCAAGGTAGAAAATGTAATAGAAGCCCAAGTGGTAGTAGAGGTGCCTGAAGATGACTACAACACAGGCTCTGACCTCTAGAATACAATGTTCAGGGGGAAAACATACACAAATCAGTCTTTATAAAACAATATGTTAAATATTTTACAAAGTTACAGAACATTCCTGCTAGGTTCTGGCTCTAACTGAGCCATGGCTTTTCCTGGGGTACCCAAATCCCTGAATCTTTGTAAGAGGATACCCTTAACTCCCTACACAGCACAAACTGAGGAGCTGAGAGGTGGGATCAGTGCTCTCATAGTTTCCTCACCATCTTGAGAAAACCACTGTTCTTTGACACCAGCCATACTTTCTACCACCATCCCTCTTCTCTCACACTATGTATTCATTGAAGTCTTTGGCATCTTGTTCAGTTCTGTTGTATGTACTCTTGCTTGACTTCAATGACCTGTCCACCCCGTAGTTTCTCAATCTACTCAATTCAACCTCTACTACATTCTGTCAATTCCACTCTCAGAAAGAACTGGAACTTACCCTTCAGAACTGTTCTGCCTCTGAAATGTTCAATTCAAATATCCTACTTGAAAATAAAATTTTACTTTTTATCTGCAATCTCCTAACCTCTCAGCTCTCTCACAGCTTTACTACCTTTAAGCCTATAATAGGAATCATTGTGATCTCCAATCTTTAATCACTACTTTCTCCACAATGTTGGGTCCCATAGCCCCACTTCCTTTCTGATCAAGCCTAAATAACTTCATTAAGTCAACCAATTCTTTGCACATACCCTTTGCTTGATGAGCAAAGAAAAACCATGATCGTACTTTTAGTTGAGAAAATTAGTAGCCAAGCCCACCTATTTTTTGTGATTAATTATACTCGTTTTGTAAGAGGCTGATTTTATTTTGTTTTTTCAACAGCTCTGGTGAAATAATGACTTCTGATGTATAGTATGTTAAAATAAAGAGCCTTCCTCCTTCTTGTTCAACATATAATTGCTGTATTTGTGCATGCTGTGTAAGTTGAAAATAACAATGAAAAGTTAATGAAGAAAATAAGTACTGGTTGTAATGAATTAGTAATACGGTTAGATTTGTATCTGGAGTTTATTTTTATTGTTGTCAGTGGAATACAATCAATAGGAATATGTAATCAAATTGCACATGCTTTCATCTCTTAAGATCTCTCTGAAAAGAAGCTATGATAGCTTTATCTACAAAAGCCTACTCTAAATTCAATTATTCAGCATAATCATTTTAAATAAGCACTCCTCATGTCCCAGGTTCTTATAGTACAAAAGATTCATTTTTAAAAATAGGCTTTCATTGCTTTCTAAATGTGAAATAGAACTTCCTTTTAATTTTAAGTTAATTTTAATTATACAAAACAATATGAATAGATTCTTATTTAACAAACTGAAATATTACCAATGAAGTTTCCTTTGACTAATCCCCTACACCCACCTATTCCCAAATCTCCCTCCTCCCCGTATCCTCCAACCAATGTTATTATCAGGTAGGTGAGATTTCTTTTACTATTTTCTAACATATTTACAAATATCATCATCAAAATAATAATTTTATTTCATTGATATATATTTAATGTTAATTATTTCACATTAATTGAGCCCTAAATAAATACTATGATTGACATGTTCCTAGTTAAGTCTTATTTTAAAAAATTATTTTTACTATTTATTTATTTTTAAAAAAAGATTGTATTCATTATTTTTAGAGAGAAGGGCAGGGAGGGAGGAAGAAAGGGAGAAAGTCATCAATGTATGGTTGCCTTTCACCTGCCTCCAGCTGGCGACCTGGCTGGAGACCTGGCTTGCAACCTGGTTACGTGTCATGGCTAGGGAATTGAACCAGCAACCCTTGGGTTCACAGGCTGGTGCAAATCCATAGAGCCACACCAACCAGGGCTATCAATTTTTAAATTGTTATTTGATTTGGTCAATCCCCCCAAAAAATGTTGTTTGCTAATTCTGTTTGGCTTTCTTTTTAATGAAAAATAAAATCTAGTTTACCCTTGTTCATAGGATATTTGGTCTTGTCCAAGAGGGCAAGAGATAAAATGTTCAGATCAGCTCAGGGACTGGAAAGCCCTCATTTTAATAAGAGGACTATATCAACTATCTTCACTGAGCATGTTTTTTTAAAACAGTTTTTAAGAAGTGTAAATTAGTAAAACATATATACATTTTTAAATAATTCAGACCACTAAAGAGGATGTAAAAGGAATAGTTCTCCCCACCAGCAGTATCTCCCCAGAGGTAACCACTATAAATAGCTCTTTGCGACTCCTTTAAAACCTTTTCCACGATTTTAAAAATCCAATGCCCACCCACTCAAGCCCCAATGTTTTTGTATCTTGCTTTTTTACATATGATTCTTGAAGATCTTGCCAGATCAGCACATACAGATCTCCAACTGTTTTAGACTAACACTTGATATCCCTTGCATCAGTGGCATATGTGCCCTACTGGTGGACTTCGGTTATTTCTTTTTTGGGAAGGGAGGCAGAAGGGGGATGTTGTTCATGTAAACTACACTATAAAGAACATTATTATACATACATACATATATCAGCATGCAATTTTGCTAAATCAAAGGGTAGTTAGATTAAAATAAAATTGACAGCTATTACCAAATTACTCTCTAAATAACTATACCAATTAATGTCTCTATGAACAAAGCATTCAAATGCCTACTTCCTCACACTAACAAATATTGGGTATCAAACTTTTTAATCTGTGCCAATGACAGGAGGAAACTGATTTTGTTTTAATCTGACTCTTATGATGAAGTCCAATCTTTTTTCCTTTTGTTTTACTAACCATCTGTGATGCTTCTTCACTAAGCCTATTCCTATCTTTTGTCCATGTTTGTGTTGTATTATCTTCTTCTTGACTTATAAAATCATCAACTGATTTATTAAAACTTGGCTTTTTATGTATGCTTCAAATATTTTTATAGTTTTGGCAATTATCTTTTGATTTTGTGGGAATTTTATTCCATTGAAGAATTATCTTTTATGCAGTCAAATGTGCTAATCATTTCTTTACAAGTTCAGCATTTTGGAACCTTTTAGAAAGGTCTTCCTTGTTTCAAGATTTAATAATATTAATAATATATTATAAACATTATTTTACATATTAATAATAATAATAATAATAATAATATACTATAGATATCTTTTTTCCTCAGCCATGATCAAGTAGTCATTGGCTGCCACCTATATTCTGGGAACATGCTGAATGCTGGATTAATATGGAGAAAACAGATCATGTGAACTAGAGTATAAAGTCTTCTCATACCAGGATCATAAATAAATATGGAAAATGATCAGTCCATAATTTTATTCTTATTCGTCAACTGACCTGCCACCTAGCAGAAGCAATGTCATAGCACTGGTCTCCCAGCAGCAGCTCATTCTCCTCCTTGCAGAAACGGAGAAGGCAATACAAACTCAGAAAAGTCTAAACAAGTCAGTAAAACTTCAAGCCATAGAGATACCAGAATGGAAGCTGCAGATAATAGAGGGGTATCAATAAAATGTATTATAAGAGGAAATAGGTCAAAATATGAAAAAACCCACCTTGGGATTAAAAACAGTTCACTAGGTATTCTACACTGTTTTTTGTTGTGTTGTGTTATTTTTTGGTTCCTTTGGTGACAGTCCATCAATACTTTTTCTTCTTTAAATGTCACATTGTATAATGCTCTATGTAATAACCAAGTTAAAAAATTAAGACTGTTCCGTGAAGAGTGCTTAAGAGACTTACAGCTCACATCCTGAATTGAGGTTGCAAAATACAGTATAAAGTACATTCATTGTAAGACATGGTCCACGTTAAACTACTCTAAAAGGCACATGCTGTAAAAGTGTGATTCAAAGGTTTATTTTGGTCTAGAATACTTAGGTTACCAGAAGGTTCAATCATCAAAAGATTTAAATGAATAGTATGCCTAAGGCATCAGCGAGGTACAGAGATGTATAAAGCTGCAAATATAGTCTAGCTGGATACTGACAAAGAAAAGAAAATGTGTTTGGCAAACTTATTTCAATCTCTTCCATCAGAGTTAACAAGAGGTTTGGGGAAATTTCAGGCAATGAAGCAGGACGAAAATATGTTCTCTCTTTGTAACTGCTAGTTAAATGAGAAATAACGAGTCAATTATTGCTAAAACAACTGAGAAAGATAAACTGTTAGTAAAAACCCCACCTAACTTTTAAAAATGTAATAATCATTTTAGAGAAGTCTATACTTTGAAATATTATTTTTTATATACTGTAATTATTTATTTTTTTGTGCACAGAGATATCCTATTATGAACAAAACAGGAAGTTATAAACTTATTTTCTCAGAAGTGTTTAGGGTATTTTTACATTAAATTTAGTGATTTTTTTAATTGATTACCTTTGTAACCAATTATTCAAAAATATTTTATTCATTATTTTTAGAAAGTGGGGAAGGGAGGGAAGAAGAAAGGGAGAAAACATCAATATGTGGTTGCCTTTCACCTGCCTCCAGCTTGGGAGGGACCAGGCTGGAGACCTGACTTGCAACCCAGGCATGTGCCCTGCCTGGGAATTGAACCAGTGACACTTGGGTTTACAGGCCGACACTCAATCCACTGAGACACACCAGCCAGGGCTGTAACCAAATTTTAAACTCACAATTGATGTAATAATTGTAAAGCTCATAGTCTTCTTGGCAAAAGGCTATGGTAGATGTTTATAGTGCATTTAAAAAAATTTTTTTTAAAGATTTTATTTATTATTTTTAGAAAGAGGGGAAGAGAGAAAGGCAGAGAGGGAGAGAGACATCAATGTATGGTTGCTTTTCACCTGCCTCCAGCCACAGACCTGACTGGAGACCTGGTTTGCAACCTGGTTATGTGCCTTGGCTGGGGAATCGAACCTGAGACCTTTGGGTTTACAGGCCGGTGCCTTATCCACTGTGCTACCCGCCAGGCCATATAGTGCATTTTTATACATGTAGTTCTCTTACCTGTTTTTCAAAATGTAGTTATTACATTTTAACCTAAATTCTGACTCTCTTGGCTATATGACAAGCTTACTAGACACATCTACAAGTTATATCCTTAGGCCAAACAAAAGAGGTCACCTAACTCACTTAAGTCCCTTAGGTAATTTACTCAGGTCCCATTATCTGACATTAAAGTCAAGTTTATGAGAGAAGAACACTAACAACGGAAATCTCAGTAGTTTGGAGGTGTATTTAAAACGTTCCCAAGTCAGTGCTTTCCTTAAATGTTAAATATTCATTGTGGCATTACAGATACAAACCTCCGGCAAAAGTTACACTTGAACAATTAGGAAGCCAAACAAATGACTTTAGAGATAGAGAAATTAATGGTTTCTCATAGTACTATATACCAAATTACATTTTCACATTAACAATTGTACAAAATACCCAAGCATCACCAATGACATACTAGATCAAGTCTGATTACAGAAAATAGCCTGAAACCCAGACTGTTTCCTAAATGTAATTATAGATTCTATACACTTGGGTACAAAACCCACTTATATTATTTGGGAAGTTTTTATATTCATAATGCAACACATACTCCTTTGCAAAGTTCTTTACAATTATTCATGTTACAATGACCAAATGTATGGATTCCTAAGAAGGTTCAGAAGGTGATGCAGCTGTTTCTTTTGAGGCTAGATAAGGTCATATCGAAGTACACTGCATACAAGGACTGTCTAGAAAAAGTCCAGCCATTGTTAATAAGAGAACGATTTGTGCAACATCAATGTAACCTGGCAGCTAAGGAAAGTGGACTAAAATGTGCATGTGTGAACAACGACTACTTCACTGTACTAGTTGGGGGGTGGGGGTGAGCAGTAGATGCCACTGAGCGAGCATCTGTACTGTGTGGAATTGCATTCAAAATGACTGAACGAGTAAAGCAACAGTGAATCTGCGTCGAATTTTGCATTAAGCTTGAACATTTCTCTGTGCAAACTACTGGAATGATTCAGAAGGCCACAGCTATGGGCAACTGTTGATTGGCAGCTTCAACACGACAAGGCATTTTGGTGAAACATCAAATCACCCAGGTGACACAGGCCGCCTACGGCACAGATTTGGCACCTTGAGACTTCTGGCCTTTCCCAAAAATAAAATCAGCTTTGAAAGGGAAGAGATTTCAGACCTTTGATAAGATTCAGGAAAACACAACAGGGCAGCTGATGATGAATGGGAGAACTGTGTGAGGTCCCTAGGTGACTACTTTGAAGGGGATTGAGGTGTCATTGACCTATGTATGTTTCTTGTATCTTCTTCAATACATGTCTCTATTTTTCATAGTACATGGCTGTATATCTTCTGGGCAGACCTCATATAGGTAAAAGCACCTACACAGTAGAAAGGGTATGTACTTCTGGTAAAACTAGGATTTAATTCCCAACTCTATCACTTTCTACCTAGAAGATTTTAGACAAGTCTTAATCTCATTAGCATATTTTTTCTGTAAAGTGATGATTCACTTATGCAACAAATACTTATTGAACACCTATTATGTGTCAAAACAGTACTCTATGTAGGTTATTTTAGAGTTAGAGAAAATAAAACTTAACTGGTGTGCATTAGAGGTATTATCCAATTGCAAAAGTAGATGACCAATAAAACAAGGTCAAAATCAGCAGCCTGAAACCAAAGGAATTCCTAACAGGAAACAGAGATACATGTGAAGTCTGTTTGCTTTCCAAGGACTAACAAATCCGTTTGCTCTCCAGGGATTAACAGATTATTGGTATTCATCATAAATCCTTATGTGTTTTCTCCAGTTATTTAAACTAAACTCAGTCAAGAGCTTTCTACAAAATTTAGAAGATAAAGTATTGACCTCTAATTTAAATATTTTGGAGGAAGGATATAAATGTATTAAACATTTACCAAGTTACTTTTAATTCAGCAGTTTTTCAAAGAAATACAAAAATAAGGCCCTTTTTGGTATATTAATTTAATGGTTAGTCCAATCAACAAGTGAAATAAGTTATTTAAATCTGACTAGAAAAGCAGAATGGAATCAATAAAATAAACACATGAGATTTGAAAGAAAACTATAGTTAGAGCCTTAACTTCCCTCAATTGCCAGTTGTGCTACCTTGAAAATGTCAAAAGATTTTTTAATCTGTTTTCTCAGTAGTAGAATTAGTATCTTACCAATTCCTACCTACAGAATTATTGCAAGGATCAAATGGGGTAAGTACCAGAAAAATGATCAGTAACCTACAAAGCGTTAAAAATATAAAGTATTTCAGAGTGAGTAGGAACTAAAAGTGATCCTAAGATATCTCTTTTAATAAAGATACTTATATGGATAAATGGTAAAAGGCCTGCAAAAATTATTCTGGCTGGAAGAGAGGCCATTTGTAGCTACAACAATAATCATTTTGCTTGCTTGTTAATGAGGAAGGATCACTGAATTTCATAGCTAACAAACAACAGTCATTTCTAAATATTTCTAAAAACATGTATGATAACAATACTAACAATTAAAAATAAGATGTGGATTGAGATTTAAATTAAATCAATATATATAATCTATCTATATATATAATAAATGTAATTATTTATAACAATTGTTATTCTTATTTGTTTTAACTTTAATCACCTTCAAAGTACACTCCATTTGATGCAATACATTTTTTCCTCTGCTCAAAACAGTTTTGAACTTGTTGATTTTGGTGCCTTCTAGTGATTCTGTCTTTTTTTGTTTTACCTCTTCCACATTGGCAAAACATTTCCCTTGGAGGACTTTTTTCAACTGGGGAAAGGAAAAAAGTCACTGGGCACCAGTTTGGGTGAATGGGGCGGGTGGGGCACAAGACTCCAAAACTGCTGAACATTCAGTGTAGCGTGGACAGGTGCACTCGTGAATCACCCATCATGAAATGGGCAAATGTGTTGAAAGGGGTTTTGAAACAAACCCACTGAAGACAAACACAGCCTCTCACAATGCCAGCTAGCACTGCTACAGAGGGGTTCCTAGTACACTCACCTAGCGGCGGAAACTTGTACTACAAGGGGCCCATCCTCTAGAAAATAATTCTAGTTTTTTTGAGGGAGGGGAGTTGCCCTCTTGTATATCATTCATTAGTCAAAGTTTTTAGAAATGCTTCTTTTCATGAGAAAAATTTTCTTGTCACCCACATTTTTAGGGTAGTTTTAGTTGCATGTGCTAAATAAAGATTGTGGCTTCTTTATTTATTATTCTTTTTAAAAGATTTTATTTAGTATTAGAAAGAGGGGAAGGGAGAGCGAAAGAAGGGGAGAGAAAGATTAATGTGCGGTTGCCTCTCTCATACCCACAACTGGGGACCCAGCCCTGCAATCCAGGCATTTGATTTGCCCTGCCTGGGAATCGAACCAGCAACCCTTTAGTTCGCAGGCCAGCACTTAATCCACCAAGCCACACCAGCCAGGGCAGTGTTACTTCTATAGTAGCTTTTAGTAGAGTGCCAAGTACTCTACTAAAATTAAATAAAGTTATTGATGACATACTATTACTAAAAATATGCAGGACTTTTAAAAAAGAAAAAAGATTTTATTCATTATTTTTAGAGAGAAGGGCTGGGAAGGAGGAAGAAAGGGAGAGAAACATCAATATATGGTTGCCTTTCACCTGCCTCCAGCTGGGGACCTGGCTCAAGACCTGGCTTGCAACCTGGTTATGTGCCCTGACTGGGAGTTGAACCAGAGACTCTTGAGTTCACAGGCCAGTGCCAATCTACTGAGCCACACCAACCAGGACTGCAGGAAATTTTTAAAAAATAAAATGAAAAATTGAAGTTTTAGATGCAACAAATGTGGCTCATACTCAAAATTTTTTAAATTAAATGTGTGAGGTGTAAAATTTCTTACTCAGTAACTTCAATAAAAACCTCTTGGGCCCTGGCTAGTGACACAGTGAATAAGGTGCCAGCCTGCGAACCCAAAGGTCACTGGTTCAATTCCCAGTCAGGGCACATAACCAAGTTGCAAGCCAGGTCTTCAACCAGCTCCTTAGCTAGAGGCAGGTGAAAGGCAACCATACATTGATGTCTCTCTTCCTCTCTGCCTCTCTCCTTTCCCCTCTCTTTAAAAAAATTTAAAAATTAAAAATTAAAAAATCTCTTCACCATAAAAATAAGCAAAATAAAAAACTGATATAGTCCTGAAGTAGACTACATTCGCTAAAATTGTAGTTGGCATAATTATTTTACCACTATGTATCAGTTTGAGTAGGTTTAAAAATCAAAAATCCTGGACTAAGTGACAGAGATCTCCAGAGATATAATGATAACCTGATGGGGGAGGAGGGGTAGTAATGAACAGAAATTCTTAAATGCCTAGGGTAGTAATACAAGTATTCAATACATATATATTGGTAAATTTACCCAAGTTACGCAAAGAATAGCCAAGATTAACAGATTTAACAATAAAAATTCATATATATTTTAAATATATTTTGATTTTGCTATTACAGTTGTCCCAGTTTTCCCCCCTTTGCCCTCCTCTCCCCTCCCCATTCCTTCCAGCAATGTATCCCTTAGTTCATGTCCATGTGTCATGCATGTAAGTTCTTCGGCTTCTCCATTTCCTCTGTTATTCTTAACATCTCCTTGTCTATTCTGTAACCACCAATGTGTATTTCTTTTTTTCTTTCCCATCCAGACAATTCACCATTTAATTACTGCCTCTTAACTGTCCGCCTTTCAAATCATATGAATACAAAGGTTTCTTTTCATTATTTCAAAATGCTTATGTTAATTCATTTGTTTAAAAGGTCACACCACAAAGGTAAAAAATCCATATTTTTAAACCTTACAAAATATTTTAATCTATCTTTCAATTAGAGAGTGACAAAGAGCTAAACAGTGATTTCTACCACTATTGTGCAGTAAAAGAAAATACAATTTAGAGAGCAATGTTAAAAGACGAATTTCTTACCATGAATAGATCCCACTGACCATGTCATAGTTTTGACTTGAAGCATTCACACCGCTGGGCCCAGCTGCTTTAGAAATAAGTAGCACCACCAAGCCCCTCAACTGGAGGTTATTCCGGCTGTCTTGTACAAGCCCTCTGCCAACAAATTAAAAAAAAAAAAAAAAAAAAGGTGAATACACTTTCATGAGATTAATGAGATCATGTTAGCAAATTGCTGCAAATATGTCCAAAAGCAGACAATGGAACTTGTTGAAAATAAATAGAATTGGGGGAAGAAAGAGTTAAGAAGAAGAAACAATGAGCTCCACAGAGAACCTCATGGCTGGCTTTAAAAGTGACAATCTCAAACTGTGAGGCTTCATGATCTATCTGGCTTTCTCCTCTTCCTGGATTTTCCCACCATCTATACCCTACCTCACAATATTAACCATTTGCTTTGATAACAAGAAGAATCCATAGTTATAAACTGCTTGTGCCAGTTAACAACAACAAATAAATACAGACTGTATGGCTAAATGAAGAGATTATTTGGTGATGATGGTAAAGAGGAGTGATAAAAAAAAATAACTTCAGTTTTCATAGCTAGAGAAGCAGCTCAGAGAATGACAGGATTAAACCTAATCCAGACCCTGGCTGATGGCACAGTGGATAAGGCGCCGGCCTGCAAACCCAAAGTTTGCTGGTTCAATTCCCAGCCAGGGCACATAACCAGGTTGCAAGCCAGGTCTCCAGTCAGGTCTGTAGCTGGAGGCAGATGAAAGGCAACCATACATTGATGTTCCTCTCCCTTTCCCTCTCTCTAAAAAAATAACAAATTAAAAATCTTTAAAAAAAAAAACAAAAAACAAAAAAAACTAATCCAAATGACTCAAAACGTATTTGAGAAGTAAAATGGAAATGGATGTCATGAGGAGGTATCTTGCCATTTCCTATTATTTACGCAAAGTACTATCATTCTAGGCAACAAGGAGGATTTGACTTAGAATGTCATACTTTATTTATTTTTTTTTGCTACGAGGATTGAACTTTTAAAATTTCTATTATAACTAAGACCAGGAATACTTTCCTGGAATACACTTTTTCCCTCATGGCTGTTGTTTTGTTTGTAAGTGTTGCAAATGGTTGTCTTGTAACAGCTAAATGATATCATTAAAAAAAGAAAAAATTGTAATACATTAAAATATCTAGAACTATGCTTACAAATAATAATTCAAGACTATATTATAGTATACATAAATAATAAATATAATCCTTTTAAAAACATTTAACCCTTAATGTATATTTTTCATATTACCTTTTAGTCCCCTTATACCTCCCTTACCCGGGCAATCACCACACCTTGCCTATGAGCCCATTTTCCTTCCTGCTCAATCCCTCCACTTCCTGAACTGTTCCTGCAACAATTAGCTGTCATTTTGCTCTCCCTCTATTAATCTGCCCCCATTTTCCTTGTTGGTTCAGTTTGTTCATTGGAGTCCACATATAAGTGAAATCATATGGTATTTGTCTTTCTCTGATTAATTTCACTTAGCATAATGTTCTCCAGGTCCCTGCATACTGTCCCAAAGGGTAAAATTTTCTTCTTTTTTATGGCTGAGTATTATTACATTGTGTAGATCTCCCAAAGTTGTTTTATACTCTTATCTACAGATGGAAATTTGGGCTGCTTCCATATCATGGCAATGTAAACAATGCTGCAATAAACATAGGGGTGCTGTGTTCTTTCAAATTAGTGTTTTGGATTTTTTTGGATATATTCCCAGAAGTGGGATTGCTGAGGCAGATCCATTTTTAATTTTTTGAGGTATCTCCATACTGCTTTCCACATCAGCTGCACTAGTCTACATTCCCACCAATAGTGCAAAAGAGTTCCCCTTTCTCCACATCCTCACAAACAATTCTTGTTTGTTGATTCATTGATGATAACCATCCTGACAGGTGTGAGGTGGTGTTTCATTGTGGTTTTAATTTGCATTTCTCTGATGATTAATGACATTGAGCATCTTTCATGCGTCTACTGGCCATCTGTATGTCCTCTTCAGAGAAGTGCCTACTCAGGTCCTTTGTCTACTTTCTATTTTTATTTATTTTGGTGTAGAGTTCTTTATAAATTTTGGATATTTACCCCTTATCAGATATATCGGCAAATATGGTCTACTATTCTGTGGGTTGTCTTTTTATTTTGTTGATGATTTCCTTTGCTATGTAAGAGCTTTTTAGTTTTATGCAGTATCATTTGCTTATTTTTTTCCCCTTTCTTTCCCTGTCTGGAGAGATACAGCCAATAAAAATTGCTATTAGCAATGTCTGAGATTTTGCTGCCTATGTTTTCTTCTAGGATTTTTATGCATTCAGGTCTAACATTTACATTTTTAATCCATTTTGTATTTATTCTTGTGTGTGGTTTAAGAATTTGGTCTAGTTTCATTTTTCTGTACATATCTGTCCAATTCTCTCAATACCATTTATTGAATAAACTATTTTTAGCCCATTGTATGTGCTTGTTTCCTCTGTCTAATATTAATAGACTATAAAGGTATGGGTTTATTTCCAGGCTCTCTATCCTGTTCCATTGATCTATGTGTCTATTTTTATGCCAGTACCATGCTGTAGCGATTACTAGGCCTTACAGTATAGTTTCACATTAGGTGGTGTGATTCCTCCAAGTTTCTCAGGATTGCTGTTGCTATTCAGGCCATTTTGTAGCTCCATATAAATTTTGAAATATTTGTTCTAGTTCTGTGAAATATGTCATTGGAATCCTGACAAGAATTGCATTAAATCTATAGATTGCTTTGGGCAGTATGCATATTTTAATGATGTTAATTCTTCTTATCCATGAACACAGTATATGCTTCCACTTAATTTATATCTTCTTCTATTTCTTTCTTCAGTCTCCAAGTACAGGCCTTTTACATTCTGGTTAGACTTATTCTTAGATATTTTCTTCTTTTTGAAGCTGTTGTTAATGGGATGGTTTTCTTGATTTCCCTTTCTATTAGTTCATTATTGGCATATAAAAATGCAAATAATTTCTGGATATTAATTTTGTATCTTATTACTTACTGAATTCAGTTATCATTTCCAGTAGTTTCTTTGTGTAATCTTTGGGGTTCTCTATGTAGAGAATCATGCCATCTGCAAATAAAGACAGTTTTACTACTTCTTTTCCAATTTGGATGTCTTTCATTTCTTCTTGTCTGATTGCTGTGGCTAGGATTTCAAATGCTAAGTTGAATAAGAGCGTTGAAAGCAGACATCCTGTCTTATTCCCGATCTTAAAAGGAATGCTTATAGTTTTTGCCTGTTGAGTAAGATGCTGGCAGTGGGTTTGTCATATGTGGTCTTTATTATGTTTAGGTATGTTCCCGCTAATCCCACTTTGCTAAGAGCTTTTACCATACATGGGTGTTAGATCTTATCAAATGGGTTATTATTATTATTTTTTTTTGCATCTATTGAAATGATTGTATGGTTTTTATCCTTCATTTTGTTCATGTGGTCAATCACATTTATTGATTTGCGAATGTGGTACCACCTTTCTTTCCCAGAATAAATCCCACTTGATCATGGTGTCTGATCTTTTTGTTGCATTGCTATATTTGCTTTGCCAATATTATGTTAAGGATTCTAGCATTTATGTTCATCAAAGATACTGGCCTATAATTTTCTTTCTTTGTAGTATCCTTATCTGGTTTTGGAATTAGGATAATGTGGGCCTCATAAAATGAATTGAGAACTTTCCCTTCTCTTGAATTTTATGAAAGAGTCTGGGAAGCAGAGGTGTTAGTTCTTCTTGGAATGTTTGGTAAAACTCCCCTGTGAAGCCACTCAGTCATGGCTTTTGTCTGTTGGGAATTTTTGGATTGGTGCTTCAATTTCACAAGGTATAATCTATTTATTCAGATTCTCTGACTCTTCCTGATTTACTTTTGGAAAACTGTATGTTTCTAGGAATCTATCCATTTCATCCAGGTTGTCAATTTGTTGGCGTAGTTGTTCATAATATTTTCTTACAACCTTTGTACTTTGTTGGGAGTTGTTATATCTCCTCTTTCATTTCTCATTTTTATTTATGTCCTCTCTCTTTTTTTCCTGATATGTCTGGTTAAAGGTTTGTCAATCTTGTTTATCTTTGCAAAGAATCAGCTCTTGGATTCACTGATCTTTTGTATCATTTTTAATAGACTCTATTTTATTGATTTCTGCTCTGATACTTATTCTTTCTTTCTACTCACTTTGGGTTTTGTTTGTTGGGTTTTTTTCCCCCCAACTTCCTTGAAGTATGAAGTTAGATTGCTTATTTGAGCTGTTTTGTTTTTGAGATAGGATTGCAATGCTATGAATTTCCATCTTAGAACTGCTTTCCCACTGTCTCAGATTTGGGATTGTTGTATATTCATTTTCACTTGTTTCTAGTTATCTTTTGATTCGTTCCTTGATCTCACTGTTGACCCATTCATTGTTTAATAACATGTTATTTAGCTTCCATGTCTTTGTGTGTTTTCCAGAGTTCTTGTAATTGATTTATAGCATTGTGGTCAGAGAAGATGCTTAATATGACTTCAATCTTCTTAAGTTTATTGAGACTTTTGTGTCCTAACATGTGGTCAATCCTGGAAAACATTCCATATGCACCTGAAAAGTATGTATATTCTGCTGCTTTGGGTTGAAATGCTCTGGTATCAATTCAATCCATTTGATCTAGTGTGTCAGTTAAGGCCACTGCCTACTTGTTGATTTTGCCTGGAAGATCAATCCACTGAGGTCAGTGGGGTGTTAAAATTCCTGACTTTGATTGTATTTCTGTTGATCTCTCTCTTCATGTCCATCAAGATTTCCTTTACATATTTAGGTGCTGCTAAGTTGGGTGCGTGTTTACTAGGGTTATATACTCTTGTTGGATTGTTCCTTTTATCATTATATAGTGTCCTTCTTTGTCTCTTACTATAGTTTTGGTTTTAAAGTCTATTTTGTCTGATATTAGGATTGCTACCACAGCTTTTTTTTTTTCTTTCCCATTTGTATGAAATATCTTTTTCCATCCCTTTACTTTTAGTCTTTGCATATCTTTTGATCTGAGATGGGTCTCTTGGAGGCAGCAGATATATGGATCTTGTTTTCTTATCCATTCAGCTACCCTATATCTTTTGGTTGGGGCACTTAAGCCATTTAAATTTAAGGTGATTATTGTTCTGTATTTAGGGCCATTTTATTGTTAGACTATTTTCCTGTTTATTTTTCTTTCTCTTTCTCTTCTTAAAGCAAGCCCTTTAACATTCGTTGCTGTACTGGTCTGGTATTAATGAACCCCTTTAGCTTTTTCTTGTATGGGAAGCTCCTTATTTCTCCTTCAATTTTAAATGATAGCCTTGCTGGGTAAAGTAGTCTCAATTGTAGTTCCTTGCTTTTCATCACCTTGAGTATTTCATGCCACTCCTGTCTGGCCTGAAATGTTTTGGGTGAATAATCAGATGATAGTCTAATTGATGCTCCCTTATAAGTTACTACATGCTTTTCCTATAGGATTCTCTCTTGTCTTTAGGCCTCATCACTTTAATTATAATGTGTCTCAGTGTAGGCCACTTTGGGTGCAACTGTTTGGGACTCTCTGAACTTCCTGGACTTGTGTGTCTTTTTCCTTCACCAGATTAGGAAAGTTTTCAGTCATTATTTCTTCAAAAAGGTTCTCAATCCCTTGCTTGCTCTCCACTCTTTCTGGTAGTCCCATGATGTGATTGTTGTTCTGCTTCATATTGCCCAAAATGTTTCTTCCTCCTCATTTTTAAAAATTCTTTTTCTATTACTGCTCTGCCTGGGTATTTATTTTTACCTTGTCTTGCAATTCAATGATGCAGTCCGCTGTTTCATCTAACCTACTGTTTATTCCTTCTAGTAGATTATTCATTTCAGATAAGGCATTCTTTATTTCTGACTGCTTCTTTTTTATGATTTCTATGTTTTATTTCATGCTTTTAAGAATGCTTATAATCATTACTCAAAACTTTCTATCTGATAAATTGCTTGCCTCCATTTCATCTAGTTCTTCATCTGGAGAATTCTCTTGTTCCTTCATTTGGAGTCTGTTTCTTTTTCTTCCCATTTTGGCTGTCTTTGTATTTTCCATCTTAGCAGTTAAACTAATTAAGCTGTAGTTTGCAGCCCAGCTTAAGCTCAACAGAGTACTGGTAGAGTAATTCCTGTCAATAGTGTTCTTGCCTCAGCATGAGCAAGATGGCTTCTGCAATATGGGGAATGAATCAGCACAGGGATCCTGGCGGCTCTTCCTTCAGTTCTCTCCCTGGAGCCACCAACCCCAGGCCCTCCTCAAACTTCTCTAGTCCATTCTGCCCTCCCTCTGTTGGAGTTTAGATGAACTTTTGTGTGCTGGCCCTTTAATAGGCTCTCTGTGTTCTACCTGTCTCTCCCTGGTAGACAGAAACCCTGCTGTTTTTCACAGCTGGCTGTTATCTGGGTTCCTTTCCAGCTGTGGTGTTGTAGGCTAGGGAACCCCCCCAGCTGCTGAAATATCCCTGAATCTTCAGCTGCTAACTATGGGAACCCAGTCAGTAATGTTGTGAAGTGGTTTCTTCTGCCTCTCCACATTTATAAAGTTTTTCTCCAGCTAGTGTTTAGTTGGTTATTTAGGATGATTTCTCTACAATTTAGTTATAATTCCAGATTGTTCCTAGGGGCAGGCTAGTATAGCTTACACTTAATCTTCTATCTTGGGTCTTCATAATTTTTGATCGTGGTAAAAAATAATGTTAAAATTTTGTATTGTAATACTTCATTGAATTATTAAGACTTCCATGACAAATTTAGAACAAAGAATCAATTGAAATATGTTAACTAAGCCAAAAATAATGAGGTAGTCTATTAGTTAAGAAAAATCTTTGTTCCTCATGCCTCCGAACAGGAATTTCAAAAAGAGCCCCTTCTTGCCCTTTCTTTAGTTTCAAAATAACAGAGCTTCAGCCACTCTGCAAAGTATGCATTATAGATGTTTCTTGACTTATATTTTTTCTCCAATCTACTCAGTGATCTTCTGCAAGTTAGAAGGGTTAATGATTTTATTTATTTAGAAACTAAATTGAATTCCTCTTTAATGAATCTTATAGGACATATTCACATATGCAATGCCAAAAAGCTTCCAATTCTCAACTATACAAGTTAATGATTTAAAAAAATAAGTTATAATTTCCTAGGAGAGGAAGTTAAATTAAGGTTTATATCACAGTAGGAACAATCATCAGAGATGTCCAAAGCTCTTTATTATCATGTAACAATCTGCTTAAATCTTATAGATCTTAATCACAGAGAGGCTAGGAAGCATCCTATTTTAGAAAATGAAAATGTAAAATGGGAGCTCTTTCTAAATTTTTTGCTTTAAACAAACTTTAAGTTATGCTACTTATCCTTATTTATGTGTAACCTAAGGCAACTCTTTATTCTTCCATTTCTGTATACTAATATTAAAGAGAAAGTCTAAATTGGCTCAGAATTCTAGAAAGGGATAAGAGGAAGGTGAGGCTGTGCATGTGAGTGTGTGCATATGTACATGTTTGTGTGTGTGTGTGCTTTGGGGGCTAAGCCTGGTTAGGGATGAAGGATATGATGACACAGTAAAAACTCTAAGAGGCTAAGATAAGTCTGCCCAAGTCAGGCTGATGAAACAGGCCTGGCAACAGTTCTGACACCTTCTTCAAACTTCTCAGAGATAAGACCTTTCATAGGGGACAAACTAACAATAAGAGCAGCTGCAGCAGCAGCAGTAATACACATATATTGGTACTTTATATATTCCAGGAACTGTTCTAAGCATTTATTAACTAAAATTAACTGACAACTCTAAGAGGAAGGTGCCGCAGTTACCTTGATTTCACAGAGAAGGAGAATGAGAGAGACAGGGGTCAGCAACCTGCCTGGGTTCCAGAGCTAGCAGGCATTTCCGAGCGGGGGCTGAACCTAGGCCAATTGGCTCTCAAGCCCACAATGACTCTCCATCTGCTTCACCTCATGAACAAAACTATTTGCTAAGCCAAATTAGAAGCATGTTCCTTTAGAACCAGGTTTGAAAAATCCTTTCATTCAGTAGTAGTGTGACTCAGGTTGCCACCTTTTCTATGAGTTAACAATGAGGTTAATAATGTCTACCTTCCATACTTTACTACATGAGTAACGTATGTAACACTGTGGAAGTAAATGGTAGGTAATCAAGTGATTAGAGAATTATATTCTCTTTCTTATTATTTTTGTCATTGATTTTTCTCAACTCCTATTTCTTTCTTTTACTGTTTTTCTATCTTTCAAAGTCCTTCCCACCTTACTAGCATATGGAATCTCCTATGAATGTTGTTTCCTTTCCTACCTCCCTAAATTATAAAAGTTAAGAAATTCTTCCAAGCTCCCACCTCAAACATTATATATCATTAAAACGTATGCCACTTTCAGAATGCATATTTGAAAAGGTCAATAAAAGAAAGTGCAGTGGGCTGGTTAACAGAAATCATGAAAGTAATCAGAAAAGCACACCTTCTAAACATTAATTTTCATGTAAGACAGTAGTTAACAATCTGGAGAATAGATTAACAGCTTGAGTAAATTATATAATTGTTTCCAAAATACCTCCTCTTTAAATTCATTTAATTAACATTCTTAAAAAAATACAACCAAAAGAGGATAGGAAAATTTGCTTCTGAACATTAAAAAATCCCAAGGCTCTAAATCTACAGATATAACATGTTTCACATTGCCCAGGTCACACCTCGCCTGGAACTCCAGATTTATTTTCAGTGGCTCTCTCAAGAAGGGACACTGATAAGCTGAAGCATATCCAGAAGATGGTGAAGTTATGTGTGGCTGAAAAGAAACAAACAAAAATAGGAGAATGGTAAAGTTGGTGTTCTCAAATTTATTCAGTAAAAAATACAGTTGATGTTTGCTATGTGGCAGGCACAGTGTTAAAACAGATAGAGGGTAGCATGATGATGAGCTCTGGTGAGCTGTGATCTTCCTTCATGTGGATAATACAGTCTGGACTAAAAATCATAATAAAATGAGGTGTCTGTGAGAGTGCAGAGAAGGGGCAACTAACATAACTGGGAATGAGGAGAGCTCAAAGAGATCTCCCAGAGAACTAAAGAGTAAGGAGAAAGTAGCCAGTGGACCTGAAGTGGGGGCAGGGGGCGGGGGGCACGGAGTGAAAAACAGGAGTTTCGAAGAAGAAACAATATGTGTAAAAGTTTGGAGAAGGAAGATGGCATAGCTATTTAGTTAGGAATAGTATCTTCCAATAATCCAGGTGAGAGATAATGAGGGCCTAAGTTAGGGTAGTGGCAGCAGGGATGGAAAAGGTAAGTTGAATAATGGAAACAGAATGGAGGTGGAATAGGATAGTTTGGTCAACTGACTTCATGTGGTAGACACTGGGAAGGGATCAAGCAGTAAAGGAAAGGTAAGGGCTGAATTTAAGATTCAAACGTATTCCCTGGAGGTGAGGAGGCATTAGCAGAGATTGAGAAAAAGCAGAGTTAATGGGGAATTAATGAGTTCGCTTTGGATGTGCTAACTCTGAATGCAAGAAGGACTCTTCCAGATGGAGATGCCCAGCAGGCAGCTGGAAATGCTGTGGGTATAGATTTAGGAAGCATCTTCCAGAGGTGATGGCTAAAGCAGCAGGAATTGATAGATGAGTTTTGGGGGAGAGAAAACAAAGGAAGGGAAGACAAAAGGGACCTTAGAGTTCTAATTCCTGTACTTAGGGGACTGAGGAAAGATGAGTAACCAAGATGAGGAACACAGTATGTACACAAGCAAATAAACGGGTCTCCACAGACACCCAGAAGGAAGTGTGAAGGTACAATGGAGGCTGAGAACTGTGACGGAGCAGTAAAACAGAAACTAGCACCAGCAGTTGTCCCTTCTGTGGGCTTTTATGGCCCTTACTATAAATCTCTAGTTTGGCACTTAAAACAATGAATAATAAAAATGATAACAGTGACACAGACAGCAACTACAGCACACTATAATGCCAGGCATGTGCTGTTTAGCATGCCTTTGCTCTACATTTTACAAAGCAACATACAAGATAACTGGTAAATCTCTTTACAGATGAGGAAAATGAGTGAGAAGGCTTAAGTGAAATAATCACTAGTCAAACTAGTTTACTAGAATGGAAGTGTCAGGATGTAAACATAATTTGGACTACAAAGCCCAGGCTCACTATGTGTTCAGCCTTGCTGTTTAATTATTTGTTCACAGGTACCTGCTCCCAAGTCTGTGAGAACCATGAGGGCCCACAGGTTTGGCCATCTTTGGGTGCCCTGCGCCAAGCAGAGTAACAACGTCACAGAATCGGTGTCCCCAAAAATGCAAGTGAGAGAATAATAGCTTCAAGAAGTACAGCAACACACTCCATGTTATATATCTCACAAAATGGACCTCTTATGCACTATTCCCAACTTTCCTCATCTTTCCTGTTACCCATTTGCCACCCCAACCTTTTCATTCTGAAGCCTTGAGATCCCTCTTCCTAAATGATCATGGATTCCTCAAAGCTTCAGCCAGACAGGAGAGGAGCCCCAATACATTCTATAAGCATGCATTTCTTTTAAAGCTGTATCACAAAGTTACTGTATATAAGGATTAAGCAAAAGGACCTACCTCTTAAGTTTTAAATAGAGAGAACTTAACAATTGGAATCTTTATGTGTTTTGTTTCTTCATTTAGGAGAGCTGACTAAATTGGTGGGTGAATCAGTGCCCATTAGAGAGAGCTGCCCTGATTCTGAACAGGAAGTAGGGGTAGTTCCAGATGGAGAGTTGAGGTAGAATGGCAGAAATGGGGCATAAGGGAAAACTGTTGACATTTATGCTGAAGCATTCTAACTTATGCCAATGAGGCAAAACACCATCTTTTGGTAAACTTGAATCAAACATTGAAGAAGCAATTTATTTCCTTCAAGGGACCATCACCTTTGAGTCAGCTCAAAGCACCTCAAAGTAAATCTGAATGGGAGAGAGCCAGCACCGGCCAGACACCCATGAGGGAAAGAACTCCCTTTAATGCTAACACCTGTAGAGGTATGGAATTTGTTTTACTATTTTATTAGCACACTTTTACGTACCCAATTCCAGTAAATCAATCCAGAAAATATAAAATGGATGCCAAAAAAAATACAATAAAGATTAAATTTTTAAAAAAGATGGATGTCAAATCTAACATCTACAAGGTGGGCTGACATCTACAAGGTGGGTTAAGGTTCCTAATAAAGCTTGTGATTATAATGCCCAGTTAAAATTTTTTAAATTTAAATAGAGATATGTGAAACAAAAGATTTGACAAGGTGAAGTTTTTGCCAAAGAACCATAGGAAAATTCTGATCTTTACTTTTTTTGTAATACTAACTGTAACCTGCTAAATTGATTTTTGTGAACCACTAATATGTTGTAACAGTAAAAAATACTGTTTTAAGTCATGTGCTAAGTCAAAAGAACTGGAAGTACAATGTAAAATTAATTATGTAGGAATAGAATTATCACTATTTAAAAATAGAAAATCTGCCCAAACACTACAATAAATTTAGTTTTGCAACAAAGCATTCAACTTTTTTAGTGACATAAGAAATATTTAAAATGTTAAATGAAACAAGACAGAAGAATATAAAATTGTATATCAATTATGTTTCAATATATGCATATATATGAATGTAAACACGGCCAAGGACAAAGCCTAGAAAATATTAATATTTTAAGTCTGGGTATCATTGTGCAGGTAGGTGTTCAACATACTGAATGTTCTTTTATTTTTCCATGTTTAAATATTTTGTTTAAAAAAATGAAAAAGAAACAAGATAGGAAGAAAATATTACCCAAATAGTAACAAGTATTAATAAGATTTTATATTAAGGGTGATTTATTTTCTAAGTTGTATAAGAGCACAGATCTCTTTTTAAATATGGACCAAAAAAATGCCCTATTTTTTTAAACAATAGAATTTTAAGAAGGCAAATGACTTACTACTTTATACTTGTGTTTCTCATTTAAAGAAAAAATTTAGCCCACATTTAATGAACCCCAGAGTCCTAAGTTGGGTACCTTTTGAGTTCTCATATTTTACCTTTAATTCTCCAAGATTTAGACACAAGGCCACAGTTTAAGTGTTATCAAAGAAATGATGTTAAATATATGTATAATTAGCCATTCAAAGACAATGATATTACTCAGTTGTAAAAGAAAAAAGTTAACACTCACAGAAATTGTTTTTTAAAGCACTATAATTTGAGGGAGACTAAAAATAGGCTGCATGTCACAGACTTTTATATAAAATTGGCAGAAAAACTGGAGGTTAATTTCTATTGACAAAATGACCCAAATTGTATTGTTCCTGCCATACCTATCCTGAGATGAAACTACCCTGGACTTGAAACAACTTAAGGGCCTGAGGTGACCAGCTTTTGGCACCTGGGAGCTGTAGCAGCCACTGAAATGGCTCGAGGGCCACATGTACATCCCATCAGAATTAAATCCCTGAGGGACAAGTGGGCCAAGGAACTGCCTCACCACAGCCCTCCCAAAGTTGCAATTAGGTATGATGGGCATGTAGCAAAAGATGGGCCTGGAAAAAAAGGAAGAGAAGAGAAAGTAGAACAAGAGTTAGGACAAGGGGTTGTTGAACAGTAGGAAATCAAGCAGGAGCTTTTCAGAAATGGTTATCAAACACCAGTTTAATAAAACCTGACTGAAATGAAAAAAAAGTATAAAATCATGCAATAATTGTACAAATTTGCAGCTAGGTGTAGGCTGGCCATCTTAGCATTAAACATTCCATCAGAAAAATAAAAACAAACAAACAAACAAAAAGCAAAGATTCCCTTGCTCAAATGGTAATTGAAGATTTATTTTAAAATACTAATATAGTAAAATCGGGCCATTTAAAAGAATAATATTTTGGCCACACTGAAAAATCTGTTAAAATGATCTCATAGAATAATTTTTACATACAGACCCCTTTTGTTCACATTTAAAAAACAAATTTAGTGTTGAAGCAAAGGGGCAGAAAAATGAAGTGCTGTAATACAGGCATCGTTACACTCCACAGACACACGAGACTCACACCACCACTCAAGCAGCGACACTGGCTGAGCTACAGGGCTGTGAATTACACCTCCCACTACCACAGGCCGTCTGTGCAGAAATAAATCAACCAGACGTGAGTGAGTGCTCCCTTAATGCTCAGTGCTTTTCTCAACTTGCAGTTGTGATTCCAACAGTCACTCAAATGCAAGAGAACTACTCTCAGATTAATCTTCTAAAATTGTCCATGGTTTTATTCAGTTAGCATGAAAGTATGTTGTATGAAAAAGAATGTCCTGGTGTAAGTAATAAATATTTATTTAGTACCTCACATACCAGTCCTGTTAGCTAATGAAGGTGGTTCAATTGTGCCAAAGTTAGAATATTTGCATTAGAAAAAGTTGAAAAGACAATTTGGCTAAAGTCAAATGTACAACATACAGCAGCAGATGGGAGAAGCTAGTGGAAACCAGTAAGTTGGAAAAAATTGATGTAACACTTTATAGGGAAATAATACCTCAAGGGCAAATTAGGGTGAGGTTGGGGGAGGAACAAAGTGAAATACATCACAGATTTTAGCAGGAGAACTTAGTTTTAAAAAATGATTAGGAAAACAACGAAAACCTGAAGCTATACTATTGCAACATGATGGTTCAGAAACCAAGTGCAAAAATTTTAGAAAAATCCTATTCATTTCTCCAGAATCAACACTGAAATCAAGGTTCAGGAGACCAAAGCATACGGGAATTAGAAGTAATGGATGACAACACAAACTGCCTACGTTCATCTCCCACAGAAAGATTTTCAACCAGAGAAAAGATCTCATGATTGGCTGCTTAATAAATTCAAACCTATTAGTTCTCTGAATCACAAACACTGCCTCCCAAATAACATTAAGACCTTATGGATGTTTAAAGTAGCCACCAACAGAGGTAGTAAAGAGAAAAGATTTCTATAATAGTGACATCACTCAAATTATGTGTGTCAACAAAAAAAAAAACACATTGGATTTTTTAAAAATTTAATTTACCTGGTATTAATAGGATGGTGCACCAATTGAATGAAGAGAGGCACTTGCAATAAATTGCATACAAGTTATTCTAGCAAACTTAATCCTCAGAGAACAACAGCACTTCTCTACTTGAGCAGGTCAAAAGGGTCTGGGAAGAAATCCCTCGTTTACCAATTGCCAGCAAGCTACTGGAGGCAGGCTGTCTCATCCACCCTAGTATATCCTCAAGCCCTCACGGGTGCCAGCTCATTTAACCTGACAATCATCCTGTGTGGCGGTGGGAAGTTTTATTTTATTTTATTGGTATGGAGAGGGGAAGGGAGGGAGAAAGACAATAAGAGAAACATCGATGTGAGAAAGAAACATTGATCAAGTGCCTCACATATGTGCCCTGACTTGGGGACCAAACTGCAACCTAGGTATGTGTCCTGACCAGGAACCAAACCCTCAGCCTTTTGCTTTACAGGATGTTCCAACCAAGGAAGGCACACCGGCCAGGGCAGTTTTCATTTTACTGATGAGAACACTGAGATTGTTTATTTTCTCCATATCAATGATTATCACTCATATACTACATATTTGCATTCATTTGTTTTGTTTATTAGTTATCTTCCTGGACTAGAATGCAAGGATGCTACAGCATATTCACTTGTACCTCTAGTGCTCAGAACAGTGCCTGGCACATACAGACATTCAATAAATATTTGTTGAATGAGTTAATAAGTTAACCTACTAAAATTATATAGCCAATAATTGAGAGACCTGAGGTTCAATTCAGATGTCTGCCTCCAAAGCCTGCATTCACCCAACCTGGAGTGATAGTAATCACAGTAGCATTAAAGCGCGGAGAGTAAGAAGGAATGATGGCTTAGAATTAGGGCTTACAAAGGACCTTTTAGGTAAGAAGTGTGAAAAAATTTCTCCCAAGCACCTCAAAACTTCTCTTGATTATAGGTCTGGTATATTGAGAAGTGGAGAAGCAGCTGAGCGCAGCCTTCTCCTTACAGACTAGTTCAACAAGACTCCCAGGCAGCACAGAGCCAGAGGATTTGTGGTCCATTAAACACAGGGCCACGGGAAGTCTTGAATAGCCCATTCACACAGAAGCTGAGACAAGTTTGCAATGCAATGAAAGCGCTGTCCAGGTTAAAAACCACAACTGAAAAACAACAACAAAGACCTTCAGACTGCAGGAATAGCCAGGGTCTACATGACAGCCAAGGAGTCTGACAGTAAAATGAGGATCTTCATAGGCCTAGCTTGTGGCACATGGCACTGTGCCCTTATGGTGGTCTGTGACAGTCACTCCTCTAAAACAGTCCACAAAATTATAACTTATGGAATGAGAAGATCACATTTTTCATCATTCTTTACTGAAAACCTTGGGTTTCTTCCTTGGAATTGGGCAGAACGTGCATTTCTCTGTGAAAATAGGTGATTAAAGGGTGACTTACAAGAAAAAAACATTCTTTGTTTTTATTTCTAGGAATAAAGATAGAAAAGTTATGCTTGGAGACTTTTTGTTACCATCCTAATAGTTGTATTTTGTCCTAATTCATGCTAAAATAATTCATTTTTAAAAGGTAAAAGGGAGCAAAGGGAAGCACTACAGCTGTAAAGTGCTGAGACGTCAAAAACACGGTGGTCATCCTTAGGCTGTGCTCCATCAGGATTCCACTTCTCCCCCAGTTTTCCTTCCCCACAAGTGTGGGCCATGGGCTGCAAATGACAACCTTCATTTCACTAGAAATGAGATAAAGAGAATGATATAAGCTACAGATTTTTCTTTCTCCCCAAATAACGTATGGGAACTGATAAATATCTATTTGTCTATCCTTCTGACTGACATTTTAGGGGCAAGAGGATGGGCAATGGGAATGGAAAGGGGGGAAGCAAGCTACTCTTGTAACAACACATACTGTGGGGCTTTGGGAGGTGGTACACATTTCACATGCACTCAATAGCTATGAAGTAGATACTTTGGTTATCTCCATTTTACAGGTGAGAAAGCAGAGGCTTAGAAATATAGGTCAGTTTCTTGTCCAAGGTCAAAAGCAGATACCTGCAAGTCAGAATTCAAAACTGAGAGACTGTTCGACTCTAATGCTGCTACCTTAATTACTGGTTTTTAAGTCTGAAGTTCTTTGGTTTCCAGGAACCAATAATGTTGAGGCAAGGATATAACACCAAATGAAAGGCAGATGGAGTTTAGGAGCAAAGCAAGTAAGCTAGGTTTTGTTTCTTGTTGGTTACAAGGCTAAAGAGCCTTTAAACAATCAGTGGAATATCAAGCTAAAATAAAACAGCTATCAGTAATTTTAAAATTCTATAACTATGTAAAACCAAAAATTAATGTCTACATTTATTTCAATGTGCTGACCTGTAGTAAGCACAATGTTAACTTCATATTTCTAAATGGAAATGTTTTCATCAGTATAAAGGTTACTTTATCACAACAAACAATAATAAACAGTCCTAGATTCTAAACACTGCTCATTAATAAGACCACAGACCCAATCTTGGCCACGTTATCACTAAAGATGACAGTAATAAACCCAAATGACAACTAGTATCTATTGTATGCATTACTCTTAGCTCTTTATATGTATTTACTCACTTAAACCTCATACGTGGTTGTAAGGTACCATTTTTTTATCCTAATTTTACAGACAGGGAAACTGAGTCACAAGAAGTTAAGTAGTGAGAAAGAGACAGGACCATAAGTAAAGGGTAGGGCTATGATTCTAACCTAGTCATTAGGACTCAAGGGCATATTATTCAAGAGCTACGAAGTGCTTTATAATGCATAAGCACTGATAATCCTCACTGTATACTCTGGTCCCCATTTAATCTGGTCTCAAAATGTGGTATAAGTAATATGCCAGCTATTGCCTACATAAAAAATTATTTAAAATTATGGTTAAAATGCACAATTTGAATACGTCTGAAACGTCTAGTAGTCTCATTATTTCCAAAAAGCTATTATTTTCTATGACTGTATCCTTCCAAAACGTTCTTCAAATTATAATGAGATCCAGTAGTTTCCCACCAAACAGAATGAACAGAAATGTATACATTTCTAAAAAACCCTTCAAAATGATAAAAATGTTTCCATATTTTTATGAGATTTTAAGGGAAAGGGCTAATAAGCTAGGACTTTTTGGTAAAGAAACTCATGAACCACAGAAACCTGATTAACTTCATCAGTTCTGAAGCCTGCCAAGTCCCATTTCACAACATTATAATTTTAACAAAAGGTTGTTAATTAATATATTCTACATTAAAGCAAATCATCATAAGAAAATGCGGCAAAACAGTCATGTTTTTTAAAAAGTCAGAAAGTTAACCAAAACTACTATGTTAGTACTGTTATTATGAATTTACCTTAAAAGGCTTCTTTAACTTTGTAAGAATGGCCCACGATTGATCATTTTCTAATTTTTCAATATCATAGGAACGATTCACACAAATTTAACTATACTAAATAACCCTATACAAGTCAGTAACAAAAAAAACAAATAGAAAAACCTTAGTTTGGCATTTATATTTTGAATACATGGGAATAATGATTCCCTCCCATTTTTAACACATGAAATTCAGTAAAATTTTCTAAAATTTTATTATTAAAAATTCTTTTTTATGAATATGTAACTTTAGTGCAATTTATATTAAATACCCCATTTTTTCATTATACTGCAGAACAGTTTTCAAAATCCTGGATAAGGATGGCTTAAGTTACTAAATCAATAACTGAACAAAACTAGAGAACAGCTAGTATTAGAAATGATGGGGCAAAGGGGAAAACAGCATGCGAAGAGGAGGAGATGGTTTACAAACTATTTCTTTTACCAGAAAAAAATTAACTGCTGATTCCATACCAGGGGTGACTGTAATAACCCAGCAAACTTTGGCAATGTCAAAAGATATTGTTTGTTTTCACAATTTGGAACGACACTATAGGCATTTAAAGAGTAGAGGCCAGGATTGCTGCTGAATATCCTAAAACATACCTGATAGTCCCCCGCAACAAGAAACTATCAGCTCAACCTATCAGTAGTACCAAGGTTGAGTAACCTTATCTATAACACTTACTTCACAGAGTTATTATGAAGCCAAATATAAACATTTAGCATGTAAAAAGTTATATACACGGTACCCAGGCACATACTATGTGCTCAATATGCATTAGTTATTACTATGATCAGTATTACAATTGTTAATGATTTTGGCTTTAGTGAAAGCTGGATCAAATGCAATCCTATTTTACTTGCCCCATGTAAAAATATTAATAACTTTTAAGATCTTAAAAAAGGATTATTCTGTAAGAATATAGCAAAAAGCTTCTTGATTGTCTATGTAGATATCCAGTTCGTATAACCAAAGCATGTGGATGTACACTACCATTTGAGATTAAGAAAAATTAGTTCTAATTTTTTATTTATAGGGAGAACAACAGTAAAACATATACAGGATTGGGCCAATGTAGGTTTACAGTTGTTCATACTGAAAATTATATAATAATTAATAACCAATGTAAGAATAAACTAATAAACTATTTCGTGTACTTATAACTGTAAACCTACATTTGCCCCACCCTGTATTTTACTTCTTTCTTCCCGAAGCAGGATTTCCAGAAATACTGATTTTATTTAGCTATTTTAACAAATTGCTAAATTAAAATTGTTTTAGTAGCCACAATTTTAAAAGTCAGAGCCATTCTGCTTACAGCCAAGTACTTCTCTTTAATTGTTCTCTTATTAGCTAATATGACAGCTATAACTAAACACTGTAATTATAGTTCAACTGACTTTCTTCCCCAGATATGTTATTATATTTGTTCTCTCTTCAGGTTCCTCTTTTATTCTTACACCAATAAAAAGTTTTTGTAAAGAAGGAAACCTTTTTACTTATGTAAAGAGAGCGGGCACCCCTCAATAGGATTGCGTTAACATTTTATCCCCAGCTTTTGAAAATGCCAAGAATTCTCAAATTAAGAGTCCCTTAACTGAATTCGTAAAATCAGACTAGATTTAATAAAAGCACTTTACAGAGAAATGACTTGTAGAAATTTTAAAATGTATTTCTCTATTCTTTTTATTCAGGAAAAAAAGCTTATAACTTTAAAAGGTTGGAGAATTTAAGCAAACACTCAGTGGTTTTGGAAATGTAGTTTCCATGGCAACCAACATGGCCTTCTTTATATAGCATTATAAACAGATGGTAAAGAGTGGTCATGTTTGTTTCTGTGCCAGTATATCAATAAAACTTCTGTAACACAGTATTGAATACATTTGAACTATTTAATAAATTTATATACTAACCACAAAATCTAGCAATTTAGACAGATAAATATAATTAACTAGTATCTGAGTGCTTTTCTTTTTCTTTTTAATAAACACATAAAGATCTTGAACAGTTAAGTCACTATACTCCACAGAGTCAACAGTCTCCCTTGGCAAGACTTTGTACAAATGTTTTCTCAGCACTTGCCACACAGGGCATATCACCACAAATATGAACCTGACAAGGAGAACGTAATTGATTAAACTAATAAAAGTGGAACCATATCTGTATGCATAGTCCTTATCTATCTTTTCTTAAAGAACAAGTGAAAAATTAAGAAGCAGAAAGAACTTTACAATAAACAATAGGTTGTAAGCAAATGGCAAAATTGTTGTCTAAAAGTCAAGATTCTATTCCCTGTAGTACGTACATAGTAATGGCTTTCAGAAGTGCAGGTGCTACAAATTCCATGTTTAACTGTGGTAACTGCTAGGTACTACTTGCTTAATAGGAAAAAAACAAAAACTTCATTAAGCCAAGAAACTATAACTGTGATTAGTCTGGTAATAAAAGTCTGAATGACCAGTTCTCCCACCTGTGATCAGCACACTTGAGGCAGTACCCTGCGCCTGGAAGGCAGGCAGTCGAAGAAGAGGCTGTCTGTGAGCCCATGATGGTGCAGGGGCATCGGCTGCCCTTCGTAACAGGCCCAGCTCAGAGGCCTTTTTTTTTAATAAAAAATAACTTGGGACAATATTTACTATTTTAAATTATGTAAATGCCCATTTTGATTACACTTATAAAGCCACATTTGAAACATGCTTCCTGGCCTCATTCTCCCTCTCATGTATTTATCCCTAAATTTGCTGATTTTTATCTTTTATAAATCCTGTCTATGCTTCCCATGTCAAAGTAAGTTCACTGTGAGATATTTCATTGTGCAGAACAATCCATGTTAGGAATATTTTGTAAAAAGGTGTACACACTTATGAAAGGAGTGAATGTGGATGATATAACGCATATTGTAGTTTAATTGTTTTTAATTTCAGTTAAAACATTTTAAGACTGGCAGAGACTGTCCCAGATTTATATTTGACTCAAATTTTGGGAAAAAAATTAAAATTATGTCTCTTGGATGAGTTACAGTACACTCTACAGTCTACCAAAAACAGTTGCCATAATATAATTTTTTAGAAATTATTTAAACCCAAAGAATCTAGGGAAGAGCCTCCTTTCTCATGTAAGGCTGGAGAGTCTGCTATAAAGTGCTAAGCTCATCCAACCTCAAAATATGCCTACCTATATATAGCAAGTGATCACCACCTGAGTGATCCATCGCCCCTTTTCAGTGGGTTTTTAGTATGCCTTCTTCTATGGCACTTGTAGTGTGGGAAAGAAGCAACAACAGCTTCTTCTTTTTGTAATTTTTAAAATTTATTAATTTTAGAGATAGGGGAAGGCAGAGAGGCAGAGAGGGAGAGAAACATCAATGTATGGTTGCCTTTCACCTGCCTCCAGCTAAGGACCTGGCTGGAGATCTGGCTTGCAACCTGGTTATGTGCCCTGACTGGGAATCAAACCAGCCACCTTTGGGTTTGCAGTCCGGCATCTTATCCACTGTGTCACCAGCCAGGGCTAGTTTAACTTCTAAGAGTGGTTCTCAACACTGGTGACAGAACAGAATTACCTAAAGAGCATTAAATATAACAATACCTATATCCTAGCATATGCCAATTCAGACAGAATCACTGGTGTTGGAGTCCAAGCATAAGGATTTCAAAAATATTCATCAAGTATGGTAAGTATGATGTAATGTATAGGCCAGTGTTAAAGTGAGAGAGAGAGAGAGAGAGAGAGAGAGAGAGAAACAGAAGAGGGAAGGTATGTGATTTGTGTTCTCTTTACCCCAATGAGAAAGATTTCAAATTTTATTTTTATTTTTAAAATTTCTACTGAACTTATTGGGGTGATATTGGTTAATAAAATTATTGTAAAGGAGTTCAACAAAATACAAGACTAAGGTGTGAAAACACTTTCCTTGTGAATTATTCCAGATTATAATGTTTAACTCTTAAAAAGACTATCAGTGTCAGGAAGAATATTGAATTTATTTTCATTTCTTTTGGGTTGTACTCAGTGTTTGAACTGATTACCAAAATAAATCCTGTCTGAGTTTCCAATGCACTTAACAGATACTCTGAAAAACTGACTTAAATGATCAGCAGTCCAATTCTCACTTATT
Source organism: Noctilio leporinus (assembly GCA_004026585.1). Lineage (NCBI taxonomy): Eukaryota > Metazoa > Chordata > Mammalia > Chiroptera > Noctilionidae > Noctilio > Noctilio leporinus. The sequence goes on along the minus strand of PVIW01000468.1, from coordinate 196,908 downwards.
AATTCACAGATATTATATTCCCTTTGAAAAGAATGACCTTTAAACTATCGCCTATAGTAGAGAAAATTCAGGCATTTGGAGAAGGAGAAGCTGCAGAGGTAAGAAGAACATTATCTCCTTCTGTAGCACATATATAAAACCAATTTTTCAAAACCTGCTACTATACTTAATGTCCCCTGAAGAGAGCAAAAATGAATGCCACAGACCACAAATGTTATTCAAGCCACACATCCATAGCAAAATTCTGCCATGTAGAAAATGTAAATGTCTGGTAGATTGTGATAATAGTTCTTTATATATATGGCTTTGTCCTTTAGAATCATTTGCAAAAATTCTAATGACTTTTTTGTTTGACAATAAATAGAAGTAAGTAATTACAAACTCTCCAAATTGTCAGCAATACAGAATTGGAAAGAGAGTACAGTTAAATAATTTCAGAGGATAAACTATGAGAATACAAGAGCCTTGGAATTGATTTCTGTATTTTTGTTTATTTTCTTACATTTCCACAGGATACTAAAAATTTCCACAAATCACTTATTCTTTCCATGAGAAACTTCATTTGGCTATTTGTGTGTCTGGTGCTATTAACTCATCATAATTTTATATCAAATCCTCATAACATAACATAATTGATGTTTAATTCTTTAAAAATTCAAAACACACAAAACAAGAAGAAAAATCACCCTAATGCATTTGGGAAGAAACAACCTATTAAAGGAATAAGTGTGTCTGGCAGAATTCTAGAGATGACAGAAAACAAGAGGAAGCATTTCTTAATGTTATTTAAGTATGCACATAGGAGACAGGGAGATGTGCTAGGGCAGGGAATCAACAGGAACTGGAGTCTTCCTGTACAGAAAATAAGGCTTCATTAACAATAAAGGAACAGGTGTCTTGGGACCCATTTATACAGGCTATTAACTGTTATAAGCTGCTGGTATCCTAATTTATTTTAGTACTAGAAAACTACTTAAAAATAAATACAAATTTAAATTTCATCTATTAGCATGTGAAAGCAATGCCTAGCTTTCCAAAGTCTAACTTAATACAAGGGTATTTTTCTATGGTCTTGACCACAGAGGATACTGAAGTTCATATACAGTATACAATACTTCTTAAGTCCCGAAACAAAAACCTTCTTTCGAATGTAAAAAAAAATTGACAAATCACCTTTTGCCTTGACCTAACAAGTGAAACAAGTTTTGTCTACTAAGAGCAGAATTTTTATGCACATCTATCTTCTAAAAAACTGGGGAGGGAATTACACACACCAACCTCCAGATCTAAATGCAGTGCATTTCACCACATTTTATACTACTCATTTGGAAAAACATGGTTGGCAACGACTATCCTGATAATTTTTACTGTCTCATCTATAATTATTGATTAATAAATTAAATATTTGAACATATATGAAAAATCTTTTGTACAACTTACTAAAAGTTATTTAGAATGTTAGAGTTGGAACTCTATAGAGTTTGAAGGTCAGAGCAGGGATAATCTATTTCAAAACCTTTTTTAACAAAATAAGAACAAAAGGTACAGTGAGGCTAAGTAGTTTGCCTAAGGAAACCATAATAGCAATATTTGACCACATAAGTTGTCAAAATACTATCATACATAAAACCAGTACCTATTGTCCAAAGACATAAAAATTCGATGTCCTAAATGTTGTTGTTGTCATTTCAAAATGCTACATTTAACTGTCTCCAGTTAAAAAAAAAAAAACATTTTGAGCCCTGGCTGGTAGCACAGTGGATAAGGCGCCGGCCTGCGAACCCAAAGGTCACAGGTTCAATTCCCCAGCCAGGGCACATAACCAGGTTGCAAACCAGGTCTCCAGTCAGGTCTGTGGCTGGAGGCAGGTGAAAGGCAACCATACATTGATGCTTCTCTCCCTCTCTGCCTCTCTCCCTTCCCCTCCTTCTAACAATAATGAAATAAAATCTTTAAAAAAAACCATTTTGTTTATTCATTTATGTATGTTTTGATATTATTTCTATATTATTTCCATTTATTTCTAAGTATTGAGTGATTACTCTCCTTTTTTGTGCTACACACTATAGAGGATAAAGATGGGAAAGCATGAGCTACATCCACATTTATCTATAAAAAGTCATTGTAGAAATAAAATGGTGAAAAACATGAGATTGATGAGTAAGCCAAAGATAGAATCATGTGTCTTAAAAATATGATAATTTAAATGGAAATACTTTATTAAGACCAGGATTTCTCAACATCAGCACTATTGATATTTTTGAACTGTGTAATTCTTTGTTGTAAGAGTTAGTGCACAGCATACTCTTTAGTAGCATCCCTGACCTCTACCCACTAGATGATAGTAGCATCCCCGACCTGATATAACCAAAAAAATGTCTGCAGACATTGCCAAATGTCCCCACCAGGGCAAAACTATCCTGGTTGAGAAACACTGGGTTGAAGGCAAATATATTTCATGTTGCTTTTCAAGTTGATGATACATATAAGTACACAGGCAAAGCAAATCAGGAACTTTTGAATTCTTTTAAAGATAGCTTTGGCCTTGGCTAGGTCACTCCATTGGTTGGAAGGTCGTCCGTACACTGAAGATTGCAGGTTCCATCCCTGGTCAGAGAACATATCTAAGCTGCAGGTTCGTTACCCAGCCCTGGCACATATGGGAAGCAACCATCAATGTTGTTCATACATCAATTTTTTTCCTCTCTCTCTCTCCTTTCTCCTCTCTCTAAAATCAATAAACATATCCCCAGGTGAAGATTTTTAAAAATAGCTTTGGCTCTAAGGTATAAAGCATTAGGGTACTGACTAAAGGAATAAAATCACAAATTCAATTATCAGGGTGTGGCTTGGATTTTATATAATGGTTTTCTGCTACTAACTAAACAAAAAGTCCAAACAAGTACGAATAGTTTCGTGTTCCTTGTAAGGGAGAGGTGATCGTTCATTATATTAAGGTTTCTCAAGTTAGAAATAACTACAGCCACCCCAACTAACCACCAAGAAACCCTTAGCACTTCGTTTCCTACTCTTTCAAATTATAATAACCTGCCATTTTGCTAAAGCACAAATTTCAATCAAGGACAATTCAAGCTGGTGTTCAGGAGCAAGCCATTTAGCTTATGTATAACCTATCCTATGACCTATGAGTATTAAAACAATGTGGTTTTATTCTCTGTACATTAAGTTTGTGGGGAAAAATCATTATAAAACTAGTCTCATATTTCACATTTTCCAAAGATCTCAAAAATGCCAAAGGCTTATTACACTGGAGCTTTCTAAAATGTTAGATCAAAGATGAAATAATTGAGGTGGTAAGCAAATGCCAGGTCGTTGTAATATGTGAAACGGAAGGACTGACCCCTGCCTCATGCACCTTCCTCTGTTGCTCTCTGCTCTAGCCCTCATACCTCCTGAAGTATGTATGAAACTCTAAACAGTTGCTTATTAATGGTGGCACTTCGTTAAAAATTCGGGACATAAGGCATATAAAGTTTCTACAAGAAGATCCCTAAGAGAGAAATATGGACAGGAATGTTTCAGACTTGCAAACCAAATAGGAGTTAGCTCAGGATCAGATTTTAAAAGAATCAGGCCCAGTGGAGGAACAGTCCATGAGACAGGCCTGCTATTAGCGCCCCCTCTGCTTCTAGGAACACACATACTTACATTTAAAAAAGAAGAAAAGTATAAACAAACAATTGATGAATTTGAGAATCATAACCATCAAGAGGACAGTGTTGTTCATTTTGGTTTTGCCTTCACTTGAAAAGTTACCAAATGGTCTTCTTTTCTCAGACTCAACAAAATTGTTTCTTCAACATTGTGAAACAGAGTGGTCTGTGTTTTCATAATGGGATGCCTATAGGCTGAAAAGTTCTGTTAATATTGTTTTGTTTTCACTCTACGCATACTGATTATATCTTCAACATTAGAAATTTGGACATAATCTGCGAAATCTGAATTTACATACTGGGCAGTATTTCCTTTAGCAAAGTCAAATTGGAATAGCATTTTATGGAATGTGCTAATTTAATTTCAAATGTTAGCTACATAGAAATCTGATTTAGATAAAACATCTTATCTTTAGTTGCAAAAAGCTGCAATGCCAAACTATTTTGCATTTAATGCTATAAGTTATATATATTACAATATTCATGATACATGATAAATACCCAAATTCTACTTGGAAAGCCTTAACTGTGAAAAAACTGGAATTATAACAAAATGGTGCTTCACATTTTAAAGAATGTTTTCATTGAAGAACATACTAATTTGACAAATAATATTAAATCTATTACTAATAACTTCTGATATCTTTGCTATTTCTTGAATAATCCTAAACATTAAAGGTAAACACCATATATAGTATGCTAATAAATTTCTGAATTTATAAAGTAAATAAATGAGCACCCTGAATTTTAAGTACACATTGTGGCCATTTCACACAGGCACAGGATTAATTTAACAAATGATTCTTTAGTTATAACAAGCAACATGCTGTCACAAACTAAAGAAGAAAGCACTCTATAATATTTAATGTTGTCTGAACCATTTCACTTTTAAATTTGTGTTTCAAGAAAAATTTTAGGGTTGACATTTTCTACTTTAGCCTACACATGTCTTTTCTCCAAAGGATTATTTCACTTGGGTAGCAAATCATCTAATTACCTGATTTAGGAATAAAAGAAGAGACCTCACCACTAACTACAGAAATTAAAATGACCATTAGGAAATATTATCAACAACTTTATACCAATAAATTAGACAACTTTAAAAAATGGTCAAATTCTTTGAAACAAATGTCCAAAACTGACCCAAGAAGAAAAAGAAAATATGCAGAGGCCTATAAAATATGAATAAATTGAATTATTAATTTAAAATCTTCCCACAAAGAAATCCCAGGCCCAGATGGTTTTGTTGGAAAAACCTATTATATATTCTAAAAATAAATACAAATCCTACATAAAATCTATCAAAAAAAGAGAGGAGAGAAACTTCCTAACTCATTCTATAGGGTCAGCACTACCCTACCAACAAAGCCAGACATCACAAGACAATAAAGCTACAGATTAGTATTCCTCGTGACTACAAACACAAAAATCCCCAACAAAATATTAACAAGTGAAACCAAACACATATAAAAGGCTCATACATGATGACCAAGTGGGGTTCATTCCAGGAATGAAAAGTTTAATATACAAAAAATCAAGTAATGTAATGTATCTCATTATTAGAATATAGAAAACAAGTGACTATTTTAATAGATACAGAAAAAAAGCATGTATGATTAAATCCAGCATTCATAATGAAAACTCTCAATACATAAAGAACAAAAAAGAATATCCTCAAACTAAAAGAAAGCATCCATGAAAAACCTACAGCTTCCACCATAAAATGAGTAAAAACTGAATGGTTCTCATCTAACACTGGGAAATATGTTAAAAATGGCAGTCTGTGCTAGTTCAATTCAACATTGTACTGCAGCCAGTACAATATAAAATCAAAGGCATTAAAAAGGAAGAAGACCTTTTATTTGAGGATGATCATGTACATAGAAAATCCCAAGGAATCTACAATAAAAATACTAACATTTATACATGAGTTTAGCAAGATCTCAAGAATATATGATCAAGATACAAAAATCAATTGTTTTTTCAAGGTTGCAAACCAGGTCTCTAGTCAGGTCTGTGGCTGGAGGCGGGCGAAAAGCAACCATACATTGATGTTTCTCTCCCTCTCTGCCTCTCTCCCTTCCCCTCTTTCTAAAAATAATGAAATAAAATCTTTAAATTCTTAAAAAAAAAAAAAAAATCAATTGTTTTTCTATATTCTAGCAAAAAATAAAATATATAACTAAACAAACAACAATAAAAAAAAAAAAAACCAATTCTACTCATAATAGCACCAAAGGGAATACTCAGGAATAAACAACAACAAAAAGTGAGAGAGATTAAAAAGATCTAAATTATCAATCAGAAACAACCTGCACTCTTAACGGTTTCAAGTCGAAACCTAGGAGCCAAGTAGTTCTAAACTCATTTCAACCCAGCAACTGTCCTGTCAACTCAATTGTCCGCCTGTTTATGTCATCTGGGTAAATCTGTCAGTTCCATTAGATTATGAACTAAACTGAGGGGAAAGATTATGTTTTATTCCTCTTTACATCTCTTCTGTATTACTGTGTTCTACACATTATGTCTTTTTTTGCATTGTGTCTTTTAATAAATACTTTTCAATATCTTTCCTTTGGTTCCCTTATACCGAGCTCTTTGTACATTTCTTCTTAAAATGAACCCATTGCTAGAATAAAATTTCCCTTTCAATGTCTAACGCTTATCTTTTAAATTTATTTGTCACATAGCTTCCCCAGAAACACATTCACTGAATGTTAAAACAGCACATCAGCTTGGAAAATAACCCAATCCATTTTATTTCTCAGATATCAACAAACAAATAGGACATTGGATTTTAAGTCAAGTAATCTGGGCTTGACATCATCTTGACCACTTACTTTACTACCTTGATGGTTCAGCACAATCCACTTAACTTCTAGGAGCTTCAGTAACCTTATTAGTAAAATCAGGATAAAATCTATTCACAGGGTTTCGTGAAGATTACAGACACTAGCCTGGAAATAAGATTTCCTAAATCTTCACTAAGTCTGAACACCACACAGCAGTAGAATGGACTTAACTAAGAATTCAGGTCTCCATCAGTGTTCTTCCACTTCATTAAATGTAGAGTGCCATTGAGTTCGGTCACTGCCAGTCCATTCGGAGACTCCTCTTACACAAGAATAAACATATTTTACCAATATATTTTTGTTCCATATATCTTTGAGATAAAAGTATGCATTTGTGACATTTTAAAAATTACTATCTTTTAGATCCACCTTTTTCATGTTCTTAAGGCATTTAATCTGTGTTCAGGTTCAATTATCTCTCCACATAATCAAGTGAAATTTATAGTCCTAGCACTTTTTAAATACAACACAATGTGTTGGAGGGTATTTCTTTATTTCTTGTTTTCATATCAGATAAATTTAGAATATACATGTATATACATACATACACACACAACACTAATGCATGACAAGACTAGTCATGTCATAAATTGTCATCATGTCTACAAGATAATTTATCATTGAAAATCTGGAAATAAAAGGCCAAATAAAAAGTAAATGGTTAGATTCCACTGCACAGAATGTTAGACAGCCATCAAAAAATAAGTATGAAAACTATACTAATATGGAAAACATGCACATTTAGCCTAAATGAAAAGTAGAACAGAACTTCATATAAACTATAACCACATGTATGTAAAACATATATAAATATGAATACATTTGGAAAAAATATAGGAAGGCTACTCACAAAAAAAATACATTATCATAATGGGATTACAGAAACATTTACAATAACTTCTTTTAGTGCTGATGTGATAAATATGTTATGTATTTGTTTTGACCTATGATAAAGCTGACCTTTTTTTGTAGACATTTTTAGCTACCAGGAAAAGAAACCATTAGAAAAGAGACAATATACATATTTCTACAAAACTTACAATATATTACGTGATAAAAAAAAGCTTAGTGTTACTAATAAGCAAATTTAAAGTACAGAAAGAATCCCAAAAGACTTTAAACAATGAGAAATAATCTTCTCTGAAAAATAAACTACAGCTTTGAACTTGTGAGTTGTGGAGCCACTGAAAAGATGGAGTGGTGAAGGAACAAGAGATCATCACCCATCCTGTGATTATAGTTAGCTCCAGGTTATCCTGGAGTTGTGGCAGTTTTGCTATAGCTTTACAGAATTATCATCTTGAGTTCCAGATATTTTCAGTACAAATTACTGACAAGGTTTTAAGTTGTTAAGAGAATATTCACCAGTGATTAGTGGGATGTATTTCAGTGAAAACATTAGCTACTCTTTACTGGATCTTGACACAAGATCACCTTGAAAAGTGATCCCGATTGGATGAAAACAGGACCATGCCAAGATCTGAATACACCACCACTGATGATTTCACGAGTACAACAGTTTCTCGATTTGCACTTTCCATTGGGAACTTTGCACTCAATAACATCTGCAAAATTAAAAGAATCTCCAAAGACAGCATGATGTGGTTTATAATGTTGAATTTTAGGTCTGCCATCTAAGTATAGCTGGAGTGTATTTTAAAAGATAAGGAAGTGCATATTAAAAAATAATAAAACTTTTCATTTCTTCCTCTCCAGGGTATTCAAGTATCAATTTTGTTCTTTCTCATTTAGCAAATATCAATTCTACACTGACAGATAACAACACTAGAATAATGCACTTTATTTCCTCTTCTCAAGGGGCAGAAAGCAAGATAACTCTTTACGATGCTAACAAAATCTGGGCACCTCTGAGCCTCCAGTTTCCAGTTCACAATCAAAGCAATCCTCCTTTTTACCTCTTTAAATACAGATGTAATGAATGCTTTAAGAAATTGTCAACCACTAGAAGCCTTAGAAAAGCACACTGAATATGAGGTTTTCCTGTAAAACAGCATTAAGAAAGGTCTATTTATAAGTTACCACAGTTATTCAACTTGGAATAAATGGGTAAAATTCTTTTTACCAAAGGATTGGAGAACACAAATTCAAATATAATGGACAATGAAATAGAATTATTTTAATTTTCTTTCTAGCTCTCATATTAAGGGGAACAAAAAGCCTAGGATTAAACAAAGTATATCAAGATTCAAGAAGAGTTGGAAGTGGCAAAACACTTATCTACAGGTTATATGTTCCTATATTTTCATTTAACTCAACAGACAAGTTCCCCTTCTAATCTACTAAATAATTATTCCAACTCTTTTCTCAAAGTGAATGTTGAACAGTCTCTGGCATGTTGATTTAGGTTATTTGAGATTGCAAATACTCCTGTGGAACATAAATATGGTAACTATTACTAAGAATTAGTGAGCATGAAGGAAGACAGACAACTCCTAGACCAAAAAATTCAACTGGGTCTTAAAGTGTTTTATGGATCTATTATACTATAAATGCCAATTCCTTAAGGAACTATTTACAATTTAAACAATTTGTCAAAGACTAACAAGAAGAGAAGGGATCCGTTATCTGCTGAGTTCCTATTCTGATGCAGGCATATGTTAGGAATATCCATTATATCATGTACTTTTCATAAAAAAAAAAGACAGGAATTTTTTTTCTCCTGACTTACATATAAGAAACCTGCTGTTCAGATGAAGTGAGTTAACTTGTTACACTGGGACAAAGGCAAAATTACTAGAGATTCTATTATTTTTAAAAGACTCAGTCATAAGGAAAATAATAACCATTTATAATATAAGGACTTTCTATCTTACAGGACAGTCAGGAAGGTAGGTGTCAACAAGCTGTGTGCTGGAGGCAAGGTTCAAGCTTTCTTTCTCCTCCTGACTTTCAGTCTCACTCTGTTGTACATTTGTGATTTAAAGGGCCATGGTCAATAAGAATGAGGGAGGCACAAAGTTCGGTATTATAGCTATTCTAAGAATTCTTGGTACTCTGATTTTAGGGAAAATTCCTGGCAACTAGATTAAGATATGGGGGCAGGATGTGAAGGGGCAAGAAATTCTCTCCTTGATCAAAAGTATATTCCATGTAGAACAATGATGAAAGAAATCAAGGAAGATACAAATAAAAGGAAGCATATACCATGTTCATGGATGGGAAGAATTAACATCATTAAAATGTCCATACTACCCAAAGCAATCTACAGATTCAATGCAATCCCAATTAAAATACCAATGACAGACTTCACAGAAATAGAAAAAATACTTCAAAAATTTATATGGAGCCAAAAACACCCACGAATAGCCACAGCAATCTTGAGAAAGAAGAACAAGGTAGGAGAAATCACAATACCGGACTTCAAACAATACTACAAGGCTACTGTCATCAAAACAGCATGGTACTGGCATAAGAATAGACATATAGATCAATGGAACAGAATAGAGAGCCCAGAAATTAACCCAGGACTCTATGGTCAACTAATATTTGACAAAGGGGGAAGGAACATCAAATGGAGTAAAAACAGTCTCTTCAACAAATGGTGTTGGGAGAACTGGACAGCAACACACAAAAAGATAAAACTAGACCACCAACTTACACCATACACCAAAATAAACTCAAGATGGATAAAGGATTTAAACATAAGCAGGGCCACCATAAAGGTCCTGGAGAAAAATACAGGCAGTAAATTTTTGGATATCCTACGCAAAAATATGTTTACTGATACTTCACCAAGGGCAAAGGAAATCAAAGAACAAATCAACAAATGGGACTATATCAAATTGAAAAGTTTCTGTTCAACTAAAGAAAATATCAGCAAAATTCAAAGGGAACCAACTGTATGGGAAAACATAATTGCCAATGATACCTCAGACAAGGGTCTGATCTCCAAAATACATAAAGAACTAATGCGACTCAACACCAGGGGGACAGACAGCCCAATTAAAAAATGGGCAAAGGACCTGAACAGACAACTCACTGACGAAGATATACAAAGGACCCAGAGGCATATGAAAGAATGCTCAACATCACTAGTCATCAGAGAGATGCAAATTAAAACCACAATAAGATACCACCTCACAACTGTCAGAATGGCAATCATCAGCAAATCAACAAACAACAAGTGTTGGAGAGGATGCGGGGCAAAGGGAACCCTCATACACTGTTGGTGGGAATGTAGGCTGGTGCAGCCACTGTGGAAAACAGTATGGAGTTTCCTTAAAAAACTAAAAATGGAACTGCCTTTTGATCCAGCAATTCCACTACTTGGACTATACCCAAAGAATCCTGAAACACCAATTCATAAGAACCTATGCACACCTATGTTCATAGCGGCACTATTTACAATAGCCAAGTGCTGGAAACGGCCTAAGTGCCCATCAGTGGATGATTGGATCCAAAAACTTTGGTACATTTACACAATGGAATTCTATATAGCAGAAAGAAAGAAGGAACTTGTACCCTTTGCAACAACATGGATGGAACTGGAGAGTATTATGCTTAGTGAAATAAGCCAGTCAGTGAAGGACAAATATCGTATGATCTCACCCATTACGGGACAATAATGAGCAAAACTAACAACAAGCAAAACAGAACCAAATATATGAATACAATGAATAAGCCTTCAGTGGTCAGGGGGAAAGAAGTTGGGGGGAGGGGGGAGGCAGAGGCAAGAAAGGGAAGCAGCTTAGACAAGAACCTAGTATAAAGGAACCATGGACATGGACAACAGGTGGGATTGACTTTGGGGGGAATGGGTGGGTGGGGAGGGAGACAGAGGGGAGCAAAAAGGGGATGGATGTAATACAACAGCAATAAAATTTAAAAAATAAGTATATTCCATCAATATCATATAATTTATGCCCAACCATAATCCTTCTATATTAGCAAGTGAAAACATTTGAATTATCAATTGTAATCAATTTAAAGCAGAATTTAAGTGACAACTTTCAAATTCTAGGCCTCAATTTTTCATGTTTCCTGGTATACACAGGCAATTTTAAGAGTTGCAAAACTAAACCTACAGACTTTATTATTTACTTGATAAATCTAATAACCCATTTCATAAGTATATTGAATAATTTCTTAGTCTATGAGGTGGACTGAAAATAATAGATCTTTAAAGGTTTAAAGCACTAAAACTTTCAAAAAATGAGTTTAACTCAAATAATTTTACCTTATTCATTGTAATATTTTTACATTATTGTGATTAATATACCTATAAACAGGAAGCAATTCATATTTTAAAGTTTGTTCTGAATTCTGAAATGGCCAGCAGTTTTCTGCTGTTCTCTACTGTTCCTTGTACTGTCACGTGATCAACCAGAAATTCTCAAGCAGGGTCTAATTTATTTTTTCCTTAAAAGTACCATCAGTAACTTTTCTATAAAGCTGAAAGGAGAAAGCTTCTTCTCCCTTTAGCCACCTACGAGGCTGTCTCTCGACGTGGACCTAAAAAGAATTACCTATCTTCCACCTCTCCCTGCCAGAGTAGCTATAGTTCACTAAAGCACAGAAGCTACGGGTCTGGGAGTCAAACCTACTGCCTCTTCTCACTCTGGATGATGGATAAAGCAGAAGTTTCAGCATAGCTCTCTGCTCCATTTTCAGATTCCTACTTAGGACAGCAAGGAAACTTCTTTTCCCTTAAGCAAAGGAGTATATTTTCTTTTCTGAAAGGAGGCTCCTATGACCATCTTCTACATCATCACCAATTAAAGCAACCAAAGGCTGTTAACGCTGCTGCCAACGTTAGTGCTGAATGTTAGGCACACAAACTTGTTCCCCTTGTCCAAACTGATCAACTGAACTAATTTTTTATTTTTATAATTTAACATGGAATTATGCAGTCTTTATTCAGCTCAACAATTACTGAGAACCTACTATCTGTTAGGCACTGTGCAAACCCTTTGATGCAAAAAGACTCAAGTCCAGTTGCTACCAAATCCATGTGCTCAAGACTTAACATTGATTAGAGGCTGAGGGGCAGCAGGCTCTAGGGCATAAAATGTTCCAGTGCATTAAGTACCACTACAGTGGTTTGCACAGCTAATCAGAGTACAGGAAACGCTTCCTGGAGAAGATGATGCGGAACTTGAGCTTTTTTTTTTCATATTTTTTCTTGATTTTTGGTATATTTTCCTTATTTTCTCTCTTTAATAACTTTTAAACATTTATTTGATAGCCCCTTTCATATTTTTCTATATCTCAGGTTCCTAGGGTGCTAATCCTCCTATTTCCTTTTACTTATTATTTCTATATATGAGTTCACCATTAGGTATTATTTTCTTTGTTGTAATCTTATATGGCCTGAAAGTATTACTCCAAACCAATTTTGTGTTTGTTAACACTGTGGTCCCAGAAGACCCAAGTATGGTTTGGTTACAATGAAACATCTACTCCTGATTCTGGGCTTGAGGATCCCCTGCCACATGGGTAGGATAAAATTAAGACTTGAAGCTCATAGTAACACTCAGGTTTGGGGATGATGGCAGACTATGTTTTCCAAATATATTTGGCTGCAACAACATCTGCCATTTCAAATGTTCTTCAGACAAAACCCTGATATTTTTGCCATAAAGTGGTAGGATCTATGTGCTCTGTGACACTGCGACTCCACACACTGCGTCATAAAAATACTACATCCATCTGCCTTGTTCCTTTAGAATGCTCATTCTTTCTTTTATAAAAATGCTTACTGAATTTAATGGTTAATAAAAGTATACAGGTTTCAGGTGTGCAATTCTATAATACAGCACCTGCATATTGTATTGTGTGTTCACCACCCCAAGTCCAGTGTCCTTCCATCACGATTTATTCCTCTCTTACCCTTTTCTAGCTCCCCCTACCCACTTTTCCCTCTGGTACCCACCATATTGTTCTTTGTATCTATGAGTTTGTGTTTTTTTTTTTTTTTTTCTTTTGCTTTTAATTCTTCATGTTTTTCATCTAGTCCCCTAACTACCACCACCCAACCCCCACCCCCAACCCACCGCCACCCCCAGCAGCTGTTAGTCTGTTTCTATTTTGTTTGTTAGTTTATTTTGTTCATTAGATTCCACATATAAGTGAAACCATATGGCACCTGTCTTTTTCTGGTTTATTTCACTTTGTATAACACCTTCCAGGTCCTATAGCAATCAGACAAGAAGAAAATATAAAAAATATCCAATTGGAAAGTAAGAAGTAAAACTGTCATTTGCAGATGACATGATACTGTATATAGAACCCTAATGATTTCACCAAAAAACTACTAAAACTGATAAATGAATTTAGTCAAGTAGCAGGATACAAAATAAATATCCAGAAATCAGTTACATTTTTATACACCAATAATGAACAATCAGAAAAGGAAACTAAGAAAACAATCCCATTTACTATTGTATTAAAAATAAACAAATATATATTTTTAACCAAGGATGTAAAAGAACTGTACTAACAAAATTATAAGGCACTGGAGAAAGAAATTGAGATACAAACAAGGGGGAGCACATACTGTGTCCATAGATAAGAAGGATTAACATAATTAAAATGTCAATACTACCCAGAGCAATCTATAATTCAACGCAATTCCTATCAAGATACCAATGGCATAATTCGCAGAAATAGAATATTCCAAAAATGTATATGAAACCACAAAAGACCCTGAATAGCCACATCAATCTTGAAAAATAACAAAATTGGAGGAATCATGTTACCTAATATCAAACCATATACTACAAGGCCACAGAAATTAACACAGCATGGTACTGGCATAAAACCAGACATATAGATCAATGGTACAGAGTAGCAAGGCCAGAAATAAACCCACACCTTAATGATCAATTAATATTTGACAAAGGAGGCAAGATGTTCAATGGCGTAAAGATAGTCTATTCAATAAACAGTGTTGTGAAAAATGGGCAGATACATTCAAAAAAAAAAAAAAAAAAAAAGCTTCGACCACCTTCTTATACTATACCAAGAATAAACTCAAAATGGGTTTACATTTAAAGATTTAAATGTAAGATCCAAAACCATAAGAATCCTAGAAGAAAACATAGGTATTAAAATCTTGGACACTTCTTGTAGAAACATTTTTTCTGATGTATCTCCTTGGGCAAGGAAAAGACAAGAAAAAAATAACACAGAATGCTCATTCCTGAAACTCAGCCAAATGCTAGGGGATTGTCTAGTCAGCCCATAGAGAGGCTCACATGAAGGGGACTGAAGCCCTGGTCAAGTTCCCAGCTGAAGTTAGCAGCAACATGCCAACCATGTGAGTAAGCCATCTTAAAAGTCAGTTCTTCCCTGGCTGGTGGGATTCAGTGGATTGACTGCCAGACTGCGAACCAAAGGGCTGCTGGTTTGATTCTCAGTCAGGGCACATGCCTGGCTTTAGGCTGGGTGCCAGGCTGAGATCATGTGAGAGGAAACCAACCATACACTGAGGTTTCTCTCCCTCTCCTTCTCTCTAAAAAATTAATTAATTAAAAAGAAAAGTGAATTCTCCTGGCCTAGTTGAGCTACCTTAGTGTCATATGAAGTGGAAATGAGCTGTCTCTTCCAAGCCCTGACAAATTTGCTGTTTTGCGAGCAAAATAAATGAATGTTGTTTTAAATCACAAAGTTTTAGAGTGGTTTGCTATGCTGCAACAAATAAGTAAAAATAGAATCTCACCTTTTCATAGAATACTTTTCATCCTGAGTCTCAAGCAGCTACTGTTAAAGAAATAACTCCTATAATAAAACAGTGCTGCATACCAATACATAATGGAAAGGTTTTACTAAATAAACAATATAATTTCTTTCAAATGAATGGTATCGGCACCCTTGCTAAATTACGTTTTTGAAATGGCTAATTTTGAATACAAACTTCAGCCACCCCTTTCCTTGTGTACGTGTCCAAGTCTCGTGCCCTTAACCTGAGTGTCACAGGTTCAGTCTTCCCCTGCTCACCACGAGGAAATTCCTAGGGTATGAGGGTATCTTTAATTGTATTTGTGAATAATAAATAGCCTATTATTTTGATGTATGAAGGAAGCAGAGTATGGTGATCCTTGGCAAACTCTGTTTTCCTTCTTATAACACCGTCCTTATAATCAAGTCTTTATTTTTAAATTCTGACTGTGTCCTTATTTTCTTCAAGAATAAACCATTTCTTGTAGTTTTCTTGAGCCAGCAGAGAGTTTCTCTAGCTCTCCTTTCTCTGTGTGTGCATCACTCCAAAGATTTTGGTTGTATGCAAGGGCATGCAACTCTTTATATCCAAAAAGCCCAAGGATTCATTTTCTGTCCCTGAATGGGTATTAAAACTCAAGTCCACCCTGGCCAGTGTGGTTCAGTTGTTGGGCTGTCGTCCTGTACATAGAAAGATCACTGGTTCAATTCCTGGTGAAGGCACACGCCTGGGTTGTGGGTTTAATGGAAGGAACCTAATTCCACATGGATTCCAGTCCGGGCACATATAGGAAGAGATCAATCAACGTTTCTCTCTCCCTCCCTAGCTCTCTCTCTAAAAGCAATGAAAAAAATGCCCTTGGGCAAGGATAATTTTTTTTTTTTAAATAATCAAAAAACCTCAAGCCCTACTTAAGAGGATCCAATATAATAACACCCCCTTTCCTCCAAATGCCATTACAACATTAGCTTGTAATATGCCTACTGCTGTTACTCCGAAGTGCGTTTTCTTTTCTGGCATTTTGAGATTTCCTTTCTGTGTGTGTGTGTGAGCCAAGCTATGTTTCATATACACTATCCGGTATCCTTGAATCTCTTAGCAAGGGGTTTCCATACTACCTTATTCCACTATGTTGGCAGAACAGCACCTTCCTCAGTTAGCTAAGTAGAGGGAGAAAGAAAAACACCCTAGGTACAGGAAATAGTATCCGCTAAGACTTAGAACTGAGCAACAACTTGGTACCTCCCAGAACTCTAAAAAATCTGCTGTTGTTTCGAGGCAAAGGTGATAGAAGGTGATGAGTAGCAAGATAAGACAGGAGAGGTGAGCAGTTGCTGGATTATAAGTACTCTGTAATACATGCTCAGGAGCTTGAGTCTTTCGTGTAGGAAATGGGGAACCACTCAAGAGTGTTTAGACATATTTCAATAGATCATTTCAAGAAACGGATGATGAATTTGGGCTGGGGTGGGAGTTGGAAGGAGCTGACAACAGAGAACAGTTATCAGTAGGTACCTTCTGGGTGGTGGGGAGAGGGAAAGAAACAGGCCAAAGGAAAGATCTGAACAACAGCAATGAGAGTTGTGACTGAAAGGCAGATAGAGGTTAAAAATTTAAGAAGCTACAATGATTGGTGAACTAGAAAGAAGAAAGAATCTGGGCTATCTTCTAGATTTGTAGTTTGAGTAACCAAATGGATACTGAGACCTGTGGGAATGCAGGAGAAATGGGTATGACATCAGAAATTCAATTCAGACGTATGGTCAATATCCTGATAGAGATGACCAGTGGGCAGTTAAATACCCTTACAAAAGTGGAACTGTGGGAAATGGAAGGATCCTAATTCCACATGGATTTCATTTTTATTTGAGGAATTTGCACACCCAGCACTACCTGGCAGACTTGAATAACATCAGGAAGCAAAATGTGGTGGCTGGTATAAGCTTGTCCTAACAACCCAGGAGACTGAATGAAGTTCATTAAATCTTGGAAATCAGGTATCCAAGTTATAGCTATGGCAACCATGTATCTCAGGTCTTCTGAGATGCTCAACTTCTGGTTAGAAAAACACCTTTACTGAAGCTAGATTATTCCAACACATGCACCAAAGAAGACATTTAAGCCACATTATCTCTGAGTAGGAAAGGAATACCAAGTGCCCTAGAAGAAAACAAGCCGTCCAGGTCAGAAAGAAAACAGACCATCTGAACAGCCCTGTATGCCTATCAGGTGATGACCAAGGGTGTTGCTTTTTATTTTCTTTCCTTCCTCAACAAGACTCACTACAAAGGAAAAGAGAGATTTATAAAGTCCCCAGGGAAGGTAGATATTAGTTAATAATTTTTCAAATGTCTTATTAGAGTAAAACTCCTTCCTTTTTGTTGAATAACTTTTAACTTTATATTTTGACATAATTTTAGGCTTACAGAAAAGCTATAGGACTAGTACAAAGAATCTCCATTTATTCTTCACCCAGATTCCCCAAATGTTAACAGCTTCCCAATTCACTCTATTGTTCTCTTTATATAAAATACTCATTTTTGCTGACATGAAGCTCTTTTACCCTCAATGATTCACTGTGTATTTCCTAAAAACAAGGACAGTCTCTTACATAACTACAGTACAAATAAATATAAACATCAGGAAATTAGCAGTAATACATTATTATCTAATCAACAGATCTCATTTGGCTTTGTCAATTGTCCCAATAATGTCTCTCACAACAAAAGCAAATCCCAGATCACACGCTGCAGTTAGTTGTCTCTTCAGTTTCCTTTAATGTGGAACACTACTTCAGTCTTTGCTATTTGTTTTGTTTGTTTGTTTTGCTGATACAATGTTTGAAAAGTGCAGGCTAGTTACTTTGCAGAAAGCCCCCCATCCCATTTTGAACTGTTCTTATTTGCTCATGGTAAGATTTCAGGTTATGCATTTTTGTCAGGAATACCAGGGTGGTGATGCTAGGTTCGTTTCAGTACCTACCTGGAGGCACACAGTAACTTGTCTCAGTATTAGTGATGCTGGTTTTGCAACTCTGTGAAAGTGGGGTCTATGGGTAGCTAGTTTGAAAATATCAAAATATTCTATTACTGATCAAAACTATACCTATTTTAGTAACTATTGGTTTTTTCCCTAAAACAAATTATTACTATGAGAAATACCAAATGGTGATTTTGAAAAAGATTTAACTCATTATTTTTAGAGAGCAGGAAAGAGAGGAAGGAAGAAAAGGAGAAAAACATCAATGTATGGTTACCTTTCACCTGCCTCCAGCTGGGAACCTGGCTGGAGACCTGGCTTGCAACCCAGGTATGTGCCCTGACTAGTGACCCATGGATTCGCAGGCCAGTGCTCAATCTACTAAGCCATACCAGCCAGGGTCTAAAGAGTGATTTTTAATTTCTATTATTCTTTTTATTTTTATAATCAGTATTATACTTTCACCAAGAAAGTTCCTTTTCTCTTACCTAGCTGTCTGTTTTTATTTGTATGAACTCATGCATTCTTTTTTGGTTCAATAAATTATAATTCACTCCTTTAGTGCTCACATTGTTTGAGATTTGGTCTTTGGGAGTTCAATCCGGCTCCTGTGTCCTTTGGACATGTCCTCTCCATTTTCAGCACTTCCTACTTGTGGTAACAAAAAGATATTCCAGTCACCTTGCCTTTCGTGGGGAGCCCTGGTTCTTTATAGTGGAATACATATTTAGAAACCAATATGCAATATGAAAAGTACTTATTACTACTGGGGTATCATCATTTCTAAGTCCTTTCTGCAAAATGAGGTAGGAAATAGATTGGTATATGTGTGTATTCACATACAAACCTACTTATGTGTAAATATATTTTATATATATATATATGTATCTAGCTAAAAAAAATGAGTTTCTATGGCTACCTCTAATTCCAACTGCAAGAAATGGTAAATATGAAAGTAAACATAAAATTTATTTTTCTTATTTATAACTGTTCTAAGAGATTAATGAATCTAGGAATAGTAACAATATGCTGTACGTTTGTAATATACATAAAAATAAAATGTGTAACAACAGTATTACAAACAATGGACCAAAGGATTATAAGCATACAGTTGTATGGCTCCTACACTAAAATGCAAAGCAGTATAAAATTATTTAAAGGTAGACTATGATTGATTAAACAGAAAACTATTAGTAAGATAGTATATTTGAATTCAGCTGTATCAATAGTTACATTAAATGTATATGACCTAAAGACACTAACTAAAAAGACTAAAGTTGCCAGAACAAATATAAAAGCAAGATTTAACTAAATTCTGTCTATAAGAAACCATCTTTAAATATACAGACAGGTTAAAATTAAAGAATGGAAAAATATATAAAGACTAATCAAAAGAAAGGTAATGTGGCTATATGAATATAAAAGTAGACTTCAAACATGGATTATGACAAGTGAAAAAGAAGAGTGTTTTAAATGTCATTTAATTAAATAAAAATCAATTAATCAAGAAAATAGAATAATCCTAAATGTGCTTTGAATTTTAATTAGCTTCAAATATATGAAGGACAACCGTGAAAAATAAATATTAAATCCAATATTACAGTTAGGAATTTCAACACCCATCTCAGTAATCAACAG
Organism: Noctilio leporinus; assembly: GCA_004026585.1. NCBI lineage: Eukaryota > Metazoa > Chordata > Mammalia > Chiroptera > Noctilionidae > Noctilio > Noctilio leporinus. The sequence goes on along the minus strand of PVIW01000468.1, from coordinate 177,085 downwards.
AAGTAGAGAAAAAATGAGTAAAGATATTGAAGACCTGAACACCATCAACCAACTCAATTTAACATTCATAGACACTCCATCTGACAAAAGAATATATAATCTTTTCAAAAGCACAAAAAACATTCATCAAGACAGACCATATTCTGGGCCATAAGTCAAACCTCTGCAAATTTAAACAAACTGAAACCATGCAAAGAATGTCCTTTCACTAAGAGAACTATAGAAGAATTAAACTAAAGATCGTAACAGAAAGATATCTGGAATATCCCTGAATATTTGAAAATTTAAAATAATTTTCTACATAATTTATATGACATAAAAGCTATCACAAGGGAAATTAGAAAATACTTGGAATTGAATTAATATAAAAATATAATACCAAAAACTCAGAAGTGCAGTGAGAAATTTATAGTACTAAATACTTATTAGGAAAGAAGAAGGTCTCCAATCAATGTTCTCATTTTTCATCTTAAAAAATCAGAAAAGGAAAAGCAAAATAAACCCAAAACAACAAGCAAAAGGAAGGAAATAATGATACAAGTATAAGTTAATGAAACAGATAACAGAAAAACAACAGAGAAAACTCAATGAAAGAGAAACGAATTCCTTGAAATGACAGATAAAATTGATAAACTTCTGGCCAAAATGACTAAGCAATAAAGAAGACACAAATTACAAATTATCAGGAATGAAAGAGACCTCACTACAGACCTCACACTTTAGGAACATAAGAATAATAGACTGTTATACCTTATCATAAATACAACAAATTAGAGAGGGAAAGAACAAATTTCTACAAAAGCACAAACTATGGACTCATGCTAAAAAATAAAAAACTGGAATAGCCCAGGCTCAAATGTCTTCACTGGTAAATTCTACCAAACATTTAAGAAAGAACTAATACCAGCATTTTCAGAAACCAGTAGAGAAGGGGACACTTTCCAACTCATTTTATGAGGTCAGCATTACCCTGGTACTAAAATTAAAGAGAACCCTAATAGGAAAACCAAAGGCATTACAAGAAGATTATAAAATAATATCCTTTGTGAGATTAGATCCAATAATCCTTCAAAGTATTAACAAATCAAACCCAGCAATATATAAAAAAGAAGAAAAGTTCCTCTGCCTAATAAAGATTATCTACCCAAAACCCTACAACCAATATATTTAATAGTGAAAAAATGAAAATTTCCACTAAAATTTGGGGAAAAGCATAAATGTCCACTTTCACCATCACTATTTGGCATCATACTAGATATTCTAGTAAGTACAATAAGGCAAGAAAATGAAATAAGAAGACATACAGACTAAAAATTAAAAAATTTTAAGATGTCTCTTAATTGTGAAAGACATGGTTATCAATGTAGAAATCTCAAAGAATCTTTAAAAAAATGTTTATTGATTTTAGAGAAAAAGGGAGGGAGAAAGAGAAACATCGACTGGTTGCCTCCTATACGTACCATAACCAAGGGTCCAACCTGCAATCTAGGTATTAAACCCCCAACCTTTAGGTGTGCGGAACAATGCTCCAACCAACTGAGCCACATCTGCCAGGGCCCAAAGAATCTTTTATTAAAAAGCTACTACAACTAATAGATAAAGGAGGCAAGGTGACATGACACAAAGTCAATATACAAAAATCAATGTGTTTCTATATGTTAGCCCTGGACAAAAAAACCCTGAAATTTTAAATGCAATACCATTTAAAATAGCATCAAAACCCATGACATACTAACATAAATCTAACAAAGTATGTTCAAAATTGGTAAGGCTGAAAAGCACAAAAGCACTGATGAAAGAAACTAATGAAGACTTAGAGAGATACTATGTTCTTGAATGAAGACTCAATATTGTTAAAATATCAACTTTCCTCCAAACCAATCTACAGATTCATTGCTTTTTGTCTCTAATATGGTAAATTTTGGTATATCGTATCTCTCTTGAAATTAGTGTTTTCATTTACACTTCAAAATTTATTTGCATAGATGTCTATGTAGGTTTTCTTAGTATTACTAATATATATTTTTTTCAATTCTCTTAATTTCTGCTTTATATTATTTCATTCTTTGTAAAGGTATTTTCTTTAGGTTTATTTTTATCTCTAAATTTTTAGTTTTGAAAGGGATTAAGGCTATAAATCTTTCTTCGATCAGTACTTTCTACTTTAAATGTTTTCCACAGAATGTACACAATTTGTTGTTTAATTTACTAAAGTTCACAATTTCTTTGGATTTGATTGGTTTTTAACAATGTCCCATTTTCATCCTATTTATCTTTTTTCAGGATACTATCCAGGATAACCACAGTAAGCTGCCATGCCTCCTAGTCTCCTCCTGGCTATGACAGTATCTCAGACTTCCCTTGTTTTTGATGACCTTGGGAGTTTAGAGAAGTATTGGGTGGGTTGTAAAATGCCTCCCTCTTGAAACTAGCCTAATTTTCACATGATTAGACTGGGGTCTTAGGTTTTTTGGAGGCAGAATACAAAGATTAAATCACCACTTTCACTACATCATTTCAAGGGCACACAAAACTCAACATTCTTTATCACTGTTACTGCTGACCTTGATCACCTGGGCTGAAGCAATGTTTGTCAGATTTCTCTAACGTTAAGTTACTCTTTCCCTAATTCCTGCCCACTTTTCATACTGTACTCTTTGGAAGAAGTCACTATACCCAGTCCACACCTAATAGTGAAGGTTATGCTACCCATCCTTTAGATTAAACTATCTACATAAATTATTCAGAATTCTTGGTGTGGGAGATTTGTTTCTTTTTTCTTTTATTTATTTATTCAATCATTTATGTCAGCATGGATATTTATTTTATATTTAGGTTTTTTAATTTATAAAATAATTTCTGACTTTACTGCATTTTGATCAAAGCATGTAACTTGCAATATTTCTAAAACATTAACCTGTTTACTTTTGTGACCTAATATATGATCAATCTGTGACCATTTTACAAGCACTTTACAAAAAGATGTATCTTCTATTATCAACGCTTAAAAGTCTGATCCATACATACACACCTACCTACCTATTTGGTTATATTGTTTAGAACTTTTATATATTTATATTTTTCTATCTTGTTTTATATTGAAAGTGGTATGTTAACATTCCCATTTTAAATTAGTATGCTTATGAATCTTCATACTCTTTGCTTTTAAATGTGACTGCTGTGTTATCTGTTGTATAGATACTTGTAACTGATATACCAGGTCTATCCAAAAGGTTTCCAGCCATGTAATATGAAAAATAGAGGCATTTATTGAAGAAGATATAGATACAAGACACATTGTAAATAGGACAATGATACCTCAGTCACCTTCAAAGTAGGCACCATGTGACCTCACACAGCTCTCCCAATTGCCATCAGCTGTCCCATCTTATTTTCTTGAATTATTGATGGTCTGAAATCTCTTCCCTTCTCTTCTGGTAAAAACCAGAAGTCACAGGCCACCAAACCTGGGATGTAGGGAAACTGAGTCATCTGGGTGATTTGATGTTTTGCCAAAAACTCTGCACAAGACATGATGCATGAGCAGGTATGTTGTTGTGATGAAGCTGTTAATTACCAGATGCCCATAGCTGCGGCCTTCTGAATCATCCCAATAGTTTCCATGAAGGAATGTTCAAGTTTCATGCAAAATCTGATGCAAATTCATTGCCCTACTCGCCTCATTTTGAACATAATGGTCACAAATTACACATGCTCACTCAACAGCATTTACCACCCCCACTGACTAGTAAAGTCATCATTGTTCACACATGCACATTCCAGTCCACTCTCCTTTGCTGCCATGTTACACTGATGCCGAACAAACCGTTCTCGTTATATTAACAATGGCTAGACATTTTCTGGATAGACCCTTTATCTTCATTTTGCACTGTGGATTTTTGAACTGTGTTTTTTCTTTATTTTATGCTTTTTGGAGTAAATCCTACTTTTTCTGGTATCAAGATTATATATAACCCTTGCTTTCAAATCATTTTCCCATATGTCTGGCCTTTACTCATTCCTTTATTTTTAGCTTTTTTTTTTTTTTTTTAACTTTATTTATTATTATTTCCAGAGAGAGGGCAAGTGCGAGAGGCAAAGGGGCAGAGAAACATCAATGTATGGTTGCCTTTCACCTGCCTCCAGCTAAGAACCTGGCTGGAGACCTGCCATGCAACCTGGTATGTGCCCTGGCTGGAAATCGAACCAGCGACCTTTGGGTTAGCAGGCCAGTGCCTTATCCACTGTGCCAACAGTCAAGGTTATTTTTAGCTTTTCTAAATCATGCTGTTTTAGGTGTAGCCCTTGGACATATCATATAGGTAGGTTTTGGTTTTTTGGGATTTATCTTGCCAAATTGAAAATACTTTTTGTTAATAGTAAGTTACGGCTATTCACACATATTGATATGTCATATTTGGTCTTAAATATACCATATTATATTATAACTATTAAGTATAATTGTTTATATCCTATATTTTATGTTTATTTATAAGATTTTTATATTTAGGAAATTTTTTCCCTCCTGTTCTAGTGGCTGCTTATGCGTGTTTAGCGTGAGGTTTTACGTTTATCTGACTAGGAGTTAGGCTGAAATTAATATTTACTGCAGCTATAGGCACCAAAGGCTTCAATTTCCTTTTTCTTTGTTTTTTGGTCTCCTCTGTTATCTTTAGGTTTCCAAGAAATTCATTCTTATTTAGAGTCTCCATCTTGCAGCTCTCTCAGTTGTAATTCATTGTAAGTTTATAGGAGTTCTATAGATACATGTAGTGTGAAGGCACTGTGGAGGAAAAGTGCTCTATATTCTTACAGTTAAATCTTAGCTTTTTAAATGAACTCTGACCTTTAAAAGAGTTTCTTAGTCTTTTTTCCCTTCCCTTATATGAAAGAGAAAGGCTAGAGGGGGCTGAGTTGTCTAACTGCATTTTCCTTAGGTCAGATAAAAGCTCCAATAGTTTCCTTTGAGAGTTGCCCTTTCTTACTAAGAATATGACACTGGGAGCATTTCAAAATGGTTATTTTCCCACTCTACTTGTGAGAGCATGAGGGAATTTTCCTCAGATCTTCAATTTCAAACGTGTGCTCCTGGAAAGCTGTGATTTTCTGTATTTACCTGTCCCTCTCTTCAGAGTGATGTACCCTATGATCTCAAGTCTGATAAATCTATGAAATATTACTAATGTTCAGTTTTCGAGTGTTTTCTTGTTATGAGAAGGGGAGCTACAACTCCCAAGTTCTTTTTACATGTCAGAGTAGAAACTAGTAGTTTCCAAAAATATAGAATTTTTTAAAACTATTTCTTTTTTTCCCTAAAGGAATTTAATAAACTGAATTAAAGAACAGAAAATGTGCTACAAGAGATAAAAGGAAAACTTAAAGGGCTATTTTCATGTGGGAAAGGCAGTATCCATTAGACTGTATTACGTGCTATTCCTCATTTTTCTGTCACTTCCTAAACTGTAAATTCCCTGAGAGTAAAAGTCTTCCTTGGCCACGTTGTATCCCCAGTGCATTACACAGTGTGGCACATAGTAGGCATTGAATAAATGTTTGTTAGATTAATGAACCAAGAGATAAGGGGCTTTTCTAGACTCTGATCTCTGTTATCATATGGCTAGAAAAGGGACAAAATCCAGTTCTTGTCTCCCATGTTTTTGTTCTCAACACCAGTTGAGACAAAAAACAGTTTTAAATCAAACAGCTATAAGCATATGTGAAATTCTCTGAACAGTTCAGTTACAACAGAGTTTCTTCATGGCTAAAGAAAGCGGACTCATCTTCTTGGCCATTTTAGAAATGAGATTTTTTTAACCTCATTCATGGATGTGTCCCATTTTCTCATGCTGCTGCTTATGTTTACTTACTGTATCTAAGAAATTGAAGAATTAAATTCATTGCCCTGGCTGATGTGGCTCAGTGGATTGAGCACCAGCCAGTGAACCAAAAGGTTGCTGGTTCAATTCCCAGCCAGGGCACATAACCAGGTTGCAAACCAGGTCTCCAGCCAGGTCCACGGCTAGAGGCAGGTGAAAGGCAACAATCCATTGATGTCTCTCTTACTCTCTGCCTCTCTCCCTTCCTCTCTCTCTGGAAATAATAAATAAAATCTTTAAAAACAAAAAAGGTATCATTCAGAATGGAGGAACAGATAAAGTGCTAAAGCTAAAGGAATTAAGATCACAAGCCATTATATGAAATGCTAAAGGGACTTACTTAAGAAAAAGAGTATCAAAATATGACCATTAAAAAGACAACAAAGCCCTAGCTGGTGGCTCAGTGGATAGGCACCAGCCTGTGAACCCAACGGTCACTGGTTGGATTCTCAGCCAGGTCACATTAAGTGGGTTGCAAGCCAGGTCTCCAGCCAGGTCTGTAGCTGGAGGCAGGTGAAAGGCAACCATACATTGATTGATGTTTCTCTCCCTTTCTTCCTCCCTCCCTGCCCTTCTCTCTAAAAATGATGAATAAAACCTTTCAATAAATGAATAAATAAAAAGACAACATGCAACTATCAACAACAGAATCTAAAAAATAAAAACAAAAACTAGGCAGACAACCAGAAAGGGAACAGAATCAAAGATATGGGGAGCATTTGGAGGCGTGTCAGCTGGGAGGGGGGAGGGGAAAAAGAGGGGAAAGGTGCAGAAATTAAAAAGCATAGTTGGTGGGTGCAGAATAGACAGGGAAGTGTTAAGAATAGTACAGGAGGAGCCCTGGCTGGTGGCACAGTGGATAAGGTGCCAACCTATGAACCCAAAGGTCATTGGTTCGATTCCCCAGCTAGGGCACAGAACCAGGTTGCAAGCCAGGTCTCCAGCCAGGTCCGTAGCTGGAGGCAGGTGAAAGGCAACCATACATTGATGCCTCGCTTCCTTCTCCTCTCTCTAAAAAATAATACAATTTAAAAATTTTTTAAATTAAAAAATAAATAAAATAAGAATAAAGAACTCACATGCGTGACCCACAGGATATTAACTAAGGGAGATGAGACTGCTGGAGGGAGGGGGTGGCTGGGCAGAGGGGAGCAAAGGGAAAAGAAATTGGGACAAATGTAACAGCATAATCAATAAAAATTGTATTTCAAATGAAAAAAGGCATAGTTGATAGGTAGGAAATGTACAAGGGGATGTTAAGAATAGTACAGGAAATAGAGAAGCCAAAGAACTTACATGCATGACCCATGGACATGAATTAAGGGGGTGGGATATTGCTGGAGAGGAGCATACTGGGCAGAGGGAAGCAAACTGGAACTGTAATAGAAAAATCAATAAAAAATATTTTTAAACTTCCAAAACAAAAACTGACAAGCTGATTCTATATTAAAATGTTACTTTAACACAGTAAACATTGTTGTGTCCTACTAAGACTCACAGCAGGACTACGCTTAATTTAAATCATTGACATTACTTGGTAATTGTTCATTTTAGGTTAAAATCTAACATGCCCACTCATCTCATCAAACCAAGGTGTTAAAAGGTACCCAAGAGCTCACTAGTTCAAACCTGCTTATTTTACAAAAGAACAAACCAAGGGTCAATGGAAATTAACTGACTTGCACAAAATCCTGATCTCAAGATTAGGGGGACAGTATAGTCCTAGTGGTACTATTTTAATATTAAAGCTAATTGAATCATATTTAACCAGGAAGATGTATTTCTTAAAGGCTTAATCAATTTTATCCTTTTATCATAAAGTGATTTTTTGAGTTTAAAAAAGACCATGAAGCTGAATTAGCAATCACTTTTAATAATAAAGGAAATCTTCAAAATCCTTAAGAGCTAAAGCAATTAAAAATTTAAAAATAGACCAGGAAAGTCCAAAGTTAGGGTTCTCTCTACCATTCCTATCTCATATAAGTAGATACATAAGAATCTTACATCTAAATGCAATGTAAAGAAAAAATCACTAGTAGAGCAATTAAATCCACAAGCTACCATTTCCTCATATAAATCTGATGGGTTTGTCATTTTCTGCCAATCACCTACTGCAATATTCTGACCACTGCGAACTAAATCTGACTTGACCTGCTTAGACCTTGGCATCTGGAACTGCATTGTTCCCCAGCTTCTCCCCACCACCTGTGAGAAAGACCAGAAAGATGGGTTGGCTGTTCCTGAAGATGAGATGACAGGCCTGAAAATGCACCTGTGGCCTCTGAACTGTGGGCAGGATTACTTGCACGACGAGTGAAGCAGAAGCCTGGATTTCTAGAAATATTAGCACTTTTCATTTAAACCAATTATCTCCAGAGGCCCTGGGTAGATAACATGAATGAGTTGCTCAAAAATGTTATCAGCAAACCTGTAACTCTCATTTTTGCTGGCACCATTATTTCTGTAAGAATAAGGAAGTCATTACGAAGATAGGAGGGAAGAAAATTAGAGAAAAACATTATCTGTTCTATCTGGCTTCAAGATAAGGTAAAAAGGGCAATGCCCAAGGCTAATACACAGCATGCCTAAAATATAACTGAAAGAGCTAACCCCAGGATACAAAGAAGATGAAACTTAAAATAACATGGAGGCATAAAGTTCTGAAGGATAACCGGTATGCACAGTGAACGCTCAGGACTTCAACGAAGATGGCTTTCTAGCCCTACTGACCATTCCTAGAGGCTTCAACAGAGGACCACATTAGAAGCTACAATGACTTCATTTTCTTCATCTCTTGAGGTATTAAGAAATGTCCAAATTCCAGTTGGGTATTAGACTAAATGTAAAGAAAATGCACAAGATTACTTGTGGAGCCACTGAAAAAAGTGAATAGACAATTAGAAGAATGATATAAAAATGAGTAAGCTCACAAAGAGTTTGGCACTCATTACATGATGTCAATCCCATTTAATCAATTTAATTATTTTGCTTTGATTCTTTATTTTTAAATTTTATTGTTGTTGTATTACATCCATCCCCTTTTTACTACCCTTTCTCCCCTTCCCCACCCACCCACTCCCCCACAAAGTCAATCCCACTTGTTGTCCATGTCCATGGTTCTTCCATGCTAGTTCCTTGACTAAACTGCTTCCCTTCTTTGCCTTCTCCTCCCCCCTCCCCTTTGCCCACTGAAGGTCTATTCATTCTATTCATGTATCTGGTTCTGTTTTGCTTGCTTGTTTATTATTGTCCTGTAATGGGTGAGATCATATGGTATTTGTCTTTCACTGACTGGCTTATTTCACTAAGCATAATACTTTCCAGTTCCATCCATGTTATTGCAAAAGGGTAGGAGTTTCTTCTTTCTTTCTGCTGTGTAGTACTCCATTGTGTAAAGGTACCAAAGTTTTTTGATCCAATCATCCACTGATGGGCACTTAGTGCTGTTACAATAGCACTTGGCTATTGTAAATAGCGCTGCTATGAACATAGGGGTACATAGGTTCTTATGAATTGGTGTTTCAGGGTTCTTCAGGTATAGTAACAAGATCACTTTAAAACATTCGTAAGTTAAAGTTGGTTCTTATCCATTCAGCTGCCCTATGTCTTTTGATTGGTGCATTTAATCCATTTACCTCTGTACCTGTGTTTCTGTCTATCTCTCTGTTTCTTCATCTTCTTAAAGCAGACCCTTTAGCATCTCTTGCAATGCTGATTTGGTGGAGATGTATTCCTTCAGACTTCTTTTGTCTGGAAGCTCCTTATGTCACCTTCCATTTTGAATGACAGCCTTGCTGGGCTGAGTATTCTTGATAGCAGGCCTTTGCTTTTCACTGCTTGAAATATTTTTTGTCATTCCCTTCTGACTTGCTGTGTTTCTGTGGAGAAATAAGCTGATAACCTTATGAGAGCCCCCTTGTATGTTATTAGCGGTTTCTCTCTTGCCACTTTTAGGATTCTCTACTTGTCTTCAAAATTTGCCATTTTCATGATGATGTGTCTTGGAGTGGGCCTGTTTGGGTTCATCTTCCTTGGGACCCTCTGTGCTTCCTGAGTTTGCATCACATTTTCTCTCCTCAAGTTAGAGAAGTTTTCTCTTATTACTTTTTCAAACAGGTTTTCTATCCCTTGTTCCTCTTTTTCTCCTTCTGGTATCCCTATGATATGCATGTTATTACGTTTCATGTTGTCCTGCAGCTTTTTAAAAACCTCTTCATTCTTTTTCAGTCTTTTTTCATTTTTTTGCACTGCCTGGGAATTTTTTTCTCCATTGACCTCCAGCTCAATGATCCAATCCTCTGCTTTCTCTAGGCTGCTTTTGATTCCTTCTATTGTGTTCTTCAATTCAGAAATGGTATTCATTTACTCCTGGCTCTTACTGATGGTGTCTATATCCTTTTTAATGCTTGTGTAGTTCTCAGTAAGTTCCTCATAGCCTCCCTGGAGTTCTTTGTAGTTCCCCTGGAGTTGTATGTAGTTTTCTTTGAACTGGCTGAGCTCATTGAGCTTCTCTATCATCATTATTTTGAATTCCATGTCTGAGAGTGTGCTTGCCTCTATTTCATTTTGCATTCTTCCTGGGGATTCCTCCTTTCCATTTGCTGAGGGTTTCTTTCTTTGTCTCACCATTTTAGGTGACTTTTGTTTGTTTCTGCTTCTTGAATTGGTCAGCTTTGACTTACAGTCTTAGTGGTGGGACCTTCTGTGGTGTAGAGGTGCACTTTTGTTTTACTTCCTGGATCTGTGCTTGGTGATTTCAGCTCATGTTCCAGTCTGGGCCTAGTCAGCCAGTTGGAGACTCCCAGAGATCCACGGTCTTTGTCTCCTTTAGTTGTTAATCCAATCAGTCTGTGATCTGAGGTCAGGTTTAGGCACTGCTGGGTGGGGCAGCTTAATTCCCATGGGTGGGGCTATGGCTTCCCCTCAGGCTCCCACCCTTTGGAGGAGAGTGGTCTGCTGGCTGTATGAGGGATGGGGCAGCACTGGACTCACGGGCAGCTCCCTCAACTCTCCCCCCAAAGCCACTGACCCAAACCCTCCTTAAGTGTCTCTAGTCCACTGTGCCCCTTCTCTACTGGAGCCCAGCATAGGTGGGTGCCACTGTATTTTCATGCATGGTCCCTTTACGAATTCGTTCCCTCTGTCAAGCTGGCTAAACCTGGGGGCTTTTTTGCTTTTCACAGCTGGGTGCTATTTTACTCTCAGCTGTGTTGCTGTAGGCTGGGAAGCCCGGTTTGGGGTTTAGATCCCACCCTTCTCAAGTGGAACCCCGGCTGCTGAGATGTTTCTCCGTCCCTTCAGTTAGTTGCTGCCCACGGAAGCCCCGCCAGCCTCTCACATCTTCACACTTCCTACGAGTCACATTGTGATGAACTGGCTCTCCTGTTCTGTCCCTGGTGATAAGACTTCTCTCCAGCTGGTGTTCTGTTGGTTATTCTGGATGATTTCTCCCCAATTAAGCTGTAATTCCAGTTTGGTGTTGGGTGGAGATTGGTGTAGCTCCACTTACTCCTCCACCATCTTGGTTCTCCTACTTTGACTCTTTTAACCTATATATCCCTTAATCCATCCACATTATTGAAATTAGAATATCTAAAGTCATGCTCCTAATGAGGAAAATCTTACTACTCAAAAAAAATTCTGGATTCAATTTCCTCACCAATAGTCACAAAATGTAAGAAGATAGAATGTCAATATGTTTACTTATTACAGCATGGGTTTTCATTCGAACCAAGATATTGTTTAAAGTGAAAGGGGGCACTATTAACAATTACACTAGATGAGGATGCAGAGCAACAGGAACTCACATTCACTGCTGATGAAAGTGCAAAATGTTAGTAGTCACTTCAGAAGGTACTTCGGCAATAACTTTCATTTCTGATATTGCTGCAACTATTGATCTTTTTTAAAAATCTGCATTTCAGTTCATTTTTCTCTATTGTTTGCCCATTTTCCATTTGTATTTCTGATTTCTGCTTTTATTCTTTTACTTCATTCCTTTTACTTACGATTGGCTTACCTTGCTCTTTTTTCTGGTTTTTCATTAGAAGGTTAGACCATTGTTTTAAAGTGATCAATTCCCCTCTAAGCATTGCTTTACTCACATCCCACAAACCAATGTTTTTTTCATTTTCATTAAAAATAGCTTCTATTTTTCCATGTTGTTTATTTTTCCTATGAATTACTTTGAAGATTGTTAATTTCTAATTATTTGAGAGTTTCCAGATATCTGTCTACTAGAGAATTCTAATTTAATTCTGGTTTTGATCAGGGTTTTGATCTGTGTGATTTTTAAACTTTTAAGATTTATTGAGCTTTTTTAAAGCACCCGGCATGTGATCAATTTAGGTCAAAGTTCCATATGCACATGAATGCTTATTTTGCAGCATTAGAAGGCATGTTCTATAAATGTCAATTAGGTCAAACTAGCTGATAACATTGTTTGTCTTAAATTCCTATGCATTTTATGTACACTTGTTCTATCAGCTGCTGAGAAAGGAATGTTGAACTCTCCAACTATATTCTGGATTTGTCTATTTCAGTTGTCAGTTTTGTTTCATGTACTCTGAAGCTCTGTTATTACATACATACATATTAAACATAGTTATGCCTTCCTGATGAACTATCCCCATAATAATTTTTGAATGTCCCTCTTTATCCCTTGTAATATTCTTTGTTCTGAAGTCTACTTTGAGATTATTATAGCCATTCAAGGTTTCTTATTACAAGTGTTTGTTTTGTATATATTTTGCCACCATTTGGCCTTTATTTTTAAAATAAGTTTCTTATATAAACAGCAGTTTCTTGTTTTTATGTAAAGTCTAACTATCTTTGCTTTTTAAGTGAAGTAATTAATGTAATCATTGATGAGACTAGTTTTCAATCTACCACTCTGCTATTCATTTTCTATTCATCCCATTTGTTTTTTCCCCATTTGCTGCTATCCTAAATTAATTTCTTTCTTTCTTTTCTTTCTCTTTCCTCCTCCCTTCCTTCTTTCCTTCCTTTCTCAATATTCCATTTTATCTCCACTATCTTGCTCATTAGTTGACTCTCTCTCTTTTTCAAAAGTGGTTGTCCTAAGATTTGCAGTCTGTATCTTTTACTTATCAGTCTGACTTTAAATAATAGTATATTTTTTATGTATAACATTTTATCAATATACTTCCACCATCCCCTTTCCATCCTTTGTACTATTTTTATACATTTTTACTTCCTCATACATTGTGAAACCACCCATAATATAGTGCTACTATTTTTGTTTTAAACAGTTAATTATTTTTAAATGAGAAAAAAAGAACTCTTGTTATATTTACCTACTTATTAAGCATATCTAGAGCTCTTCATTCTTTGTGCAGCTCAAAATTGCCACGAAGTATCAGTTTTTTTACTTTACACAGTATCTTCTGTGTAAAGAACCCTGTTTAACATTTCTTGTAGCAGTAGTCTGCTGGTGATGAATTCTCTCAGCTTTAATTGTCTGAAAAACACTTCCTCTCCTTTAATGAAAGATATTCTCAGTGGGTACAGTAATCTAGGATTTTCCTCCTATTAATACTTTAGAGATGTCATTCTGTTATCTTCTGTATTTTAATCCTCACCTGGGTATATATTAATTGATTTTAGAGAAAGATGTGGGAAGAAGAGAGAGAGAGAGGAAGGGAGAGAAGAGGGGAAGAGGGAGAGAGGGAGGAGAGAGGAAGAGAGAGATAGAGGTAGCAACAGAAACAGGCATTGATGTGAAAGAGAAACATTGCTTGACTCTGCAACCTTTTGGTTTGCAGGACAATGCTTCAGCCAACTGGGACACCTGGCCAGGGATTACCTCCTGGCTTTTATAGCTTCCAATAGAAGCCTATGATAATTATTATCTGTTCTCTGTACTTAATGAGCCTATTTTTCCTACTTGAATTCAAAATTTTCTCTTTATCCCTTTTTTTCCAGCAATTTGATTATGATGCATTTCAGTATGACTTCCTCCATGATTATCCTGCTTGAGTTTTGATGGCTTCTTTTATTTGGAACTTATATTTTTCATTAAATTTAGAAAATCTGGAATGGGCATTATTTCTTGAATCATTTTTTCTGTACCCATGTTCTGGTGTTCAAATTATGCACATTTTAAACCACTTAATACTGGTCCATATATTAATGAGGTTCTGTGAATTTTTTCAGTCATCTTTCTATGTTCATTCTGGATAGTTATTGCTTTTTTCAAGATTGCTGATCTTTTCTCCTGCAGGATCTAACTTTTCTGTAATCCAATCAAGTAAAATCAATATACTTTATATTTCATCTTTTTGTTGAAATCCAATTTGGTTCTTTATATTCTCAGTTTCTTTCCTGTAATGTTTATTCATGGTTTCCTCTAATTACAGGAACATATTGAGCATATATATTATATGCTGTTTCAACATTCTTATTCTGCTAATTTTCTACTATTTTGGGGTCTGTTTTCTATTTGATTGAGTTATGTTTTCCTATTTCTTAACATATCCAGTAATTTTTTTATTGTATGCCAAATATTGCTGATTTTATGTTAATGAGTGTTAAGTTTTTGTTCTAGCTTTTAAAGAGGACTGGAATTCATTCTAGCAGACAGCTAAATTACCTATGAACCAATTTGATCCACATGGGCATATGTTTACCTGGGGTGGAGGGTTCAGAACAGCCTTTATTCTAGGACTAATTAAGTCCAACTAGACAGGTGCAACCATTCTGAAGTCTCCCCTGAATAACCCATGTATTCTGGTGATGGAAACACATAACTTGTGTTGCTATATGAGCTCTGCGGGAAATGTCCATCTTATCGCTCCTGAATAACTTGTTTCCCAGTTGTTTTGTGCCTAGTCTCACGGTTGTGTCACCATACCCGTGTGCAGGATTCAAAGGGACTCCTATACAGACTTCTGGAGACCTTTCTCTGCTGCATAATTCCTTCCTTTCCCAGAAAATTCAAGCCACCATGGCTTCTCCAAACTCTGATCTGTGTCTGATAATACTCTGCAATAACGCAGGGTTCTATTTGAGTTTCCCCTCTCAGCAAGCCGGTATAGAAATCGCCTCAGGGCAGAAAGCCAAACCAATCACAGATTCACCTATTTAGTTTCTTTTCTTTTAGGAATCAATGCTAGGTTGCTTGTTGTCCAATACATGAAGACAGTTGTTTCAAGTATCTTGTTTTGTTTTCTAGCTGTTTATAGAGGGAAAGCAATTCCAGATCCTGTTATTCTCTCATGGTGAGAAGCAAAAGTCCTTTCTCATTATATTTAATTGGATGTCAAACACTATACTGTAGCTGATAGTATTTCCCAGAGAGGACTGCACTTTCCTCTGTTGACCAGAAAGAACTGAGCTGGGCTGGGACTGGCATGCAGCTTCACAAACTCACCTTTATTTTCAAATGTCTCAAGCATAAGACTGTCTGGTGCTTGTTGCAGGTCCCTATCTCTAAATTAGTGGTTCTCTGTAAACCTTCAGAGATGCTTGAGATTTTTTTCAGGAGGGAGTCTATAAAATAAAAACTATAATAATATTTTAAATATTATTTGCCTTTCTCATTGTGTTGACATTGACACTAATGATGCAGAAGCAACAGGGGTTAAAAGGTCTGGCGCCTTAGCACAAATCAAAGCAGTGACACGACCTGAATCTTATTCAATAGTGCCATGCATTCACAGTAAGAAAAATACCAGTTTACTTAAAAATATCCTTGATGAAACGGTAAAAATACTTAATTCTATTACCTCTTGATCCTTAAGTATACATCATTTTTACAATCCAAGTTACAAAATGGAAAGTATGTGTAAAGCATTCTGTTTTAGACCAAAGTATGGCAGTGTTTTGAGGAAAATGCACTTCTGTGATTCTTTGAATCACCATCTGAATCAGCTGGGTTTTTTCCATGAAATACCATTTTTACTTGAAAGAACAACCAATAGACAAATTATGGTCTTTCTTTCAACTTGGATATTTAGCAGGCATTTTTTCAAAATGATGCAGTGAGCCTGTTACTTCAAGGGATAAAATAACAGTATTTGCTCCAATAATAAAATTTGAACTTTCAGGCAAAAACTAGAATTGTGGAAAACTTGTATTAGCCATCATAACCTTGACAATTTTCCAAAACTCAGTGACTTGTCTGATGAAATCAGTGGTGATATTGTTAAATATTTTATAATGAAACATGTTAATATTTGGAAGACTTTCATATGGCTTAGTAAACTAGTATTTCTAAATGACCAATGCGTGATACAAAATTATAAATGGGTAAAAGATCCATTCAAAATACAAGACAGAACAGTGGGTTTTAATGTAATGAAGTATAACAATTTATTGATAGGATTTCACATTCTACACTGTAACTAAATCTTTTAAAAACTACCACCTGTCAAGTTTTGGCATAGGATGAAAGAATATTCGCAATTATCTGAAAAAGTGATTAAATTACTCCTCCTTTTTCCAACTACTTATCTGTGTAAGACCAGATTTTCTTCATTTAATTCAACCAAAACAACATTTTGAAACAAAGTGAAGGCAGAAAAGAGATAGGAAAATTCAGTTGACTGCTATTAAACCAGAAATATGTAAAAATATAAAATATCTTCTCAATATATTTTTTAGAAAATGTAATTATTTTTCAAAACTTCATTTATTAATGTTAACATGTGATGAGTTTATTACTATTATTTTTAAATTAATAAACATTTAAAATTTTTCTTTTAATTTCTGAATTTCTGATATGGTAAACATCAATAGATATAACCTATAGAAGCAACATCTCCTTAGTGTTTCCAGTAATTTTTAAGACTGAAAAGCAGTCCTGATATCACGATGTGTGGGAACCCAGCAAGCCTCCCAAACACCATGAGACCGAAAGAGATTTTTACTTGACTTTTCCAGGCTGGCCCCGATCCTTCCACCCCGCCCCAGTACTTACCAACTGTCAAGCAGAGTGGGAAAAAAGCTTTGTATTTTAGGTTCATCTAGATTTCCATCTGTTAAATTGACCACACAACCGTTGAAAGCTCTTCTGATTGCTCCTTTCCCCTGTGGCCTCTCCTCGCCTGGACCAAACCTAATCCTAGAAACATGCCCACACCTAGCAATTTCTCTCGGGAAGAAAGCTAGCCATTTCAGTTCACGTGAGGAGTCTTCCCCCTCTAAAATTTGAGTTTATCTCCTCCTCTTTATTTCCACAGCTCTTATAACTTTCAAAGTAAGATTTTTTGCAGTTTATCCCTTATTTACTCAGGAGCTACTACAGCCTATCACTCCCTACTACATACTACTCAGTAGTCTTAATCCACTACCAAATAATAATAGCTAGCACTTATCTATCATTTACTCTCTGTCAAGCAATATTTAAGCATTTCAGATAATACTTAGAACTCATTCTATTCTCAAAACAACACAGTAAATGTCCACACTGAAGTCATACAGCTCATAACCAGTGAGGCCAGCTTTCAAATCCAGGCAGTGTGGTTTCAGAGTCCATACCTTTAACCCCTAGCAAGCTACCCTCTGCCTTACCTACTATACAGTTTACCTCAGAACAGTTAGTCTGTTTTCATGGTTGGTACCATAAGCTCAAAGTTAAAGATGTCTGAATCTTTATCTCCAGGTTTAACCTGTTTAACTGCTCACTGAACTTCAACCTTCATATCAGCATATTCAAACCCAGCCCACCTTCACTCCCTGCAAACTTCCTTTCCCAAACCAGGCCCTGTCGCTGGCACCCAGTTCCTCCGCCATCCTTTCCACCTTTGGTCAATCCAGGCAATCATGATTTTCCCTTCCGCTAAATTTCACTAACATTCATATCTATACCAGTAATTCCCCACACTGATTCACAACCAAGTCTACAATGACACAGAAAAATAGTAGTATTCTTTTAAAAAGCCAGTGCTTAATTCTAAGATAATTCTTACATGTTACTGTTAGAAAGTGTTTCCTTTTATGAAATAGCGATAATAGATAGCAGAGTCTTTTAAATAATTTTTTCTTGATGGACTAAAAAGTAGACAATGCTATAATTCCCAAAGTTATTTGGTTGATTTGTTTTGAAAAGTTACTGAACTGGGAAATTAAAAAAGCTGTAAGCTACTGGTTTATACCAACATTATCAGTTTATCAGGATCTTCGTTGGCTCTTCCACCTCTCCTCTAATATAGTCAGGTATAGCAGCAAGTGAGATGTCCTGCCCAAACAGGCCCAAACAAAATAAAAGTTAATAACTTTTATGGCTGTGTCAGTTATACGTATTAAAATTGTTTCCAAGTATTATCAGTTGGCATTTTTCAAAATATTCAAAAAAAAGGATACTATATTCTTACTGCTTTTAGAACTAGTTAAATGTTCCTAAACTCATTCCCTTCTCACTATACAGCCCCATTTATAAGTTACTCTAATTAAGTTCCAGTGGGTTTGTACAGAAATCTTTTTGTAGTTTTAATCATGGAAAACCACTGTTACCAAGCATTTTCTGATATAATCTTATTTTATTCACCATCTCCTAAATGGATTTCCATCCATTTTTGCTTTTACCACCATGCTGATAGCAAGTAGCATGTTTTGAATGACAGAATAAGAAAGAAGAAAATAACATCTTCACCAAATTCTTCATTTCATACTTGAAAACAGTGTAGCTTAGAGTCACTTAGCTAGTGAATGACACAGCTGAGACCAGAAAACTGAGCCTTCCCCCTACTGCAAGTTGTAGGAAGAAGGCCTAGTTCACAGAAGAACCAAAAGTCAGCTAGAGTCAAATCAGCACTCACTGCACTCCTATAGTTAAGCAGGAGAGTGGGGCAGGCTAAGGTGAGAATGTACACACAACAGCCTCATTAATGCCCAAAGGAAGCACAATTGCCTAGGGTTCACAATGACTGAAAATCATGCTGATGTGCAAGGTGCCAGAGTCAAAGGAGGAGGAACACCAGAGGCCAATGAGGACCATGAATCAAAAAGAATCTACCCTTTTATTTAACCACACCACTGTAGTGTAGTCAAAAGATTAGAGTTTTGATCCATCAATAGACAAAAAAAAAAGGAAAAAAAGAAACAAAATGTCATATATCTATTCCATGGAATGGTATTCCATTGTAAAAAAGAATGAAATTCTGATACATGCTACAACATGAATGCTAAGTGAAGTAAGCCAGAGATAAAAAAATAAACATTGTATAATTCCACTTATATAAGGTACCAAAACAGGCAAATTAATAGAGACAGAAAACAGAACAGAGGTTAACCAGGTTTAGGGAGAGAGGGAAATGAATTGTTGTTTAATGAGTATAGACTTTTTGTTTGGGATGATGAAAAAGTTTCCAAACTGGATAGCGGTGACAGTTGCACAACAATGTGGATATAATTAATGTCAGCGAATTGTACATATAAAAATAGTTAAAATGGTGAATTTCGTTATGTATATTTTACCACAATAAAAAAATGGCAAAAAGTTAAAGAGTTTTGGAGGTTTGAGGAATTTTTGGTTTTCTGTGCTACTTAACAACTTGTTAATTTACGCTTTTAAAAATGCTTCTGGCCCTGGCTGGTGGCACAGTGGATAAGGCGCCAGCCTAAGAACCCAAACGTCACTGGTTCGATTCCCAGCAAGGGCACATAACCAGGTTGCAAGCCAGGTCTCCAGCCAGGTCCACGGCTGGAGGCAGATGAAAGGCAACCATACATTGATGCTTCTCTCTCTCTCTCTACCTCTCTCCCTTCCCCTCTCTCTAAAAATAAAATATTAAAAAAAAAAAAATGCTTCTGGAGCCCTGGCTGGTAGCACAGTGGATAAGGCACCAGCCTGCGAACCCAAAGGTCACAGGTTCAATTCCCCAGCCAAGGCACATAACCAGGTTGCAAACCAGGTCTCCAGTCAGGTCTGTGGCTGGAGGCAGGTGAAAGGCAACCACTCATTGATGCCTCTCTCCCCCTCTGCCTCTCTCCCTTCCCCTCTTTCTAAAAATAATGAAAAAATCTTTTAAAAAAATGCTTCTGGAGAAGGACCATATGATCTCACCCAATATAGGACAATAATGAACAAAACAAACAATAAGCAAAACAGAACCAGATATATGAATACAGTGAATAGGCCTTCAGTGGGCAAGGGGAAGGAGGGGGGAGGCAGAGGCAAAGAAGGGGAGCAGTTTAGACAAGAACCTAGTATGGAAAAACCATGGACATGGACAACATGTGGGATTAACTTTGAGGGGGAATGGGTGGGTGGGGAAGGGGACAGAGGGGAGCAAAAAGGGGATGGATGTAATGCAACAATAATAAAATTAAATTTAAAAAATGCTTCTGGAAAAAATAATAAATTCAAACATTTTCACCAGTAGGCAATATTTCCACAAACTTAAGAGTAATTATAGGAAGCTCCAGGCAACAGTTTTGGCAGTAAAATCAGCCCTGACTGGGTAGCACTGTAGTTCTTATTAAATAGTAATTTAATAATCCTAAACTCACTTCTATAAGACATGAATTGGCACTTAAAAAATCTCATTTGCCCTGGCCAGCGTGGCCCAGTTGGTTGGAGCATCATCCTGTAACTGAAAGGTTCCAAGTTCAATTCCTGGTGAGGGCACATTACCTAGGTTGCAGTTCAATCCCTGGTCCAGGCGATTCCTGGTCCAGGTACAGGCGGGAGGTAACCAATGTTTCTCTCTCTCTCCCTTCCCCTCTCTCTAAATGCAATGAAAAAAAATGTCCCCAGGTAAAGATAAAAAAAATTTTTTTGTAAATAAATAATAAATCTCATTTACCACAGAGGGATCAAGAACTCCCGATCAGGATGTGCCTTGATCAGGATAGCAAGACTTCTGAGATATTACTGATTTTTAGCCTGCCTTGCTCTTAATCTAATAATGTCCTACTTGGCTAAGCCAAGGGTCACAATCTCAAATGCCTAAAGAGGACAGGAGCCAGGCAAGGAATATAAATGAATGAAACATCGATGGTGAATCTAGGGGGAAAGGGAGAGACAGAGAATGCCCATGACAGCCTGGAGTACTTCTGCCACACCTACAGAGCACTGCCAATTGCTGCCACATGGTAGTATTATACTTTCTGAATTTTCAAAAAAAAAAGCTGGAAACTCAGATTTTTCAATTTACAAGCTGAGCTAAACAAATCTGAGAACCTCATGTAGCCTATAGGCCAAGGCCTCCAGTGGATGCTTTAGGCACAGTCTTCTCCAAGCTCTGAAGGAAAAGGACAGGAAACAATACTTCCTACTTATGCATATCTTAGTTTGGATCTAAGGACTCTATTAATTCCCTGAGAGCAGGGCAGCTGGTGACATTCAAGAAATGTAGAATAAAGAAACCAAAGGAATAAACCAGAAGGGCAAGTTTCTTAATACCTATTTAATAAATGAAAAGCAAAAGCCTGGCACTTAAAATAATTTACCAACTTTCAAAATGTTAGGAACTGAGATGAGGCCATGGTAATTGGAAAATACTGGAAGAAAATATTAGGCAGTCAGAATATAATTTTTAAAATTCTTCAAAGCCACCCTACAAAATCACACTACAAGGAATATGGTCCCAGTGATTCATAGCAAACTTGTTTCCTGTGTCAGATCATGAAATGTCTGTTGTATTATTTTGAATCTCATTGTCTTGAATTCTACCTGATTTTTACCACTTTAGTTGCTATGATAAATTTAGGCAATTGTATATGTTAAATCTCAGATTTC
Organism: Noctilio leporinus; assembly: GCA_004026585.1. Lineage (NCBI taxonomy): Eukaryota > Metazoa > Chordata > Mammalia > Chiroptera > Noctilionidae > Noctilio > Noctilio leporinus. The sequence goes on along the minus strand of PVIW01000468.1, from coordinate 155,506 downwards.
CAAATGAAAATTTCTATTTTGTGATTTTTTTTTTTTTAAACAGCATGCTATTTGACTTAAAAAAGAAAAGAAAAATGTGCATCTGGAAAAGGGAAAAAATATTTTACAAAAAAAAAAAAAAGCTTTCTTGTAATTTGACTTAAGACACAGGAGCCAAGAATACTGATGGAGTAAAAGCTATTTTCTTGTTCTCTTTTCATGAAAAGACTAGCTACTCTTCTCCAAAGGTAATCCTTTCTCTGGCAGAGGAGTTATTTATTCACAAACATATCATTTCCTTCTAGTTAAAACAAGATACAGAAGGATCTAATTAGCACTATATGCTAATGTGGTAGGCAGTATGCTAAGTACATAATAAGGATCATCTCATTTAATCTTCTCTGAAATAGGTACTTTTATCCCTGAATAAAACAGACATGGGCCCTGGCTGGAGTGGCTCAATGAGTTGAGTTTTGGCTGGTTCCATTCCCAGTCAGGACACATGTTTGGGATTGGTCTGGGTCCCCAGCTGGGGGCATGTGAGAGGGAACCACACATTAATGTTTCTCTTCCTCTTTATCCCTCCCTTGCAAAAGATTTACAAGTGCACTTATGGCCAGAGTTAGAAAGGTTGTGAACACAGTGTTACCAACAGAAAAGAAAATTTGATCTTATCTGAGGAGTCTTCTCTGTGGAAGTAGCATACTATTGAGATCACAGAATGAGCACATTGTGACTCAAGTCTCTAGGAAGGAGGAATAGCACAACTAAAGGTCCTACGATGGAAGAAAACGCAATGAATTTGAGGTAGAGAAGAAAGGCCAATGTGGTCAACGCAGAGTGGACAGGGAAGTGTGCTGTGCAGTAAGGCTGAAGGAACACAAATATCCAGCACCTTGCTACCCTCGTTAGAAGTTTCCAACTTCAGAGTAACAGAAACTGCTGAAGTTTGGAGAAGGGGTAGAGAAGACAATCAGGTTTATGAATGCTTTTATGCATTTTTTAAATCAAAAGAATATAAAATAAAAAGTTATACTGTCATACTGCCAACCTGTCACCTGTCACTATTTACCTGATTTCCTTCGTCCCTATGGGTAATCAGTTTCATTCTTTATTTTATTTTTAAAGATTTTATTTTTATTATTTTTAGAGAGAGGGGAAGGGAAAGAGGCAGAGAGGGAGAGAGACATCAATGAGTGGTTGCCTTTCACCTGCCTCCAGCCACAGACCTGGCTGGAGACCTGGCTTGCAACCTGGCCATGTGTGCCCTAGCTAGAAATCGCACCAGCGATGCTTGGGTTCATAGGCCGGCACCTTATCTACTGTGCCACCCTCCAGGGCCCAGTCTTTCTTATGTGGGGTACTGCATATATCCTGGCATTTGCACACACACACACACACACACACACACAGAAAACACTCTTCCCTCCCTTCTTACACAAAAGAGTGTGTGTTAACATACTGTTCTGTACCTTACTTTTTTTACTTAACATATCCAGTTCTTTTTTCACAACTCACAGCATTCTTTTGTTTGGCTATATCATGGTTTATTTAACCCATCCCCTGTAGATGAGAAAAAAAAACCCAACAATTACTACTGAATTTTGCTATTATAGATGATCTTCTAAGTAGAATCGCTGAGTTACAGGGCAAAGGCATTTGTGATTTTAACATATTGCTAAATTGCAGAGTCCTTTTAACAATGTATAAAGGTGTCTGAATAACTGACAGAGTTACACAAACCTAGACCACTGACTCAAGTTATGCAGCTTTTGGATTTTTATCAATTTAATAGGTGAGAAACATTTTACTGAAGTTTTAATTTGCATTTCTCTTTTTCTTAAGGTAAGGTTGAAAATTCTTTCATATGTTTAATAGCCATCTATACTTCCTTTTCTACAAGTATCAGTTTATATCCTTTGCCCATTCTTCTACTGTTTCTATATTTATCTACAATATTAGTGGCAATTTTTTTCTTCAACTTATATATTTTTTAAATTATAAATTTCAATTGAGATATAAATGACATTAACATTGTATTACTTTTAGGTATACAACACAATGATTCAATATATGAATATATTTTAAAACAATTATCACAATAAGTTTAGTTTACATACATCACCACACATAGTGAACAAATGTTTTTCCTTGCCATGAAAAATTTTAAGATCTCTTAGCAACTTTCAAATATACAATACAGTATTGTTAAAAATACTCATCATACTTCTAACAAAGATGGAGGCGTAGGTAGACACGCTTTCCCTCCTTCCACAACCGTAAGAAGGATTACACCTACCTCAAAACAAACAAGAACTACCAGAAAATCAAACTGCATGGAAGTCCAACGAAGATATAAAGAAGTAATACTCATCCAGGATGACAGGTAAGAAAGGCTGAGAGGAAGAACCAGGCAGAGAGGACACAGTGCGGGGGCTGTGGCAAGGCAGTGCCTAGGACTAGCAGGTAGGAAGAGCACTGACACATTATGAAAGCTGGGAGGGACACCTGGGGAACAATCCCAGTCCCAGACCAGACCATGTAGCTCACAGTTCCAGCACTGGGAAAATACAGCCTCATTGCTTCTGGTTGTGAAAACTAGTGGGTATTGGGGTGGCAAAAGAAACTGCTGGGCTCTCGTCTGTTTAGAGGGCTCCCATGGTCTTAGAACACACACAAACTCACCCACTCTGGGAACCACCACCAAGGACAACAGCTAGAGTGGTGCCAGTCACATACAGGAAGTGGGTAAAATGACTGACAAAAGGGGGAATGCCGAGCAAGCTGCACTGTTCCCTCCTTGACCCCACTCCTACATACAGTGCCAACAAGGTGGTGAAATGAGTCACCCAGCACTGACAAATATCTAAAGCGCCACATCTTACAATGTAACAGGTGTGACAGCTCTATCTGATACACAGAGACAAAAACAAGAGGCTAGCAAGTTGAGGAGACAGAGAAGTGTGGCCCAAAAGAGAGCCAAGTGGGAAAACTAAGCAATGAGGAAATAGCCAACCTAACAGATGCAGAGTTCAAAATGCTGGTGATAAAGATGCTCACAGAAATGACTGAGTATGGCCAAATGTGTAAGGGAACAGGTGAAAACTATGCAAAGTAAAACAAAAGAAAATCCACATGAAACCAATGGTGAAGGGAAGGAAGCTGAGGTTCAAATTAATGATTTAGAACATTAGGAAGAAATAAACAGTCAAGCAGTACAGAATGAGGAAACAAGGATTGAAAAAAGAAAAATGAGGAGAGTAAGCCTAGTTGTCCTAGGAACCTCTAGGACAACTTTAAACGTGCCAATATCCAAATCATAGGGGTGCCAGAAAGAAAAGAGGAAGAACAAGAAATTGAAGATTTAGTTGAAAAATAATAGCAAGGAAAACTTTCCTATTTTGGTGAAGGAAATAGACATATATGTCCAGGAAGTACAGTGTCCCAAACAAGAGGATCACGCTAAGACTCATCATTATTAAGATGCCCAAGGTTAAAGATAAAGAGAGAATCTTAAAGCAGCAAGAGAAAAAAAGTGTTACCTACAAATGGGTTCCTATAAGACTATCAGCTGATTTCTCAAAAGAAACTTTGCGGGCAAGTAGGGACTGGCAAGAAATACTCAAAGTGATGAAAAGCAAGAACCTACAACCAAGATTACTCTAACCAGAAAAGTTATCCTTTAGAATGGAATGGCAGATAAAGTGCTTCTCAGACAAGGTAAAGCTAAAAGAGTTCATTATCACCAAGCCATTATTATATTAAATGTTAAAGGGACTTATTTAAGAAAAAGAAGCTCAAAACTATAAACATTAAAATGACAAACTTCCAGCTATCAACAATAGAACCTAAAAATAAATAAGTAAAAACTAAACAAATAAGTAGAACAGGAACAGAATCACAGAGATGGAAATGACATGGAGTGGTGGAGGAAGGGGGAGAATGGGGAGAAAGGTGCAAGAAGCGTAACTGGTAGGTACAAAATGGACAGGGAGACATTAAGAATAGTAAAGTAAATGGAGAAACCACAGACCCTATATGCATGACTGATGAACATGAACTAAAGAAGGGAGATTGCTGGAGGGAAGGGAGGGACCGAGAAGAGGGTGATGGGCAATGGGGGAAAAAACTGGAACAATTGCAATAGCATAATAATAAAATATATTTTTAAAATCACACATCAGACTATACATTTTATCCGCAGGTCTTGTTATTTTATAACTGGAAGTTTACAACTTCTGACTACCTTCCCAATTTTCCCTACCCGCCTCTGGCAACCAGTAATCTGTTCTCTATATTTATGGGCTGTACTGTTTTTTTGTTTTGCTTTAAAATTCCACATATAAGTGATATCACACAGCATGTGTTTCTCACTGACTTATTTCACTTAGTATAATGCTCTGAAGATCAAGCCATGTTGTTACAAATGGCGAGATTTCCTTCTTTTTTTACGGTTGAATCATTTTCCATTGAGTCTTTGCATGTGTATGTATGCCACGTTTTCTTTATCAATTCATCTGTCAATGGACACAGGTTATTTCCATGTCTTGGCTATTGTGAGTAATGCTGCAGTGAACATGGGGCTGCAGATATCTTTTCAGTAAGTGATTTTGTTCCTCAGAAGTAGAACTACGGAATCATAATATAGTTCTATTTTTAATTTTTTGAATACTTCCTACATGTTTTTCACAGTGGCTACACAACCAATTTACATTCCCACACAGGACATCCTGGCCAATACTTTTTTCCTACAGGTGTGAAATGATATCTTATTGTGGTTTTTAGTTCCTTTTCCCTGATGATTAGTGATGTTGAGCAACTTTTCATTATGCACCTGTGGGCCATTTGTATGTTCTTTTTTGGAAAAATGTCTCTTCAGATCCCCTGCCTAATTTTTTTTGTTTGTTTGTTTTTTGCTATCAAGTTGTATGAGTTCTTTATTAACCTCTTATCAGATATGATTTGCAAATATTTTCCTCTCACTCAGTAGGTTGCCTTTTCATTTTTATTAATGGTTTCCTCTGCTGTATAGCTTTTTAGTTTGTTGTAATTCCACTTATTTTTGCCTTGTTGTCTTGGTTTTTGTGTCAAATTCAAATAAATCATTGCTAAGAACTACATTAAGGAGCTTATCCTCTGTATTTTCTTCTAAGAGCTTTATAGTTTCAGGTTTTATGTTCGAGCTGTTAATCTGTTTTGAAATGATTTTTTTGTGTAGGGTGCAAGATAATGGTCCAGTTTTATTCTTTTGCATGTGGTTATCCATTTCCTCCTAACACTAGTTCTTGAAGAGACTATCCTACCTATTGTATATTCTTGGTTCCTTTGTTGTAAATAAATTGACCATGTATGCATGGATTTACTTCTGGTTTGTCTGTTCTATACCAACAATGGATATGTCTGTTTTTATGTCAATACCATACTATTTTGATTACTGTAGCTTTATAATATGGTTTGAAATCAGGACGTGTAATGCTTCCAGCTTTATCCTTCTCTCTCAAGGTTGCTTGCCTATTCAAGGTCTGTGGTTTCATACAAATGCTGGGATTTTCGTTCTATTTCTGTGAAAACTATCACTGGAACTTTGAGAGGGATAATAATGAATCTTGTATTTCTCTTCTAACTTTCCTTATGTTGAGTTTTAGTCACACAGATTTTTTTAAAGGCCAATTAGCCGATCTTTAATGAGTTTAGGATTTTGAGTCACAATTTTAGAAAGGCTTTATAACTGTAAATTCTCCCATGGTTAAATCTCTGACCAACCTGGAGTTTATCCAAGTATGCAAGGTGAAGTATGATCCTAACATTCTTTTCAGATGGCTACACCAATACAATTTATTGGAACCTACCCTTCAATGCTTTAACCATATTCTAGTTGCTATATTTTCTAGTCTATTTCTGAATTTTCAATTCTGCTCTCTTACTAAGTCAATTTATATACCAGTATGACACTGCTTTAATAGAAACTTCATGATATGTTTTAATATCTGGGGGATTAGTTTCCCTCAATTTGTTGCTTTCCTTGTTCAAAGTTTTTCAAGGTTCAATGTGCACTTCATAATTACTTTTTCTAATACTTTCATTAGGATCACTTTAATTAGTAAGTTAAGCATGGGAGAATCGGCTCTCAATAATGTTGAGACTTCTATTCGAGATCATGGATGTTTTTCATTACATTCACATCTATTTCTCTGTTCTTCAAGGGTATAGGAAGTAGACTTATGCAGATTAGACTAATGCAGATTGTTTCTGGTAACTGAAGAATATGAAAGGAATAAGTTGGAGGAAGAATAGAGTGGTAAAAAGGCATAGCAACATTTAAGCTCCTGCATAAGCCAGCCAGGAGTCAGGGAAGGGAAGGCTAGAAAGTCAGAAGAAAATTAAGTAAAGAATGGTTTTCAAGAAAAAAGAAACTCAATAATACAATTAGGATAAAGATTAAACTAAGTTCATTAGATTCAGTGATATGGAGGTCATTAGTGATCTTAGATCTACTTTGGGGAGAACTGTAAGGCTTGAAGTCAAAGTGGATTTACATTCTCGTACACCAATTTAACTATTTTGCTCTAATTTCACCCTAAAAAGGCTCTTCCTGAAGGTCAACAATGCCATTAAATCAGACTGTAAGTGTATAGTTATTATTCCCCAAAATGGAGTTCAAACATAGTCCCAGAGGGAATTCTTAAATAATTCATGCGAAGAATGCACAGATCTGGAAAATATTGCCAATAGAGAGAATATCAGGAACCAGAATAGGAAGTAACAGCTATAGAGTAAAGGGGATGGCAAACATGAAGTAGATTTTCTCCAAAGCAAACTCAGCTATAGCTTCACAGTGGGAGTTGGCTTGGAGTTAGCTCCTGCTAACCTTCTCAAGCCTGGCCAGATCCAGATAAAAGAGGTGGCTGCCTAAGCTTGCCGCACAAAACAAGCTCCAGCTGCTCAGAAATACCTCTGTCTGCATCTTATCAAGAAACCACTCTCACCGTCCCTCATCCTGATCCTAAAATTCTAATCGTGTTTTCTCTTTGGATTAGTGCCACCAGAAGCACGCAGACTTCCCTAGTAGGAAAGTTAGGGTAAGAATTCTCCCTAATTCTTTTCTTACGTTCAGATGGGATAGCACACAGGATCTAGTTAGCTTTGAGGGGTCAGAAAATGGAGGAGTCAATAAAATGTATCAGAGCCTTGCTCACATCTAAACTGGGTCTGAATTCTTCAGAACAGAAAAAACTTCCAAGCTCACCTAAGTTGATTTGCATGCCAAAACCAACTTCCAATGTGGAAAAATAGAGTAAGTGAAATAGACCAGTACCTTTTTACCTTCTATTTTAACACAAATTTAGACCAAGAAAGGAAATAAAAATCATAGCACAATTATATAGGCACATTTATTTTGATAGAAGTATACCAAAACACTAGTGAGGTCTCTTCTAGATTCATAAAAAAATACTCATAGGTAAGGATTGTTATCCTCTTTGGTTGCTAAAGGTACTAAGCAGGCCAGGTAGATTCAACTCAAATGATTAAGGAAGGTGTAGAGAGGGGGGAAAAGAAAGGATGTCTGAAATAGAGAAGGCAATTACCACCTCTTTATGTAATTATATCCAGGACAATAAATTTCTTTAGATTGTTGTACACTGTTTCATACCCTTCAAACACTTTAGCCCCACTCCAATGCCCACCTAATACAGACTGGGATCAACTGAGGAAATGTAATGCTACAAACTTCTAAATTGTTCTGTGGAACTAGTGCCACAGGCTGTTCATTCTGTCACGAGCCTTAAGTGGTAGAATTATAATTGCACTGGAAGACCGCATCACTTGGCGAAATTTACTCCAAGAAACCAATTCTCTGCACAAGGTCATTTCAAACACAAAACAAAACAAAACAAAACAAAAAACACAACAAAACAGAAGAAAAACCGGAGAAGAAAAAACTGTTTCAGTTTAATTTGCATGTCTCCTTTCTCAAATTAGTGGGAAGTAAAACAGGACATTAAAGGATGTGGTGGATATTCTAGGGGGCAAAGTTTTTATTTCTTTATAGAATTAGGATTGTGTTAGTTCTGCCAGGACAGTAGAGGATAAATCACATATTAGTATATCATGGTGACAGTTTATTCTATTTACGGCTATTAGGGGTTAGGGGGGTGCGTTTGTTTCTATGCTGAAGTGACAGAACTGTTTTCAGGCATGTGCCTAACCCTTCTTTCAAGAAGAATTGGTACACACAGGATTCCAACAATTTACAGGAGGCAGGGTGGGTGCATACGAGCCATGAAATGGAAACCAAACAGGAAAGAAACCCAGCACAGGCTGGTTATTCGAGGTTATAAATATGATAGTAATCTAGAAGATGAACAGTTCATGTTGTTTATGATTACAAACTGATTATTCCTCTAAGTGCAAAGGATACCCAATAAGTCAGATCTGAATTGATTTGTTAGCGGGGTCCTTTCACCAGATAATAAATTAGAATGCAATTAAAGTGCATTTTGTCTGTTTATCACAGACTAAGATAGCTTACTATAATTCTCAATTATTTGGATGAACACACAACATGACAGCACAGTGAATAAACCTTCTATCAAAGGGCAATAAACGTTAGGAATACACTAAAATTACTTTTTCTCTAGTGCTTTTTAAAATGTTTCCAATTTTGATAAAGCATGTAAATGGAACCAAATTAATTTGGTACTTGCTTTGGTACAGTAAGTCTGGACTCATAAGTTCCCAAATTTCTTAGCTTGTCAGCAATTTGCTAGGGGCCGTGACTAAATTACAAAAGAAATAAAAGAAAACAAAGCTAAATATTTATTGCAAACCTTTGTTAGGTGGGAAAATCTAAGCATAAAGAAAATAAAAGAATCACAAAGGAAAAAGATATAAACATTTTAAATTTAAAAATACGTGTTTTTAACACTGGCTGGTAGCACAGTGGATAAGGTGCCGGCTTGCAAACCCAAAGGCCACTGGTTCCATTCCCAGCCAGAACACATAATCAGGTTGCAAGCCAGGTCTCCAGCCAGGTCCGTAGCTGGAGGCAGGTGAAAGGCAACCATACAATGATGTTTCTCTCCCTCTTTGCCTCTCTCCCTTCCCCTATCTCTAAAAATAATAAATAAAATCTTTAAAAATAATAATAAAAATAAATAAAAATACGTGTTTTTAGAGAGAAAACTGTACCATATAATTCAATAATTTTACTATATAAAGATCTCATAAGGATTAATAAAAAAACTCAGACCATGAGAAATAAGTGAACAAAACACACAAAGCAAAACTAATAAATAAAAACATTAAAATTTTTTCAAGTAAATTAAATTTATCAGGGTTATATTTTTTTCACCTAACTAGTAAAAAATTATTTTTTTAAATGATAATGACCAATACTGGCAAAGACACAGTGACACTGGTACTTTTTCATACATTTTTCATACATTGCTGATTGTGTCCAATAATAAATTGATTGGAACACTTTAAAAATACATTATCTGGATTAAACATTATAAGGCTGTTTATAGTATTTAGCTTAGTACTCCTACATCATGGACTCTAGCTAATAAACAAAAATATTTATCACAGCTTGATCTATCAATAAAGAATTTGAAACAATATAAAATCCAACACTAGGGTAAAAACAACATAAAATACAGTATGATCATGGATGGAATATTACATCTATTTTAAATGATAGTTAGGAAGACTAAGTAGAAAAGGATAGTAAACAATATATGCAAGATGATTATATTCAACTAAAAAATACGTAATACTTAAGGATCCTAGGAAGGAAAATGCCGAAAGTGATAAGCATGTTAAACAGATATGGTCGGCTGAACAACTGCACCCCCTCTCCCATGCTGCCTCTCACCAGGCTCCCCTGGACCTATGCATATTTTACTTTAGTTGGTAAAAGTAACTACGTCAATGTCATTAAGTTAAGGATCTTGGGATGGGAAGATTATCCTACACTTCCTGAATGGGCCCAATATAACCACAAAGATCCTTAAAAGAGAAAATCAGGAAGTTTTCTATCGATACAGTCTTATATACAAGCTTATCTAAAATTTAATTTTCAAGATGAAAACTTACTTTGCCACAGGGGTTCTCAACCCTGGTTGCATGTTAGTGTCAACTAATCAGCTTGACGTAAAAGAAGAAATACCTACGCCATGTTTTCTCCCCATTCCCAGAGATTCTGATTTCATTTTGTTATGCTCGAGCATCAGTACTTTTCAAAAGCCCTACATGCAAATGCACAGCCAAGTTTGAGAATCACTGCTCTAGTATGTCAACTCAAAACTGACAAGGAATGTAACTCAACCTAAAACTATGTTTCTTTCAAGAATTCTGCAAATAAAAACACTCAGCTACTGTCTGTCTTAAATTTAGGGTTGGGAGCTGCATTCTAATTTAACTGACAGCATCAAATAAAAGAAGGAAGAAAATCTTTTCCTCTATTTCCTCAGTGTTTCTCATTTGTGGAGTTCAAGGGGCTCTTCAGTTATAGTACTCCAAGAAAAGGATTCTTACTAGCTGTGATCCAAAGACCCCATATTTAAATTAGAGTAAGTTCTAAGAAAAATTGAACGCTTCCTTCACTTTTCAGCTGACAACTGACTTTATTATAAGACTACTGTAACTATGTGAGATCTGTTGCCTTTGAATTTTCACATTATGTTTTAGAAATGGTGTAAACTAGCCAAGAGAAGGACTTTGTCAAATTCCTGATACTGACTTTTTAAAGTCCTATTTTTCAGGAATCAAGCTCACTCATACATTAAAAAAGTAAAACACATGCTTTAGTATGTTTGTGAATAAATGCATAACTTAAGTTTTCAAATGTGATATTCTCAACTAGAGAAATTACTAACAAAGACTTACACATCTCAGCCCTGGTTGGTGGCACAGTGGATAAGGCTCCAGCCTGTGAACTCAAAGGTCGCTGGTTTAACTCCCAGCCAGGACACACAACCAGGTTGCAAGCCAGGTCTCCAGCCAGGTCCCCAGCTGAAGGCAGGTGAAAGGCAACCATACACTGATGTCTCTTTCCCTCTCTGCCTCTCTTCTCTTCCCTTCTATAAAAATAATAAATAAAATCTTAAAAAATAAAAAAGACTTATGCATCTCTTGGTCGACTCATAGCATCACCTCATATTCTTTCAGCAGCAAAACCAACAGGTGAGAAACAACATCATTATCAACCAAGTGTGTCCCAAGACTGATTTCCATAGCAACTGTAATTCTGCCACATGTAATGTATAAGGCATAAGAGTTAACACCACATGCACATAAGTGTTGGTATTATATAGTCCACATGGTTGCTGTAGAAACCTAAACCCAAGTCCCTGAAAACAGTGGCTAAAATGAAAACAACAGAAGGGTCCTTGAGTGTTCAGCTATCTAATCCTTTGCTTTTAAGCAGGACAATGCCATTCTAAACACTTTGTAATAAATAGTCTTGTATTTGTGCCACTAAAGGCAAGTTTTCTACAAAAATAATTTTAAATGTCTTATCTTTGTTTAACATTAGGACCAACTTTCTACTGCCTAAAAAATTCTTCCTTTCATCCTGTGTTCGGTCTGATGTTGAGAAGTTCTCCCCAACAGAACACTGTCACAATATGCTCCTGGCCTCAGCCAGAGTAAGACCCACACACAGACAAGTTGGAGAGGTGCCAGGTCTTGGTGTCACACCTACAAGAAGAATGACATAGCTCCAGCCAGGTGGCTCAGTTGGTTGAAGTGTCATCCATGCACCACAGTTGTGGGTTCATATCCTGGTCAAGGCACATACCTAGGTTGCAGGTTAGATCTCCAGTCACGGGCCTGTGCAAGCCAACCGATTGATGTTTCTCTCTCATACCGATATTTCTCTGTTTCTTTCTCTATCTGTCTCCCTCTCTCATTCCCCCTCTCTCCCTCTCTTTCTCTCACCCTTCCTCTCTAAAATTAATTAAAAAAAAAAAAGTATGGGCACTTCCAGTCAATATGAAGGCACAGGTAGATGTGCTGCATCTCCCTCCACAACTAAGAAGGACTGCATCTACCTCAAAACTAGACAACCAAGAATTCCAGAAACTCAAGCTACATGGAAGTCCAACAAACAAAGAAGGTATTCACCCAGACAGGTAAGAGGGGTGGAGCCAGGACAGAAAGGACATGGTTTGGCAACAGGGCAGCTGTGGCAGGACAATGGCTGTGGTTGGCTGGCGAAAGCAGTCCCACATTTTAAAAAAAGAGTAGGGACCCCCTGGGAGCGCTCCTGACACCAGACTAGACTGCCCAGCTCACGGTTCCAGTGCCAGGGGAAAAATACAGCCACATTGCTTCTCACTGTGAAAAGGAGTGGGGGTTGGGGTAACAGAAGAAACTGCCAGTCTCTCAGCAGAATCCTTATGTTTAGAGGGTCCCACAGTCCTAGAACATCCACAAACCCACCCACTCTGGGAACCACTGACAGGGCAACAGCTAGAGAAGCACCAGTCCCATATGAGAAGCAGGAGAAGTACCTAGAAAAGGGGTGAGTACTGAGCAAGCTGCATTGTTCCCTCTCAGGGAAGTCCTGGGTGGAGGGGAGCAAAGGGAAAAGAAATTGGGGCAACTGTAACAGCATAATCAATAAAATATACTTAAAAATAAAAAATGTAAAAAAGAAGTATGACATATACAGGCAAGGTTATTCTGAAACAATTTTTCAAAAGTAGAATAAGGTAGGAGTAATCACTTTATCTGATGTGACATCTTACCATGTCTGAGACCCACCATCCTGCTGCTGCACTGCCGATCCTCCATTAAGGATAAAGGCTGGTGGCAGTGATCACAGCCAATCTTTGCAGCTGACTGGCCTGGGTGGATCCCTCCCACTGATCTGCCAACAGTAACCTAGGCCCAACTACAAGAGGAGGGTGTACTCAGACCACATGAAGGGCACTCCTCAAGTACCTAGCCTGGGTGGTATGGGAGGCTATGCCACTAGACCCTAAAGAACACCTATTCCATTAGACCATACTACCAAGACACAGAGTCAAAGCAGCTCTGCCTAATACATAAAAATAAACACAAGGAGGCTGCCAAAACAAGGAGACAAACAAACATGGCCCAAATGAAAGAACAGACCAAATTCCAGAAAAAGAGCTAAAGGAAATGGAGATTAGCAATCTATCAGATGCAGAGTTCAAAACACCAGTTACAAGAATGCTCAAGGAACTTAGTGAGGCCCTTAACAGCATAAAAAAGATCCGGTGAGACATGAAGGATACACTAATTGAAATAAAGAACAACTTATAGGGAAACAACAGTAGAGTGGATGAAAGTGAGAATCAAATCAATTATTTGCAATGTAAAGACGCTAAAAACAACAAATCAGAACAAGAGGGAAAAAAATCCAAAACCAACAACAGTACAGTATAAGCAGCCTGTGGGACAACTTCAAGAGGTCCAACATTCGCATCATAGAGGCGCCAGAGGAGAAGAAAGAGCAAGAACTTGGAAATATATTTGAAAAAAAGAATGAAAGAAGACTTCCCTAACTTGGTGAAGGAAACAGACATACAAGTTCAGGAAGCACAGAGAGTCCCAAACAAGATGGATGCAAAGAGGCCCTCTCTAAGTCAGTCACATTATAATTAAAATACCAAAGATGTAAAAATAAAGAGGATCTTAAAAGCAGCAAGAGAAAAAAAGAGTTACCTACAGGGGAGTTCCCATAAGACTGTCAGCCAATTTCTCACAAGAAACTTTGCAATCTAGAGGAGATGGGCAAAAAAAATATTCTAAGTCATGAGAAGCAGGGATCTACAGCCAAGACTGTTCTACGAAGCAAAGCTATCCTTTAGAATTGAAGGGCAGATAAAGAGCTTCCCCAACAAGAAAACAACTAAAGGAGTGCATCACCAAATCATTAATATATGAAATGTTAAAGGGACTTATTAAGAAAAAGATCAAAATGGCTAAAAATATGTATCTATCAACAATTAAATCTGAAAAACCAACTAAGCAAATAAGAAAAGAAACAGAATTATGAATACAGAGAGCATTTTCATGATTGCCAGATGGGAGGGAGGTGTCCGGGAATGGGTGAAGAGGTAAGAAGAGAGGATTAAGAGGTATAAATAGGTAGTGGCAGAATAGCTATGGGGATGTACAGTACAGTATGGGAAGTGAAGTAGCCAAAGAACTTATACACATGACCCATGGACATGAACAATTGGGGGGTAGGGGGATTGACTTAGGAAGTGGGGCTACTGGGTGGAGGGGGACAAAGGAGGAAAAATCAGGACCACTGTAATAGCGTAATCAATAAAATATATATTTTTTAAAAGACCGAATTCAAATAAAAGATTTATGAAACTTTGGAGGTTGTAAAACTAAAAAAAGCAAGTTCAGCATCATTAGTCTTTAAGGAAATGAAAATCAAAATTAACATGTGGTATCACCCACTACATGCCTATCAGACAGGCAAAATTTAAGACAAACTGACAATACGAGATGCTGATAAGGGTGTGGAGGAACTGGATTTCTCACACATTGCAGGTGGAAATGTAACCTAGTGTAGCTATTTTGGAAACAATTGGGCAATTTCTTATGAAATTAAACATACATTTACTATACATTCTAACAATCACACTCCTGATCATTTATCTTAGAGAAATGAAGAGTGATGTTCACATAAAAACCTGTATGTAAATATTCGTGGCAACTTTATTTGTAATAGCTCAAACTCAGGCTTTACGGTAAATGGATAAACTATGGTACATTCAAACAATACAGTATTAATTAGCAATAAAAGGAATAAATTATTGAAACACACAGCAATTTAGGTGGATCACAAAAACATCATGCTGAGTGACAAAAGCCAATCTTAAAAGGTTACACACTATACGATTCCATTTCAAAATGACAAACATACAGAGGTCAACAGATGCCCAGGATTAGGAAGGAGGCAAGCATGAAACTATAAAGGGGTAGCACCACTAGGAAGTATCTTCATGCTCCTAAGACAGTTCTGTATCTTGACTGTGGTAGTTACATAAATCTATACATATGATTAAAGTCTACAGAACATATATATACAAATAAATGCATGTAAAGTTGGCAAAATTCAAATAATCTCTATAGTTCAGTTAACAGCATTTTACCAATGTAAATTTTCTGGTTTTAATAATGCTCTATAGGTATGCATTATGTTGCCTTTGAAGAAAGCTCAATAATGGGCACAAAAAACATCATTGTATATTTTTGTAACTTCTTGTAAATCTATAATTGTTTCAGCATAGAAAGATAAACCCAAAAATTCTGTTCAACAAAAAGCCATAATAAAATTTTAAACAAGGTTTGAAAAAATAAAACAGTTGAGAAAAAGTAAAACCTTAATAAATACAAAGCTTTTATATGTATACCAATATGGAGATAATAATGAGCAAAAGATATAAACAGACAACAAACAAAAGAATAAAACTGACTAAAAAGAAAAAAGACTCAATGTCACTAGTATTAAAATTTTTTCAACATAAGAAAGATATATTTAGCACCTATCAAATTGGCAAAAATTATCAGTACCCAAGGTTAGCAAGAAAAGGAAAAACAGGCACTCCCAAATACTGTAATAAAAATTAAAAATGTGAAAACATTCTCAAAAGAAAATATGCATATCCTTATTCCCCAGAATACAACATCTAGAAATTTATTTTAAGGAAATAAACAAGTGTGCAATGACATACATGTACATTTCTTCATCACAGTATTTTCTACACAATGAAGAACCTAAAGGGAAAATGTCCAATAAAAGGGGATAATAAAATATATTATGGTAAACCATGCAATGCAATACCACGCAGCTCTTAAAAATTACTTTTAATATTAAAAGCAATTCTCTATACACTGCTAGGCAAGAAAAATTAAAAACAAAAACACACACATGGGACAAACTCATTTTCATAGTCTTACAGCCTAGATACTAAAATATTAATATTAACTATCTCTAAGTGGTAAGAGTATGGGTACTTTAAAAATAAATTTACGTATTATCTAACAGAGACATGTTTTACATAATTCTATATGATTTTTTAAAATATTTTTCCTTTTTTTTATTCATTATTTTTAGAGAGAAGTGAAGGGAGGGAGGCAGAGAGGGAGAGAGGCATCAATGTATGGTTGCCTTTCACCTGCCTTCAGCTACGGACCTGGCTGGAGACCTGGCTTGCAACCTGGTTATGTGCCCTGGCTAGGGAATCAAACCAGAGACCTTTGGGTTGGCAGGTTGGTGCCTTACCCACTGTGCCACCAGCCAGGGCTCTATATGATTTTTTAAAAATCAAATAATACACTCTAACAAAGGCTCTTTTCAATTAGAGATTTGTATAAATTATAATGCTAAAAACCCTACTTGATTTTTTAGTTTCACAGAAAATATAAAATATTGTATCTCTGCATGATATAATATTTACTTTTTCTTTATGATTTCTCCAGGTTCCTGAAAATATGTCATAATTTCTAGTTCAAAAACAAACAAAAGTTGACCAGATTAGCTATAAAAAAATAATTCATGCACTTCCAAGGACTATGTGTGCCCATCTACCATGAAGCTTACAGACTCTACATCTCTATTTATATCTAATTATGAGCTGCAATGAGTATAAATTTAAGTATTTCTAAATAGATAATTTATTAATATATACTAATAGGTATACTCCACAATAAGTACAGTAAGGGAAAGATGGACAGAAAAAAGAGGTAAGAGAATACAATGAGAAGAATGATAATATTTTCCTTAACATAACCTTGAGAAAACAGAATCACTTTAGCCCTGAGGCTAATACTGGAAAGATTTTCCTCTTAAGAATAGTAACATATCAAGATCAGAATCTGAAAGCTTATTTGATGCTCTGGAGTTACCAAAGCTTATAGTGCAGCTGAAAGTGAAGGTTTCTCTAGAGAAGACATGTGGCTTCTTTGTGTGTGTTATTTCCCTCAGTTAAGCTGCTTGAAATGTGCAGGGTTAAAAATAAAACACTGCTGTTTTCACAGTGAATATACTGAATGGCATCCCCTCTATGCCCTTTCAGCATTTAAAAACTTTGTTTCTGGCCCTGACTGGTGGCACAGTGGATAAGGCGCCGGCCTGCAAACCCAAAGGTCACTGGTTCAATTCCCTAGTCAGGGCACGTAACCAGGTTGCAAGCCAGGTCTCCTCCAGCCAGGTCTGTAGCTGGAGGCAGGTGAAAGGCAACCATACATTGATGTCTCTCTCCCTCTCTGCCTCCCTCCTTTCCCCTCTCTCTGAAAATAATAAAATAAAATCTTTAAAAATAAGTTTAAAAATTTTTTGTTTTTGTGTTATAGGACAGAATTAAGGTGGCTTACAATATGCTGAAGTCATCAAGAGGTTTTCTCAAGCTCATTAAAATTAAAATTCTCCCACATGGTTCACTACTGATTTTGGCTCACAATTAACATGATACTAACTCTTCTCTTCCTGACTTCTATATTTGGCATTCCAGTTAAAGGAAAGGACAGAAATAACTTCTTCCTATTTCTATCTATCCAAATTCTACCCATTCTTCAAAATTCTTCCTGTAAGAAGCCCTCTAGTTAAGCCAGTCCATAGTCGTCTACTCCTGCTCTGAACTAAAATAACACTTAACTAAACCCTTCATTTGGCAATTACTAACAATTATGATCAAATTGTTTTTATCTTCATCATTAAACTTCATTTGTTTACATCTAATTTCCTCAAGAATAAGCTTTCTGAATAAAGGAACCTTTTTACCTCAACATAACACTCATTGTGTTGTTCTACCACACAGTAGATAGCCAATAAATACTGGCTAACCGCCACACAGATATACCTTTTAATTTTCCTCCTTAATAGATACTAACTTTTTTTCAACACTACCCTCCATGTTACTTACAGGGACAGAACTACAAAGCAGAGCATGAAGATGGGAGCTTTGAAGGGCATTGTTTTCTCTGTCTCCCTGAAGCAAAACTCATTTAAACATGTGAAATGGAAACACAACTAAATTTTTACCTTCGGGCACACGTCTTTCAGAATAAAACAGCCATCACTAAAGAAATAAACTACCTTTATTGGAGAATATGCCAAGGGAATACCCAAGAGAATATCCCTTATGCACTAACGGACTTTTTTCCTCTTAAAGCAAAGGAACAACTCAGTCCCCAACATGCCCAAACTTCGCATTCATGATTTATGAAAGCTTCATGAATTCAAAGATATTTTTACCAATTATATGAATTCTATCTATTCAAGTGAAATTTTCAGTGCCAGAAATGTTTTATGATTAGGGGTCCATTCTTTTAAGAATATTTACCCAGCCTAAATAACTCCAGGTGTTTTGCTTTGTTTTTTGGTTAAGGAGGACAGGAGGACAGAAATAAAAATGAGGACCCTCTCAATTAGAAGTGTTTGCTGTTCCATCCTGAGCCCTTTCTTATATTTCTGCTTGGAAATTCCAGAATGTAAACTATGACACACATGCGTAATGCCAAAACATGACGATAGTGATAGGATGTTTATTTTTAAAAATGGTTTGTGGACAGCTTCCATCTAAATTATTTTTTAAAAATCACAATCATATAAAAGAATGGCTTCCCACATTTGTAATTAACTTGCCAATATGAAGCACTATTTGTATACAGTTGTTTTTGATACAGTAGCAAATTATGAAATGACAAATTCTACATATTTTTTGCAAAAGTTGTGCACCTGCTGAATAAAATTTGTTCTCAAATTGTCTCAATCTATAATGTCTTAAAAGTTAATGTGTCTTTATATATTAGATGTCAAAAATTTATGAAACATACTGATCATTCACTGCTGCATTGCATGGACTCATAACAAAATTTGATGTTGCTCTTCCCTCAGTATTCAGGTGTATGCTAACTGCATGGAAGATTTTTAAATAAAAGGATGCAATAGCATCGTGTGAGAACAATTGCGAACAAGTGTTATATCTAGGAAAAATGTCTCTGCCTAATTTTAATCAATTCTGCTATACTTTGGGTACAATATTTTTTCTGTCTTCAGAAAGAGTTGATCACTTCCTTCAACCATGATATTCTATGCTATGAAAAATAATAACTAAGGTAAACACCATTATCTAATTAAAGTAACAACTAAAGCAAAGGCAGAAAAGGGCAAATTCCCCTGGTTAGGAAAAGTTTCATTCCCTTCAATTCAATTTTGTGAGTACCTACTAAAGGCTTTCTATGTACGTGTCAAGTATATGCTATGCTCAGCAGTAGGAATATAAAAACAAAAATTATCTCTTTGATAAAAAATTTTCAATCTTAGAAATACTTATACCTCAATCAGAGATCCAAAATAACAGATTCAAATGGGCCAACTAATTCAGGAAGTGGCCAGCTATAACTGAAGCATCTCAAATAGTGAACTAGAGAAAATATGACCAATCTTTTCTTCCCTCAGCTTTATTAAGGAATAATTAACAGATATAATTTTTGTATATATTTAAAGTGTATAACACATACTCAGTCTGGAGCAGACAATCACCACTTGACCAAGGCCATGGAGAATGTAAGTTCAATGGTGTCTGTCATATCCTCTGATTTTTTGAATAGGCAAAGTTAGAGGAATGAGGAATTTAATCTGAAGAAATCAGAAAATGCTTAGTAAAAGATCTCACTGTTGAGTCCTAAATGTGAAGCAATGGTTACTAGGTATGAATGTAGATGGTATACTTCCTGTGGCCATAGCTTAGAGTGGAAAATGGGCAGTGACATAAATGCCTAGAGAGGAAGGAAGGGATGTTTTGCCATGTGCAGGACAAACAATATCCTCAGAAGATAGGAAGCTACTGAAGAGTCTATGACTCCACATCATAGAAAGGTAGAATTTATCTATCACCAGGGAACTGAACTAAAGTGTCACTCAGTGGTATTTCAAGATTTGTAACACATCCACAGCAGCCAACTTTATTCATATTTTGAGCCCCTTTCATTATATTAAACCATTTCAGCTTCAAAAGTTCTAAAATCTAATTAAAGGCTATATGTTAACCAGAAATCTCCTCTTTGCCCTTTTAACCCATTAGTCATCCCCCTTGAACCATTAGTCAAGCCTATTTTAATTGCAATTCATCAATGAAAATATAGTCAATTCTAGTCCATAATCCATACTTGGCTTCAGAAATTATGCTTGTTTTTGCCAAAGACATTCCCCATTCTCCAGTTATGAAGGGGGAAAGGAAGCCATATTGTTAACTTAGGCCTTTCATTCAAGCCTAGTAATAAGATCAGTATTATCCCCAGATGGGTTTTATTAATTCTTATTTTCACTAATGAAAAAACAAGCTCAGAGTAGTTAATTTGCCCAAACAGAAGCTAGTAAATGACATAACCCAGGTCTGAATAGGGCAGTCTGCTTCCAAAACTATGTTCTTTCCACTGTGCAACACAGATTCGACACCTACTATTTCTTTTTCCTTTTTTATAATATTTATTTATTTATTTATTTATTTATTTATTTATTTATTTTTAGAGGCGGGGAAAGGAAGGGAGAAAGAGAGGGAGAGAAACATCAATGTGTGGTTGCCCCTTGCATGCCAACTGGGGACCTGGCCAGCATGCCAGGTATGTGCCCTGGCTGGGAATCAGGCCAGCGACCCCTTAGTTCACAGGCTGGAGCTCAATCCATTGAATCACACCAGCCAGGGCAACAACTAGTATTTCTAACAGTAAGTCATAATACTACACTTCTATTTAATTTGTACAGTGTAGCATATCTTTCAAATAATTCTCATCTCTAATATTTCTGTGAGTTCTTAAAACTAATCTCTAAGCAAACTTAGGCAAAAAAAAAAAACAAACCCAGCAACAACAACAACAAAAAAAAAAACACGTAAGATCACAGAGAAATATTTATTGGCAGCAACTATGTTTATTGAGCACTTAAACTAAGCATTTTACAGTGTGCTGTTTCATTGCCTCACTGCAATCCCGTGGTACAGAAATAATAACAATTTAATCTGTTTTACAGGTGAAGCAACAAGGCTCCAGGATTTCTGTATTCACACCTCTAGGAAATGAAAGCGCTGGAACTCTAATTCAGGTAGGTACTGGTAAACTCACAAGCTGGAACTCTAATTCAGGTAGGTACTGGTAAACTCACAAGCCCATGCTCTTATCTACAACGTCACCCACTACTGCCTCCCTATATTGCAGCGCTCTTTATAGGCTATCGTGTGATTAAGTTAAACTAGAATTGGTTGGAATTCCAAGTGAAAGTTAAAATTGGTCTGTATTTCTCAACTCACCATTAAATGAAAGTGGTAGGAGTGGCAAACAGGTATCAAGATAATCCCTCCCATGACTTAAAAAGAAAATTTTCATTGGAAAAGTGACACAGGTAAGTCAGAACCGCAATATTTTGGGGGGGGGGGGGAATTAAATCATCTAGCTTCTACTATTATCTTCTATAGGGCAAGAGACATCTTGATCATTTAATAAATGAACCCACTATTCTAACATACATTCAAAATCAAATACATTTTTTAAAACTCAGTCTATGAAACAGTAAAATATCACCTAAAATGGAAAAACCCCACCCATTTTTTCCCCTAAGTTAACCAAGTATATTCATAGTATTTTTAAAGTTAGGTTAAATGCTGGGGCTCGCACCAAATTCTAGATGTTTATTTCTGAAGCTCCTTTCTATGTACTAAAAATTGTACCATGCATATTCTATTGTCATATATTCATACTTGTTTTAATCATGGATACTACATAATAGAAAGTATGTGAGAAAAGAAATACTTAAAAATAATCACACTACATAAAGATGTTTTGAATGAGTATTTTATATATACTATAACATTAGTCCTGTGAAAATAAATGGCATTCCTTTAAATACAGAATGACATAAAAGAAATAGCCTAAATGCTCAACATCACTAGCCATCAGAGAGATGCAAATTAAAACCACAATAAGATACCACCTCACACCTGTCAGAATGGCAATCATCAACAAATCAACAAACAACAAGTGTTGGCAAGGATGCGGGGCAAAGGAAACCCTCATACACTGTTGGTGGGAATGCAGGCTTGTGCAGCCGCTATGGAAAATAGTATGGGGTTTCCTTAAAAAACTAAAAATGGAACTGCCTTTTGATCCAGCGATTCCACTACTAGGACTATACCCAAAGAATCCTGAAACACCAATTCATAAGAACCTATGTACACCTATGTTCATAGCAGCACTATTTATAATAGCCAAGTGCTGGAAATAGCCTAAGTGTCCATCAGCGGATGATTGGATCAAAAAACTTTGGTACATTTACACAGTGGAATTCTATATAGCAGAATGAAAGAAGGAACTCCTACTCTTTGCAACAACATGGATGGAACTGGAGAGTATTATGCTTAGTGAAATAAGCCAGTCGGTGAAGGACAAATACCATATGATCTCACCCATTACAGGACAATAATGAACAAAACTAACAACAAGCAAAACAGAACCAAATATATGAATACAATGAATAGGTCTTCAGTGGTCAGGGGGAAGGGGGTTGGGGGGAGGGGGTAGGAAGAGGCAAGGAAGGGGAGCAGTTTAGACAAGAACCTAGTATAAAGGAACCATGGACATGGACAACAGGTGGGATTGACTTGGGGGGGGAATGGGTGGGTGGGGAGGGGGATAGAGGGGAGCAAAAAGGGGATGGATGTAATACAACAATAAAATTAAATTAAAAAAAAAAGAAAAGAAATAGTCTAAACTTAAGTGTTGAAAAAGCAGAAAATTCAGAAAGTCATTTCGTTCTAAGGATAAAATAAATTTCATCAATCATTTAATATACAAAAAGCACCCATCACAAAGCCCTATAATTATTAAACATCATAAAGAATATATTCATGTAATTATTAATGTTTAAAAATTAAAAACACTACTAAGTTTTTAGGGTATGCTATAATATTCATTAGACCTATTCCTAGCTTCACAATTCTGAAAATATAACCAATTCAGTTTGTTAAAAAAAAAATCTCTGGAGCAGATGAAATACCTTTCCAAGAAGCGCTGAGAGAATGATAATTTAAGGCTATTTTTAAATATTTGTTAAAATGAAGTTTCAGTACAAGAAAATAGGGGGAAAATGGAAGCCTTTGAGAAGCTTCTCTGGTGAGTCACAGGAAGAAAAAAGCAAATCCAGCTGTACTACGTACACTAAAGATTTGTATCTGGAACTTCAAATAAGTATGAAGTCAGAAACAGTTATCTGAATAGTTAACATCTAGTACCCATTTTTGAAACCTACTCTAGAGTAACTATTTTTGGAAAAACATTCAATGAATTCTTTTAAACCACAGCACAGATGAATATTCTTTAACTAAAAGGCTTACAAGATGTTTAAAACACACATGAGAAAATTCTGAATCCTACAGAAGAATAAAGAAGGGGCAATTATAAAATATGTAGCAATTTTCAACTGGTGTGCCACAGAATTCCTCAAACATGCAATACCAGACTATTTAGTTAGAGGCATTGTCCCCTTTTCCCTTAGACTATCAGGTTTAAAAACAACAACAGCCAATACAATAATAGTTGTCTGGTATGAATGTCCTGTCTCAAACCATAAATATTTAAGTCATATAATAGAGTTGTATCTTATTGGTCACATCACATAATAAGGTTGCATCTGATTGGTTTATTCCTGGCATCAAAAATCTTTATATACAAGTATAAGCATCTGGTTTTTTAAAAGTCACTTTGGAGTGAAAAGGGATAGGTAATTACTGTGATTTCTTGGTAAATCAATCAAAATTATACTTTTTTATCAAATCAGAAAAAAAAATTTTTTTGGTGTGCCACAGGATTTCAGTAACTGGTTTATGTGTGCCATGAAATGAAAATGTTTGAAAATTGCCAGAACACAGTATCAAGGAAAAGCAGTTAGAAATACAAGTAATAAGTACTACAAGAAGAGAGATGTGGGTGTCTGAATCCTAATTTGTTAGAATCTAAGCACAAAGAATTAAGTACTACAGCACTTAAAAACCCAGCTATCTTTATGAATAGGCTCAGGATTAAGAGGACAGATCAGTGTTCCTCAACCATGATTAATATATGGACCATTTTTTTTTTAAAAGGTTTTATTAATTACTTTCAAAGAGAAGGGCAGGGAGGGAGGAAGAAAGGGAGAGAAACATCAATGCATAGGTGGCCTTTCACCTGCCCCCAGCCACAGACCTGACTGGAGACCTGGCCTGCAACCTGGTCACATGCCCAACTAGAAATCGGACCGGAGACCTTTAGGGTTTGCCCTAAAGCACCTATCCATTGGGCCACCAGCCAGGGTGGAACATTTTTTTTAAATAAAGATTTTATTTTATTATTTTTAGAGAGAGGGGAAGAGAGAGAGAGAGAGGCAGAGAGGGAGACAGACATCAATGTATGGTTGCCTTTCACCTGCCTCCAACTATGGAACTGGCTGGAGGCCTTGCTTGCAACCTGGTTAACTTCCCTGGCTGGGGAATCGAACCAGTGACCTTTGGGTTTGAAGGTCAGTGCCTTATCCACTGTGCCACCAGCCAGGGCTAGAACATTTTTAAAGAATAAAAGTTCAGTCATCTAGTAATACCTTAAATTATTTTTATTAAAATTTTATCTCATCCCTGGCTGGTAGCACAGTGGATAAGGTGCTGGCCTGCAAACCTGAAAGTCGCTGGTTCGATTCCCAGCCAGGGCAACATAATCAGGTTGCAAGCCAGGTCTCCAGCCAGGTCTGTAGCTGGAGGCAGGTGAAAGGCAACTGTACATTGCTATCTCTATCTCTGTTTCTGCCTCTCTCCCTTCCCCTCTCTCTGAAAAATAAATAAAATCTTTAAAAAAAAGTGTACAATAAAATTTTATCTCAATATGTATGAATATAAAAATTATATGGTTATAGTTCTTATACAACTAAAATAAAATTACAAATTGAAAACAAATTTACTCACAGCAGAAAGAAAGAAGGAACTCCTACCCTTTGCAACAACATGGATGGATCTGGAGAGTATTATGCTTAGTGAAATAAGCCAGTCAGTGAAGGACAAATACCATATGATCTCACCCATTACAGGACAATAATGAACAAAACTAACAACAAGCAAAACAGAACCAAATATATGAATACAGTGAATAGGCCCTCAGTGGTCAGCGGGGAGGGAGTTGGGGGGAGGGGGGAGGCAGAGGCAAGGAAGGGGAGCAGCTTAGACAAGAACCTAGTATAAAGGAACCATGGACATGGACAACAACAGGTGGGACTGACTTTGGGGGAAATGGGAGGGGGACAAAGGGGAGCAAAAAGGGGATGGATGTAATACAACAACAATAAAATTTAAAAAAAAAGAAAACAAATTTACTCAAATTGGCATTAATTTACGACGACAGATGATGGTGCTTGACTGAAGCTAAATTGTCATAAAATGGTTCTGGCAATCTGGGTAGGTTCTCAGGGGTAGAGAAGCCTATGGTGAAGGTGCTATTCACCACTTTTGTCTAAACAAACCATATAAAACTTTTATTCATATAACATACTGCCCTTAGCATGTCTCCTGACCGGTCTCAGAAGATTCTCCACTCACTCTTTACACAAGAAATAGATTGGTAAGGGGCACACAACAATCATCACTAATCATGTTAGTGGCTTCAGGGCTAAGGATTCTGGAGGGACTACAACTGAAACGGACTCCCTGAACTCAGACAGCGATGGGAAGCCATGGGAGACCAGATCCAGCTGGTAGCAGCTGGTAGCAGTTAACTGCCAGATGCGAAGTGGCCATGGTGGCTCTAACAGGCAGCAAGGTGGATAAGGAGATGGTAGGTAATCTCAGGCTTTGTTGTCTATATTTAAGACCCAGGAATTCACATCAACAGGCATCCACTAAGATATGCTTTGATTTAAATAACCAAAAACAGCTTCAGGTCTAGTGAACAGAGACCTATCTGAGACCTCCAAAACCCAGAGTTCCTAAATGAAGAGGAGGCCAAACCTCTTGTGAAAGATTTTTTCCCCCTAAATGGACCTCTGGCCATTTACCCAGGTAATCATTAGCTGATGAAAGGAAAATACCCAAGCTTCTTGAGGACTGGTTTGGAGCAGGGATATGTGAATAGATATCTGGGAATAGGATCAGCATCTGAGAATATCTGCATTATACATGACTTCTCAACAAAACTACCACAATTGAGAAGAGGATCTTAATAAGCAGATGCACAGTTTAACTGTCATTTCAACTCAGCACTTGACAAAGCAGTGGTGATGGCAGGTAATGATGGCTATGCCTATGCTCAACAGAAGGGACTTCCCCCCACCAAGGCTAACCCAATGGCTGTCCCTGTTAAGTGTCCCAGTATGACATACTCCTTCAGAAAACCATTTCCCTCATAAGGAATAAACCCAGTGACATTTTTCACCCAGGAGAGGGACAATTTTAACTCTTCAGAAGAGATATTTATTTTGTAATTGGAAGTGATTTCCTGTCATACTTCTATCAACACTACAATCTATGGACTTCTTGTGTGCTAACGTGAGATCTTACTTGACAGTGCCTCTGATAAAGAAAATCACTTCCCAGCAAAAGTCAATTGACCAACAGCTTCTTCTAAACATGCATTTTTCCCATCATGCAGAAGCAGCCAGACCCACAAAATGGTAAAGTAGCCTATGACAACACAGACAAGGGTCCAGCTGGGTGTTACCATGTAGGAAACTGAGCTATTGCTGTGAAATGCAGTTAGCAGCTGATCCAACCCTCTCCTAGTTGAGTACTGGATGTGACATTTCTCACAACTACAACTAAAGACTTCTTAAATTTTGTTCCTGCCTCTGAGACTGGAAACTACTACTAAAAGTGTACCCAAGGAAAGCATATTTCCACCAAGAGACATAATATCTCTTGAAATGGAAGCTGAGATTGCAGAAATAACCCATATTTCTTATTTGGTGCTAAGATCAGATATTACTGATTATGACATAAAACTCAAAATAACAGGTTAAGCAATACAAAGTGTACTTCTTTCTCATGTAAAAGAAGTCTGGAGATGGGATAATCCAAAGCTGTGAAAGCTCCACAAAGGATACTATGTTCTTTCCTCCTCTCCCATCCACCACTTATAAGTTGTGGCACTCACCTTCTCGGTCAACAATGGCTTCTAGAGCTCTAAGACAGCACATCAGCATTCAAAGCCGCAGATTAAAAAAAGGCGCAGCCCTAGCTGGTAGCACAATGGATAAGGCGCCGGCCTGCGAACCTGAAGGTCTCAGGTTTGATTCCCCAGCCAGGGCACATAACAAGGTTGCAAACCAGGTCTCCAGTCAGGTCTGTGGCTGGAGGCAGGTGAAAGCAACCATACATTGATTCTCTCCCTCTCTGCCTCTCCCCCTTCCCCTCTTTCTAAAAATAATGAAAGAAAATCTTTAAAAAAAAAAAAAAAGGAGCAAAGAAGGGGAGGCCCCATCCCTTTAGGAGATGTTCCAGAAATTCCATATACTTCCACCAATATCCTTTTGGCCAGAAATTAAGTCACAAAGCCACACTTCTTTTCCAAGGTGGAAAATGATCATGGAAGTTGAGAAAGGCAACCAGCAATCTCTACTATGGTGTGTCAATAATTTTTGGTGTTTCCTCTGTCTTGATATTATTTCCTATAACTATACAGGTATAGCAATAGTGGGAAATTTTACCACTTAAGCCTACAGGGTGAAGAATATAAAAACTGGATTAGAGCCCGGACCAGTGTGGCCTGGTTAGTTGAGCATCATCCCACAAAGTAAAACATCATTGGTTTGATTTCTGGTCAGGGTACATTCCTGGGTTATAGGTTCGGTACCTGGTCAGGTACCTATGAGAGGTAATTGATCGCTGTTTCTCTCCCTCTTTTTCTCTCCCTTCCCCTGTGTCTAAAAATAAATAAAATCTTTTTAAAATTAGGATCATAATAAATTTAAAAGGAAATCAAACATGACTCAAGTCCTAGACTTGATAACAATTTCTCTCTTTGAAGAATTGGTATAATTTTAGTATAAGTGATTAATTACATTATTTTAGATGGGGGCATCTTTTAAAATGTCTATACAGTAAGAAAGTGGGGAAGAGGGGGCAGTAAATTCAAGCAAGGGGTATCCTGCCCAGAATCTTTTCCCATTTTGTCTCATAGAACATTTCATCACTTTTCCTTTAAGGATATTCCTTTCTCTTACTCTCTTTCTCTTATATAGTAGTTTACCCCCCAAGTGGTCAAACAAGTGGCCTATCAATCAGGCACAGCCAATCATACTATACCACTTGCCAGTAAAGGAACCTGTCTACACCAGGTACAAATAAGACATACCAAATAGCCCCTCTCCTGCAGGAATTTGAGCCTTGAAGAACCATGTAAGAATTAGAGGCAGCCAAAGCCAAAATTCCCTGACAACAGTGTTATATGGTAGTGGAATTATCTGTAAATTCCTGCTAATGATATCCTTTAGAGTTTCCCAGTTCCCATTCTTCTTTAGACCTGGTTTTTAAATTCCCCCTTCAAAATGGTTATCTACCTTTTCCTTCCAGTAAATTTACTATTTTTGCTTAAGTAATCTAAAGTCAACTTCTTTGCCTGCCACCAAATAACTGATATAATTCTATACCTGTTCCTAAGAGATCATAGGCCCTGCCCCCACCCCATGACTTTAAGTCTCTCCTTCCAACCCTTGCTCCTGTGTCTTCCTACCTTAGGGTCACTTGACCCCATTCCTAACTGCTTTTGGGGCATCTTCTCATGCTACAAGCAATTTATATTCAACAAATCTACAACATTTTCCCTTATTCAGCACTCAAACAAGCTCTTCTCTTCCTATATGCTATCAGTTAATAGCATCTCAACATAGTACTCGATTACTCAGCTTATTTTAAATATGTTCTCTTACTCTCAAAATTACTAAGTCTTGTCAACTCTTTGAAAATGTACCTTGAATCCATTATTTCCACTTTGTTTCCAGCACCACCACCCCACGTACATCTACTCAATGTTTGATAGTCAACTTGTCATCTCACTGACTTTACGGATTCATTAGTCCCCTGCCCACTAGACCACTCTATTCTGTGTGTCTCCATTTTGCTTAAAAACAGTTTTAGCCTAACATGTATAATACTTATTGCAATTATTGTTTTACATATCTATTTCCCTTACTGAATGTAAACCCTGATGAGGGGTCAGGGGGACGCAGTTCAGTGTCTGTACCCCCCAATAATAGGCACAGTACCTTGCCATTAGAGGACACAATTAAATAGCTGCTAAATGACGAATGAGCGGAAGAATGAAACTGGCCCTCTATCTTTGGTGACTAAAAAAAAAAATTAAAATTAACTTTTTCCATTATTCATGTTTTTTGTTAAATACCTCAACATAATTATACTAAATCCTTGTCTGTTAATTCCATCACCTCTGCTACGGATATGTTTCTACTGATTTTCCTCCTGGGTATGGGTAATAGTTTTCCTGCTTCTCAAAATGTACTATATTTTTAAAAGATTTTATTTATTATTTTTAGAGAGAGGGGAAGGGGGGGAGGCAGAGATGCAGAGAGACATCCTTGTATGGCTTTCACCTTCCTCCAGCTAAGGACCTGGCTGGACACCTGGCTTGCAACCTGGTTATGTGCCCTGGCTGGGAATTGAACCAGAGACCTTTGGGTTCACAGGCCAGTGCCTTAACCACTGTGCCACCAGCCAGGGTGCGAAATGTACTATAATATTTCTTATTAAATGTTAGATATTATATTTTATTGTTGAGTGTCTGGATTTTATAGCCTTCATTTAAAGACTTTTGGTATGCTACGGCTGGCAGTTCAATTACTTTTGGGTCAACTTAATCCTTTTGAGACTTGCTATTTAGTTTTGTTAGGGAGATTCTAGAATACAATGTACTTTTAAGAGTTTATTTAAAAGTATTGATTTATCCCCATTACTAAGATACAACTTTTCTGGGGTCACTAGAGTGCCTCATAGTTCTTTCTACACTATTCACTCAGAACTTGAATGTCTCCAAATTCTAAGAACTCTGAGAGTTGTACACCTAATATAAAGTTCCCCAGCCTTATGAAGTTCCATTCTATGCATGTGCTCTTTAGTTTTCAACAGACTCAAATGGGCATCTTAGGTTTCTGGAGCCTCTCTGCATACTACCTCCTCTTCTGTTCTCTTGCCCCACAATTTCCAGCTGCCTCAGCTTCTCCAAAATATGAGCTGTCTTCTGAATTCAGCAGTACCACCATCCTCTGCTTGAGTCTCCTCTCTCTGTGCTGATATTTGAAAAGTTCCCCTCAGCAGAACATCAGTGATAACCGTCCTCACCTCCTTTGTCTTCCCACCTATAGGAATCACAATCCTGTGCTGCCTGTACCCCATGTCTATACTCCAAGAATATAGTTGTTTCATATAGTTTATCCACTTTTCTATGTTTAAAGTGGAAGGCAAGTCTACCATTAGTTACTGTATCTTGGCAGAGGTAGACACATGCAGCCTATCCTTTTCATCTGATTCTCTCCTATGTTCAGCCTATACCAAATGACTACTTTCCTATACTTTGCTAAGCAATTCCTTATGCCTTAATTTTTGTCCCTGCCTGGGTCATTTCCTTCTTATTCAAAATTACCCAACTTTTATGTCATCTTACCTTTGAAAGTCTTCAATTTTCTCTAAAGGTTTTTTCTTCTTCTTTGTCTCTACAGCATATTGTTCACACATACTATAGCATGTATTTCAAGGTATCCTATTTGCATGCCTTCCCATTGAAATAACTTTAATAATAATAATTAATAATTGCTAACATCTAGTCTAAGCACTTTACCTTTGTTTTCCCATTTAATCTTCATAAATCCCTAAGATATAGGTACTATTACTCTCATTTTCAAATGAGGAAACTAAGGCACAGAAAGGTTAAGTAAGTTGCCTGAAATCACAGAGCTTGGTAGTTGTACAATCAGGATATGAATCTGAACAGTATGGTTTCAGAACTCATGCTCACTATACTGTCTCTCATGAATTGCTGACGAACAACTACAATCTTATTCTTGTTTGTACACCCCGTGCCCAGAGTACCTCAAATATTTGTGGAATGAATTAAAATTTATAATTTTCTCCTAGTCATCCAAGAAAAAGTCCTGCATAAGTAATGTAGGTTTTCCATCAGTAATTACAGAACTGAATCTAGAAAGGGTCTTTCATAAACATAGAGGAGACTAAAATTAAATTTCTAATAATAAATTCAAAGAGCTCTGAAGAATTTTACCATACAGAAAAGAATAATAAGGTCGTTTAAGTAGTCAAGTAACTGTAATAAACTCAGCCAGGAACAAAGTTTCTACCAAGGAATCAATCCCCTGTAAGAGAGAGACCAAATGTCTTCATTTGTCCCCAGTAAACACATACAAAGTTAATCTCATCTATCTGATTCTGAAATATAGATCAGTGTTTTGAAGGCAGAAGTAAAAATTACTTAAATAAAAATTTAATCCTAAGAACCAACTCTGTCAAGAGCAATCAATTAAAGCAAAGCCACATTGCTCAATAAAATCAGCAGTTTAAGCAACAAAAATTTAACTGTATATGAAAAGTATTAGTTACCACCTTTAAAACAATTGTCATCCATATGATTAAAAGGATTAATAAGTTCTTGACAGTAGATAGCATAGGAAGTGAATTTATAAAAAGCTAAAAGTATGTAAAAATAACAATTTATACAAAAATTTAAGTGATGAGAAATAAAAATATACATTTTGCACAAGTACATGTAATTAGCAAGAGGGTAATGAACCACAGGGTACAAGTTGTACTGGGAAGACATGGGGGTGGATGCATTGTCACTACCTTCAGCTCCTCCCACACTAACAATTTACATCACAAAGCTGGGCTTCTACCACATCCTACAAATACTACAATCCTGCCAGGAGAGGCCCACAATCCTTCATTCAAAGTCCCTGAAATCAAATGTCTTTTCAAATTAAAAATTTTTATTTTAGAAAGGTGATTTACCCAGCAGTCCTGCAGGATGAGGGGCAGCATTCTGTCATCAAACACATTAATATTCCTGCAATAAAATGCAAGAACATTCAACTTAAGTGGAATAAAGATTATAGATAATCTTATCTCAAGTCAGGTTTATGTGTCTCAAAACATTGTCTTCTGAGCTTTTAGGATTTTTAAATACTAGTAGGAAAAGGACTACAGACTTCTATCACCATATTGCATTCAATCTGCTCCCCTCCTCCTTGAGAAGTGACAACTGCTTCCCTACTTGACACATTCAATTACAACACTAATTTCTACACTCATCTAGAAATGGCAACACCTTTGGAAATCATTTGGTCAACTCACTTCATTGCTTGGGAAACTAAATCCAGAGAGGTGGAATAACCTCACACCCCTACTGATAGAGATGAAACCAAAACATCCCAGTGAGCTATCTCCCAAGCCCACTTATTGTTTGTTTGTTCACTTGTTTGTTCATTCCTTCATCTTGATTCAAAGTGATTTTTTTAAGCTTTCCAAAACAATAAAATAATTTGACTCACAAAAAAGTCGCAAAAATGGTATTAAAAGAGTCCTATGTATTCTTCATCCAGTTTTTACAATACATAGTTGAAGTACAATATAAAAGCAAAAGTTAACATGGGTAATTAGTGTTTACAAAACTAGAGGGCTTATCCCATTTTCAGCATTTTGGTTAAACTGCATTTATTTGTGCAATTCATTGTGCGTAGGTGTTCATAGTTCTAAACAACTTTTATCCCATGTATAGATTCATGTAACTACCTTCACGTCAAGATACCAAACTCTTCTACCACCACAAAACACCTGTTTGCATTTACATTCCCCCTGGTCCCCACACTGTCCCTGAGTATGGCAACTACTCATCAATTCTTCATTTTTATAGTTTTGTCACTTTAAGAATGCTGTATAAATAGAATCATACGAACTTTTGAGATTGAGTTTTCTTTGTGGTAAAATACACATAAAATTTACCATCTTGACCATTTTTAAGTATATTCACAATGTTGTACAGCCAATCTCCAGAACTTTTTCATCTTGTAAAACTGGAATTCCACACCGATTAAACAACAACTCCCTTCTTTCTTCCCCTTCCAGCCCCTGGCCACCACCATTTTACTTTCTCTGAATGTGGCTACTCTAAATACCCTATAAATGAAATTCTACAGTATTTGTTCTTTCGTGACTGGCTTATTTCACCTAGCATAATGTCTTCAAGATTCATCCATGTTGTAACATATGCCAGAATTTCCTTCTTTTTTGAGGTTGACTAATATTCCATTATATGTATATACATTTTGTTTATCCATTGATCTACTGCTGGACTTCTGGGTTGCTTCCACTTCTTGGCTATTATGAATAATTCTGCTATTAATATGGGTGAACAAATCTTTCTTCAAGACCCTACTTTCAATTCTTTTGGATATATATCCTGTTGGATATGACCATTTTATTTTTAATTTTTTGAGGAATGAGACTTTTTTCAAAGCATAATTCTTTTGAGATTCATTTAAATTGTGTGAATAGTTCATTTCTTTTCATTGTTGAGTAACTTGTCTTTGTATGAATTTGTTGAAAAGACTATTCTTCTTTCATTGAATTGCTTTCGAACCGCTGTAAAAAATCATTAGGTACATTTGTATTGATCAAGTTCTGGGTTCTCTATTCTGCTCCATTGATCTGTCTTTTTTATTCCTCTGTTAATACCACACTGCTTTGATCAATAACATTATACATTAGACTTAATATTAGGTAAAATGATTCCTCTCATTTTCTTCTTTTTTAACATTGTTTTTGCTATTCTAGCTATATTCACTCTTCTCATTTTACTTTATTCACTGCTTATCCTTGCTTTTAAGGTCCTCCCTTAAAAAGCCTGAGGAAGAAAGAAAAAATAATCATGAAGGGAAAATATGTCATATACTACCAGCATCACCCTAAAATTTTACCATGTAATTTCTACCCATCCATCTCAATGACATACCAATCTCTTCATAAAAGGTTCTTCACTATTCCAGGCCACTTTAGTATTTCTAAATGTAATAGCTAATATATCTCTACCACTCATTAGCCACAAGTCATTTACTTCTGTCAGATATTTGTAAATATAGGATGGGACAAAAGTAGGTTTACAGTTGTGAGTATGTGGGAGTTTATTCCGGTATTATTATTTGTAAATTATTATATTCTTTATCATACAAATGATTGTAAACCTACTTTTGCCCAACCCTGTATACTGGTATCCAACAAAATCTCTACTCATTAACGGACACCATATTTTATATTTCTTTATAATCCTCCATAAGCTTCAATAAACTAAATTAATTGAGAATTATTTTTCTAATTGGGGCCTATAATAGAGATCCTAAAAAATTTCCAATAAGGGTAAAAGAAACTGCTACATTGTTCCTAGTAATAAAATCATTATCTTACCAAATCACAATTTTAAATTTAATCTCATTTCTTCATTTTTTAAATTTTATTTAAAATCTGTACTGTTTTTCAACTACAGTTGATTCATTTTTTCCCCTATTGCTCTCCCATGCCCTGCCTCCTCACCTCCACTCCCACAGTCAATCCCCACTTTGTTGTCCATGTCCATGGGTCCTTTATACTTGTTCTTTGACAAGCCCTTCCTCTTCTTTCCCCTGTTATTCCCTCCCCCCCCCCACCTCACATTCAAGTGCTAATTGCTGGAAACAGTCTAAGTGCCATCAATAAGTGAACAGATAAAAAAACTGTAGTATATTTACACAATGAAATACTATAAAGCAGAAAGAAGGAGCTCCTACCTTTTGTGACAGCATGGATGGAACTGAAGAGTATTACACTAAGTGAAATGAGCCAGGTGGTGAAAGACAAATACCATATGATCTCACTTCTGTATTAAATTGTTAAAGTATATACTTCCAGGCTCTTTTCCCTTTTCCTGATGAGATGGCTTAGGTAAGAAAGAGAAGGTAGTAAATAATGAATTATGGTGATTTCCTTTTTTATTTTCTTGCTGTTTGCCAAAAATGTCATCATTCACCTAAACTTTAGGGCTATGAGATATGATTCATCCCTAACAAATTATATAAATCTACCCAAAAGTAAAACGACCAGATGGTCATTTTAGCTAATAATAGAAACTAAAAATGTAAAATGAGACTGTAAAAGAATTACCAAATCTGGTTTCTTTTCACCTCAACTATATCAACTATAAGGAATCTTTGTGTACTTTTATTAATATGCTGAAAGCATCTTCCTCCTTAATTATCAATGCTTTGATGACAAGATGTCAACAAAGTAAGGTGCACAGCATGTGATATAGCTGCCTAATCTAAGTTGTTAGCTATAATTTACAATAACCACAATCTGCCTACCCTTATGAATCAAATGCCTGCTTTTTTACTAAAACAGATATATATACAGTACATTGTGTATAAAGATACACAAGGTAGGGCAAAAGTAAGTTTACAGTTGTATGAAAAAGTTTTTTTCTGATATTATTTATAATTATTGCATTATTTTCTATATGAGCTGTAAACCATTTTTGCCCCACCCTGTATATAAACCTCCCCAAGAGTTTTTGCTCATCAGCTGCCTGTGAGCATAGACTTTAAATAATTTCCAACACACTATATAAGTAAATGTAATAAAACAACATGCAGATTAGTTTTCTTTTCTTTCAAAATAAAGTAAATCATAGATCTTACTACAACAACTTTGCTGAAACTTATTTTCTTCCTCTCCAATCCTTTCACTGTAGATGGAATTAGGTATGCAGGATGGAGTACAATCAGGAAAGTTTCAAAGTCATTAGTCTTACAATTTTTTATCTAGTGTGTTTCTGGTGGCCTCAGTAAGGAACTTCTCAAAGACCCCACCTTATAGTCTAAAGCTAACTAGATGAATTATAACTCTCAGAATGTACACATTATTCCACTACTTGGACTATACCCAAAGAATCCTGAAACACCAATTTATAAGAACCTATGCACACCTATGTTCATAGCGGCACTATTTACAATAGCCAAGTGCTGGAAACAGCCTAAGTGCCCATCAGTGGATGATTGGATCAAAAACTTTGGTACATTTATACAATGGAATTCTATATAGCAAAAAGAAAGAAGGAACTTGTACCCTTTGCAACAACATGGATGGAACTGGAAAGTATTATGCTTAGTGAAATAAGTCAGTCAGTGAAGGACAAATATCATATGATCTCACCCATTACGGGACAATAATGAGCAAAACTAACAACAAGCAAAACAGAACCAAGTATATGAATACAAGGAATAGGCCTTCAGTGGTCAGGGGAAAAGGGGTTGGGGGGAGGGGGGGAGGCAGAGGCAAAGAAGGGGAGCAGCTTAGACAAGAACCTAGTATAAAGGAACCATGGCCATGGACAACAGGTGGGATTGACTTTGGGGGGAATGGGTGGGTGGGGAGGAGGACAGAGGGGAGCAAAAAGGGGATGGATGTAATACAACAATAAAATTAAAAAAAAAAAAAAGAATGTACACATTAAAAAGGCTCTTATTAGTGCCTTTTTCCCCTCAATGCTTTATTATTAGAGAAACTACAATAAGCACAATGCAATATACAATACTGTTATAAGTCCCACTGCTAAGATTACTATTCTCAACACACAGACACACACCTCTATTTGATTAGCAAAAATTTAGAAACCTCATGGTTCCATTGTAAGAACATGGAGTAACCTAAGTTCAAAAACTACTCAAGAGAGTGAAAATGGTACAACCACTCTAGAAAACAATTTGTTATTACCTACTAGAGCTATGTACTCTCCTACCCACTCACTCAAGACAAGTATATCAAGCAACATGAGTAAGAATATTCACAGCAGTACTTTTCATAATACAAAAAAATACAAACAACCCAAAAGCTGACTGAAAGAAGACTGTGGTGTTATTCACAAAACAGGATTTTATACACCAGTGAAAAACTAATTAGGTACAGTTAAACTCAATATGGGTGAATCTTATAAACAATGATGAATTAAAAGAGCAAATCATAAAATGAATGACTATTTAAAAAAAGAGTAAATCATAACAGACTCTATGCAATAAACTACCATATTAATACATTTCAAAAAGGATAAAAAAATAAACATGTTATTACGTAAAGGAACACTCATGCATTTTTAAAAATGAAAAATAAACACAAAATGCAGTATATTTGGGGTCAGGAAGATGGATAGACCAGGGAATACTCAGCTTCAACAGAATTAGTAGTTGTTGCTCTCAAACTGGGTGATAAACTCATTACTTCCATTATTAAGCTTTAAAATAAGTGTGTGTTGGTGTGTGGAGTATCTATCATCTAGAATCTCTGCAGAACTAACATTCCTGCTATTGGACAAGTTAAGCCCATCATAAGGTAACATGCTTGATAACTAGGAATGACACCAAGAAAGGAAATCACTCTACTAGTGCTATGTGGTAACTTTTGTAGCAAGATACAAATTATAGCTGTCTCAAAAATTAAAGCAAAGAGGTGGGGAAAGGTAGTGGGAGTGGCTATGAAAGAGCAACTGGGGATCCTTGTAGTGATGAAATGTTCTGCATCTTAACTATATCAACATTGATATTCTGCTTGTGATATTGTACAATAGTGCAATATCACTATTACCACTGGGAAAAACTGGCTAAATGATACATTGAATTATCTGTATTATTTCTTCTAACAGCAAATGAATCTACAATGATCTTAAAAGTTTAATTGAAAAAAAAAACATAAAAAAGACAATTTCGTCCAGGGTTTCTCCACCTTGGTACTATTAGCATTGTGGGGCACATAATTCTCCATTGTTAGGGGCTGTCCTGGGCATAGCAGGGTGTCTAACAGCACCCCTGGCCACTATCCACTAAATGCCAGTAGCATATCTTGGTGTGACAACATCTCCATACTCTGCCAAATGCTCCCCATCAGACAAAACTGTCCCATTACAGAACCACTGCTCTAGTGAAAAAAACAAAGAGGAGCTGTGGAAATGTTCCTCAAGACTGAAGGAGACTATAGAGACATGACAACTAAGCGCAGTACCTGATCTTAGGCTGGATCCTATACTAGATGAAGAAAGAATGTGTTAACAAAGGACATTATTAGGTCAACTCACAAACCTGGAATATCAGAAATAGACTAATAAAGTACTGTATCAACATTAAATGTGACTAAGTTGATTAATGTAATTATGTCAATAACGTTCCTATGCTTAGGAAATGCTCAGTGAAGTATTTAGGAGTAAATGACCATGATGCATGTCAAATACCCTCAAATGTTTCAGAAAAATATACATGTGTATATTTATATTTTACATATACATGTAAACAATATTTGTGTGTGTACATATATATAGTATACATAAAATACATGAAATTGATTAAAGGGTATACAAGTGTCCATTGTACTATTTTTATTCTTGCAAGTTTTTGGCATGTTTCAAAGTATTTACAAATAAAAAGGTGTTTTTTTAAGTGGAAGCAAAAGTTGTGGTCCTTAAAGTCCTAAAGGCAGATTTCACAGTAGTCCTGCATAAGTGATAAAAATCCCAAGAGGATAATGACTACTAACTGGATAAACTCCCACTTCAAGCCTGGGACATTCATTGAAAAGAACTGTCTACCTTCAGCCTATCTCCCCCACACCCCATTCTTTCTAGAGGTGACCTCTTGAATAGTGTGGAGTCGAAAATGAATCCATCCCACTTTTTAAAGACCACTTTTAGCAAGTTACTCAAATCCACATCCCTATTCAATTCCTCCACAAACTACCGAGGCATCTTCACCCTCAATAATTAAGCAAAAACGCAAAAAGTGAACACGTGTTTCTCAAAAGAAAACCACTTATCCGCTCAATTGGGCAAATAAGAGGAAGAATGTGGAGGTGACTGGACTAGAGAAAACATCCAATGTCTAACAGGGTTGAGGAAAGGAAGAGGCAAAAATAAGTAAGCCAAAAAATCGGTCTGAGTGAGGCAGGAATGGAGTGTGGCCAGAAAAAAGTACTTAAGTGGGTGCGAGCGTGCCAGAGGGAAGGAAGTAGCTCACCTGGCTGTGGTAAGCAGAGGATGCTGAGTTCCCACCAGCTTCCGCACCTGCATAGCGATGTTGCTGAGCTCGTCACTCAGCAGGCAGCGGAGGCTCATGAAGGACGTGGGATAGCCCACGATCTTCTCCGCCTCTGACACCACCTGGTTCCAGTAGGCCGGGGACTTGGAGGACAGACCACGCCAGGAGCCCACCAAGGAGATGGTGCCGAGGGACCGGGGCCACCACAGGCGATGCGTGGTACCTGAGGCTAGGAGATGACGGGGCGAGCGCAAAAGTAGTTGCGGGAGGCTCATAGTTTAAGTCTGGGAGTGTCAGGGACTTCAGAGTGTCCGGACGTAGCGCAGGGAACCAAACCAGGAGCAGAGGCGTAACCTGCAGGGACTAGATAGAAAGAAGCGGCAGCTCCTGACTTTCAGAAGCTCGTGGGTTCCTGGACCTGTGATCAGAAATGAACTTTAACTGCAGCTTTCTGCAGCCCTGTCTCAATAGAGAACTGCCCTAAGGTTTGCACCCCCAGCAGCCAGCTGGGCTAGAAACCAAGAGTAATACCTAAGGGGGTGGGGGTGCCCGCCATACTTAGAGGAGGGGAATGCGGCCTGTCGTAAAGACGGAGGCGGGCTGGAGCCAAGACTGTGGTCTACTTTACGGCAGAGTCGTGAAAGCCCCAGGGGCGGGGCTCTGGAGGTGAATCCGGAAGATGAGGTTGGGTGAGTCTCAGCTCCTCCCACCTGCCCTCATCCGGACCTGCGGAAGTCCCGTGTGGTAGCAGTATTTGGGTGGACCCCGAATATTGTCCCAGCGCCTAACCCAGAGCGGGCACAGATAAACAGTTGTGTCATGAATGAGAGCCTCTTTTTGCGGCCCCCAGCCTGCCCAGAAGGATGTCAGTCACCTTCTCTGGAAAGCCTCCATCGCCAGCCCCTGGCCGTAGTCTTGGGCGGGCTGGATGGCGGCCTCCAGCACTGCGGGGCTTCAGGAACTGTGGCTCGTTGATGGGGGTACAGAGTTCATGCGTGAGCCTGGACTCTCGTACCATCAGTTCCCACCTAGGCGGAAGGTGGCGTGTCGCGGCCTAAGGGTTCTTTTTCCCAAAGAATGTCCTCTTTCTCCGAATCACTGGCCTCACTGAGCCTCATTTGACCCCTGTGTACAACTCAGGCGGAAGCAGCCCTACCGCCCTCAAGGGTGCGGAGAGAGACCTGTTTAGAAGGAAGCTCACCGTCCAGGATTGAAAACTACCTCTGACTCTAGTATTTTATTACAGCTCATATAGTCACTTAATCCTCAAAGCAACCCCATTACGTACTCACCGTTGGTGATCTTCATGATGCACATGAGGGAACTGAGGCACCGCCAAGTCCTATAAACTGCCTAAGGCCACACTAGGCAGGGAGGTGTACCCTGGTAATCTGGTTTCTAAATCCCTGCTCTTTAAGTACAGCATTACAGTTTCTCAAGATAAATTACCAACCATTCTTTTTTGTCATTGCTGTCAATGTGGTTATTATTTCCATAATGCTACCTATTCTTTATTCAAGTATGTAGCACTTTTTTCTTATCACCCCAAGCAAGTGTTAAAGCCCTTGTTTCATGCAGTTTTACACTCTTAAAATAAATTGCAAAACTCTTCAGCTTTCGAAATCCTTTCAAATTCATGATCGATACATATTAAATTAGCATCATGCATAATAGGAGACTAGACTTGGGCTACATTCAAAATTGTACTTTAAAAAAAGCAAACTAAAGAATAATTATTTGCTTTGCACAAAAAGATGCCTTTCCTCCGCAGAAGGGTTAGCCTCAGACTCCCTTTGAATGGCAAATTTCCCTCGTGATTTAAAAATCCTGTTTTATTGCCAAACATCCGAGTTAGGTGTAACTCATCAGGGGTTCATTTTATGAACAACTTATGCTCATAAGTTGTAAACGCAGTCTATGCCCACAAAATAAGTAAAGCAAACTGAAGTTCAAAAATAATTCCTTTGAAAGAGATAACAAACTCCTGGCAATAAAATTCAGGTCTGTTCTAGGTGAAAAAACAATGTGGAGAGTGAGATACCTTCCAAGGCCTGAGCTCCTGGGTTATCCAAGGTGAAAGAAGTCAGGAAAAATCAAGAGAGATAAAGGCTGAATGTGATATATTGTTCACCTGAGGCTGTTTCTTCAAATCATCTTAAGACTAACTTTTCATGCAAGTTCCGTAATACCAATTCACAGCATGTACTTTAATT
Source organism: Noctilio leporinus (assembly GCA_004026585.1). Classification (NCBI taxonomy): domain Eukaryota; kingdom Metazoa; phylum Chordata; class Mammalia; order Chiroptera; family Noctilionidae; genus Noctilio; species Noctilio leporinus. Next base: position 114,193 of record PVIW01000468.1, on the reverse strand, counting down.
TCTCTACAGAAGCCAAGTGCATTATTCTCTGGTCATATTCTACTAACCAAATTTTTTATTATTAATGGGACTTTGGGTTCCATTTATTTTATTTTATTTGTTTATTTTGGGGGGGTTCCATTTATTTTAAATAATTATCACTTTTCTTTATACTTACAGTTAAAAGGTTGCATTATGCCTAATGATAATCAGTTTTTAGAAGGCTAAGATGGTATTTTTCCTTTAACCTTCCAGATAAACATATGACTCCTTAGAGTCTTGGACTAAAGAGATTTCTGATTTGCTGGTGGCTTTCAGATGAGCAAGAAGAGGGAGTATCTGTGATTCTGCCCTTCCTCTGCCAATGACTAGTCATTTTGAGGATGTCTGTGAATGTGTGCATAAAGAAAATTTCTCAGTGTCAGCATTACTGGCATTTTGGACCAGATCATTATTTTCTGGGGTGGGGGGTGGGGGCGGCTGTCCTGTGCAAGGTAGGATGTTTAACAACATCCCTGGCCTCTACTCACTAGCCCTCTCCAAATTGTGACAACCAGACTTGTATCAGGACAGTGCCAAAATGTCCCCTGGGGGGCAGAATTATCCATGAGGATACAAGGAAATGGGGAAATGGGAGAAGCTAAAGAAAACAAATTTCCATCCTCGACATTTACTTTTATAAAGCAGCAAAAGAAAGGGTCCAGTGTGGGTAGCCATGCAGGTTAAAGAGTGGTCATTCCACCATCTGGAAACCTCAGACCATCATGGGGACATTTGGTTGGCACTGGGAATATTCCAAAGACAGCAAACTGACAAAGGATGTTCCCCCTCCACCTTTCTCAGGATCCTGAAGCTGGTGAAGTACTATTAGACTTCACTTCCCAGTCCTTTCTATTGACCTTAGAAAGAAGCGAGGTCATACTTTGTGTCCTTTTTTACACCCCTTGGCTGGAAACCTGAGCCAGCCTTTGGAAATACAGGCCTTAGCAAGGATGGTGAATGCTTTGGACTTTGGCATTTCCATGATTAGGTAAATGGAAATAGATAGAGGCACTGCTGCCACCCTCCTTCTATCACCCTCAACACAATCACTTACTGTTTATGCTGAGAGAGTTCTTCCAAAAGCAGATGAAAGCGTCCTGGTATATCCTGGGGCAGAACGATAGAAGGAGGTAAGTAATTAAATTAGCAAAAACCCAGAAGTTTGACCACCTGCTAGTTTGGCAAGCTGTGGAAAACAAGAAACACACATTACCAGTGAGAATGTGAAATAATGCACAGCACCTATGGAAAGGAATTGGGTAATACCTAGAAAATGGCATATATACTTACATTTTGACTCAGAAGTCTAAAAATATAAAATGACTTATGCACAAGGTTATTCATTGCAGTGTAATTTGTAATAACAAAAGATTGGAAACAAACCAAATAGATACAAGTAGGGGACTGGTTGAATAAACTGGGGTAGAACCATACTATGAAACTCTGAAAAAGAATGAGGACCATCTTTTTAAAATGATATGGAATAACCTCCAGAACATATAGTACAGAAAAAATAGTACAGAACAGTGTCATATTTTTTTTTAATATAAGATAGGTGAACTATAAATATATGTCTGTCTGGATAAAGTCCAGCCATTGTTACTATAGAGAATGTTTTTTGAGACATTCATGTACTGTGGAAGCCAATGAGGGTGAACTGGAATGTGTATGGGTGACGTGAACAATGCCAGTTTCACCATACTCAGTGGGATTGGTAGATATTGTTGAGTTGAACATGTGTACTGTGTGGCCATTGCATTCAAAATGACAGAGCAAGTAGAGCATCAACTCTGGCTTTAAGTTGAAACATTCCTCCACGAAACTATTGGGATGATTCAGAAGGCCATAGCCATGGGCCTTCTGTGATTGTCAGTGATTGTCAGCTTCATCACAGCAACATGCTTGTTCATGCATCACATCTCATGCAGAGGTTTTTGGCAAAACATCATATCATCCAAATGACTCAGTCCCCCTGTAGCCCAGAATTGATGCCCTTCAACTTCTGGCTTTTTCCAAAACTAAAATCACCTTTGATAGGGAAGAGATTTCAGACTGTTGATGAGGTTCAGGAAAATACAACAGGACTGCTGATGGCGATTGGGAGAACTGTGTGAGGTCCTAAGGTGCCTACTTTGAAGGGAACTGAGGTGTCATTGTCCTACATACAATGTTTCAAGTATCTTCTTCAGTAAATGTCTCTATTTTTCATATTATGTGGCTGGATTCTTTCTGGATAGACCTCATTTATTTGTATGTCTTTGGAATGGGAGGAAATACTTGGAGGGACAAGCATAGAAACACACTACTCTGAATATACCTTGACTATATAGTTTTGACTTTAAAATCACATATGTATTTTATATATTTAAAGTAATTTTAAATTCAAAAGAAAAATGTAATTCCTGAAATTTGAAAACAACTGAAGCAATTTTCCTAACTACATATATATTAAATTGGTGGCGTAACCACACCAAGTAAATAATTAAATGACTTTAGAAAATAGTGTTATCACTTTATTCAGTCAGTAATCTTTTTACTAGTAGAAATGTAGATATCACTACATTCAAATTATTCTTGTATATTATAAGAATGATGATTTTTAGAGTGAGTAGAATCCAGGTAATAGTAAAGGTGAATTGGAAATAATATGAACTTTTGATTTTTCCTTCTAAAAGATATGTTTCTTATATCCCAATTAAAAATAGTATACATTTATTGATGGAAAAAAGAAATACACTTGTTTGTCCCTTGAAAAGGCTTAGAAGTAATAGTAATCTTGTTGTAATCTCTAGTATTCATATTGTAATTTCAGTACATCATTCTTTATTCAGAGGAATGGAGCTCTTTGGAGAAATGGTACCTATCAAGTTTGGCACAAGAGCCGTACATGATGAGCCTGAAACAACCTGTGATGCCAGAAATCAAGGAAGTTGTTAAATCTAAAGTCTAATGGGATAGGTCAAAGAGACAAAGGGATTGCCATAAAGTAACTCCCACTGGCTGCAAAGGGGACAATCTGAGCATGAAAAAAGAGTAAGAACTACAACTGATTGAAATTTATTGATATATGGTTCATTCATAGATATAACTAGGGCAATACTCTGAATGTTTGCAACATAATGAAAGAACTCAGCATTTATCCTGCCTTTCCTGTATGAATTATATTTCGTGGTGTTTTAGCCAGGCTCACACTCTTGAAAGCTGAACCTGAGACAAGGGCTTACTTTTAGGCAGTTTATTTTGGACAGCCATCTCAGGAAACAGCAGTGAATGACGAGAGTGCAACAGGGAAAGTCAATACGAGGGTGTTCTCAAGTTAGTCATCACTGTGGGCAATAAGGCCTTGAGTCTTCTGGGACTCTTCGACTTGCCACGAGGAATATACTTCATAATTGTCAGCTTGATGCAAGAAAGGAACAGTTATTTACCAGCTCTCATCTCCCATTGCTCCAAATTTCCTGCTTGTGGCTCTAGACCCTGACACTTTCAAGCTGTCATGTAAGATGGAGTCAGAGGAACTCGGGCAAAACATGAGGTGTATGCAGTGTATTTGAGGAGAGGTGCTGTTGGGTTACACCTGCAGAGAGCAGGCTGCTTCAGCAATGACTGTAGTAAGTGGCAGCTGAGAGGATGTGAAATAGTGAACAAGCCTCTTTTAATGGAGTGACCAAACAGCCCAAGCTGATGAGAGAAAATTCTTCTGTGAAATAATTCCATTTAGTTAAAGAGAAAAAAGATAGAATTCACTATATTGTAGCTCCTTATGAAATAGTTGAATCGGGCAGCAGTGATCAATAGGTGAAACTCTGATTGGGAACTTTGCGATGGAGGCCTTGAACTGATATCACCTGTAACTATTAACCAAGCTCCACATCAATAGGAATGGGGAGTCCACACCAAGATGCCTCCTGATGTGTATTGTGAAGTACACACTACCACCTATGAACTATTTTTGCCAAAATGGCTAAATCTAAATTTCATCAGTCTAACTTCGAATTTTATAGAGAACAGAACCAGTGAAACAACTTCACAAAGGAGCAAAGAGACTGATCCAGCATATCAGATTATCTACAGGCCCACTGCTAGTTTTCTTCAACAGGATAAAGGAATAACATGGGAGTGAGTAAAGGACTTCTCAAGATTTAAAGATTTTGAGAGGCATGACAAACCAAGTGTAATATGTGGACCTTGCTTGGATCCTGATTCTAACAAACAACTGTAAAAGATAAATTGAGACAGTTATAGAAGTATGAATTACAGCTTTAATATATAAGATATTTATTGCAAAAGAATCATTTTCAATTTTATGTGTGGGTCTATAAAAATATCCATATTTTTAAAGCAATACATATTAAAGTGTATAGGAATAAAATAATATAATATTAGAGATTTGCTTTAAGACACTTCAGGAGGGAAAAAATAGATGAAGCAAGTATGTTAATAACTAGAAAGGTGTTGGTTCTGGATGATGAGTGTATAGAATTCATTATCCTATACTATCTTGTGTATGTTAGAATATTTTCATAATAAAAATTTTTAGAAGCAAATATTCTCATCCTCCCCCCCACTTTTTTTTTTTAGATTTTATTTCATTATTTTTTTAGAAAGCGGGGAAGGGAGAGAGGCAGAGAGGGAGAGAGACATCAATGTATGGTTGCCTTTCACCTGCCTCCAGACACAGACCTGACTGGAGACCTGGCTTGCAACCTGGTTATGTGCCCTGGCTGGGGAATCGAACCTGCGACCTTTGGGTTCACAGGCCAGCACCTTAACCGCTGTGCTACCAGCCAGGGCCTCATCCCCATTTTACAGATCGAAGGAAGTCAAATGACTTGCCCAAAGTCATAAAGCTGGAAAATGGTGGAGCTAGAATTAAATTCCAAACTCTTCTCAATTCTTGCCCTTACTCTTATTGTCTTCAGAACTGAGTGCACTTATTTTCCAACCTCAGGCACACATAATTGCTTCTGACACACTTTCATAATTGGTTCGTGCATTGTTCATTTTTGTTTTATGGGGTAGACAGCCTTCAATGGTGCTCAATGACCCCTGCCTTCTGATAGTCACACCCTGGGTGGTTCTCTTCCACACTGCCTCAAGATTGGTCTGTGCAATCAATTGCATCCACCAGAGGTGACGGTGTGTCACTTTATGATATTAGTTTTATAAAAGACATTGCAGCTTTCATCATAGGTTCTCTCTCTCTCTCTCTCGTACTTGATCTGAGAGAAGCCATGTCATGAGCAGTCCTATGGCGAGGCCCATGTGATAAGGAACTGAACCTCATGACAACAGCCAGGTGAATGACCCAGCTTGAAAGCGGATCCGCCAGCTCCTTTAGAGACTGCAGCTGTAACTCACAGCTGGGTTGTAGCTTCATGAGAGACCTCGAGCAAAAACCACTCAGCTGAGCTACACTCAGGTTCATGACCCTAGAAACTATGTGAAATAATTATTTATAGTTTTAAGTGGTTAAGTTACAGGGTGATTTGTAATGCTGCAATAGGTAATTAATATCATTACCTATTAATCTGTGTATAAAATCAAACATACAGTGAACCCGTCACCAATGCAAGAACTAGCATATTGACAATAACTTCTGTCTGCATAACCTTTCTTTTTCCCCTTCTTATTTCCTCAACCCCAAATTATCTTTATTATAATTCTTGTACTTATCATTGCCATGATTTTTCAAAAACATAGTTTAATAATATATGTATTTCTAAAGTATATTATTTAGTTATTTTTAACTTAAAAAAGAGTATACTATATGTGATTTTTCTGTGATCTTTTAAATTTACTCAACATTATTATTTTTGCTGAGAGTCACCCATATTAATGTATATAGTAGCGGCTTGTCTTTAGTTTTCTGGGTTTTTTAAAATTTTAATTTATTTTTAGAGAGAGAGGGAGGGAGGAAGAAAGGGAGGGAGAGAAACATCAATGTGTGGTTGCCTCTCATGCGCCCCCAACTGGGGACCCAGCCCACAGCCCAAACATGTGCCCTGACTGGGAATCCAACCAGGAACCCTTTGGTTTGCAGGCTGATGCTCAATCCACTGAGCCACACCAGCCAGGGCTGCTTTGACTGTTGTACAACAGCCATTGGGTGAATATACCACACTTTTATCTTTCTCCTGTCAATGGACATTTGGATAGCTTCCAGGTTTTTTTCTATTACAATTACATTACCATGAACAGATTTATAAATACCTCCAGGTTTACCGCAAGAGTTTATAGCTAGCACTGGAATTACTGGAATTACTACAACCCTACTTGGTTGTAGGGTATGTGAACCTTTAACTTTAACAGATAATGCCAAACAGCTTTTCAACATGGCTTCACATTTCCACCAGTCATGTAGAAGAAATTCTGTTGACCATACTCACTTAACACTTGATATTGTCAGACTTCTTAAAATTTCCAGCAAATGGGTGTAAAATGGAATTTCATTACAGTATGGATCTGCAATTCCTTCATCATTAGGAATGTTGCTAAATGTCCTTCCCGTTTGCAGATTAGCCCTCAAAGATGATATCGGAAAGTATACTCATATATGACTGTAATTCTTCATTGCACTTTTCTTTTGGGTTTAACTTTTAGGTAATCCCTTCTCAGATCCTTACTCCCCATGATCACAATAGTACTTTCTTGCCATTCCTTCTAATGCTCTCAGTGTTTGACCTTAAAACATCTGTAGTTAGGAGGGAAATGGACCAACATCTGCACTCCTTTTTTTCCTAGTTTCTCACCCTACAGGGCAACAAAGTAGAATTGACTAGCAATGATGCTAGTTAATTTCACACATGGATTAGCTCAATTAGAAGTTGGTACTTTTCATTTTAAAAAGACTCTTTCCATGAGACAATTTTCTTTCCATTTTTTTCAGGAACTTTGAATGCAAAAGAAAAACAAAAACAAAACTCTTCTGAGAAGATTTTTGACTTGAACACAGAGAGTGCTATAAAATAGTGGTTTGGGTTAGGTAGCTCTGTCTTGAATGATTACACATTTATAAAACAACAGTAGATGATCTGTTAGGTCCAGTTAAATATCAAAATGTTTTCATTCCATGAGTGAAAGTAACTAGTAGGTTAATATGGTTCATATGATTATTTTATTTTCTATGTCCCTTGTCTCTCACCCAACCAACCTGATTGGGTTGGCATTAACATAGGTTTGAACTTCAGCCCATGAGGAGGATTTCAAAGCAGGCCCTATTCTTCTTTTATTGTTTTGTTTTCCTCCGCATCCCTACATCAATACAGTGACTGCTGAAGAATAGACACCACACAATTTAGTTTTTTGGTCAGTTAAGTGAATAATGAATGTGTTCCCATCTTCACTCCACTATCCCACTCAAATTCAAAGTTAAGTTGCATTTTATTTATAAGATTAGGAAGCCCAAAGTAGAGAATTTTCTCCATCATTACAAGTTCAACTAGTACGTCGTTGCTATTTAAACATTTCTCATAAAGACTAAAAAGTCACCGTAATCCTATGAAGCCAGGGTTGAGAATCACTATTGCAGAAAAATTATAATCTAGTCTTTTTTGTTATTGTGATTTCTAGCTGGTTCTCTCTCTCCTTTCCTTCCTTAATTTTTTTAAAGAGAAATATCTAGATCAGACTTCATTCCCTAGGGTTCTGGGATAATTCTGGTAGGCTACTTTTGTTGACTAGAATACATACATAGGTAATATTGAGTATAAGAGAATCAGGATATACATACTGTATGTATAAAGTATTGCAACTTCAAATTACAAAATGTTAAGACATATTGTCAGTAACTGCTGCTCTATAGTGATAATATATTTACCCTGTATTACCTGAAAATATTTTTTCTGTACTGAAATGCAGTTTTCTTCTTAAAAAAAAAATGTTTCAGTCAGTAGCTATGTATCTATGGTGAACAATCAAATCAGTATGGTTAGTTAATTCTGAGAAGTTACTTTTAACAAATTTACTGAAAAACAGTCAAGCCATTCTTTTCATAAGTTCAATGACAAATTCAGTTAAATAAGTCAATTTGAAGTCCCATGTAAGCTCACACTAATTCATTTCTAAAAATACATATTAAAAGTCTCCTAAATTAAGTCTCTATATGCAAAATTTGTTATGATGCGGCCCATAGATTAAAAGGCCTTTAAAAACATTTTTTCCCAAATAAAGGCAATGTATATAAATGAGAGAAATAGATGTCATTATTAACTTTAGCAATATGAAAGCAGTGATATCAACTTACTAGGCTCAAAAAGAATTTGCAAAAATTGGGACAACTATAATAGCAAAATAAATAAAATATATTAAATAAATAAAATAAATAAAAAGAATTTGCTAAAGACCATCTGAAAACCAGGTGCTAAGAAAAAATCATGGAAGGTCATGTCCCAGAAGCTGATACACAGATAAGAGAGATGTCATTGTCAACTACTATAGTGTCTGAGCTGTTTTTCAAAGTTATTCTTGTTTAAATTAATCAGTAGGTTGCTGTTCATTGAAATCATGTCATAACTTAACATCTGTAATAAATATTGTTGAATATTATAGGGCTGGTATGACTATGTTGGGATAAATAATTTTGAAGTGCATGGCAAAATAAAAGAAACATTCTGATGTCAAAATGTTGCTTTATTTTTCTAAGAATGAAAGAGACAGGATCCCCAAGGCCTAAACAAAAAACAACTCTATGAAACACTCTTACCATGGTGATTAAGGGATCAGACACAAGCCAGATGCCTGCATCAGAATACAGCTTTGCTATTAATTAACTGAGAGTGCAACATTGGGCAAATTATGTAATTTATTCTCAGCACAGTGGTTTTCTTAGTTATAATAGGTAAAGAACAACAATATCTATATCAATGGGAACTTTTGAATATTAGCACAAATTCATAAACATAAAGTACTTCGATCAGCGCCTAGGACACAATAAGCTTATGATGTGAACCCCTCTTCATGCTTCAGTATTCAACCTTAACTCCTACTAACTTCAAATCAATAAAAAATATAAAGTGTGCTTGCTTCTTACATTTCTAGAGCAGCTGTTTTCAATTCCAGGATGAATCATACAATTTACCCACATAGTGTAAGCATATACATACATAAAAAAGACAATTGAAATGCTGTATTGCTTGTGAAAATGGTGGTGATGTTGTTTTAAGGATGTTTCAAGTTATATGGCTTAGAACTTATTTTACTTTAGGGAGACATCTATTCACTGTTCAAGACATCTTTTCATTTATTTTACTGTGGGTTTTTTTTGTGGTGTTTTTATAAGTTTTTCTTTTTATTATAGTTTTCAAACTACACAGAAGTAAAAACGTAAAATAATGAGCCCCTATGTACTTATCCAATATTGACTGTTATCAACATGTTGTACTGCCCTTCCCAACAATGCTAAAGCATTTTGAAGCAAATCCCAGATAGGATAAAACCCTGCTTATCAACATTTCAGAACTCATTTATAAGAAATAAATATTACTGTTAAAAAAGTTACCACAATACAATGGCACCTAACAAAATTAACAGTGTTCCTAATGTTCACATTGTTTCCACTTGTCTTTATACCTTGTTTAAGTCAAGATCCAAACAAGGTGAAATGGGTGGTTTAAGTTGTAACTATTTGGTTTTATATTTTGGAAGATGTTTCAGCTTTATACTTGTCCTAAAGGGAAACAAATAACCACGGCTGCCATCTGATATTTAAATCATTATAATAACAGAGTCACGAAGGCTAGAATGAGAAATGGGAGTCTCACAGTAGGTTTGTGTTTTACCTGTAACACTGATTTAAGGCTGTTTCATGGCATTAGATTCTTTGCTGCAATAGAAGGAAGAAAAATAATTCTCCTGCAGCACTTATGCTATAGGAAGCATATGGAGTTCAAAAACAGCCTGTCAGCTGCCGTTCCAAGACACCAAAACTGCATGAACTGAAGTCTACATTGGAAGTCCCGTGGGTATAGAACTCTGTCCTGCTTCTTATCTGTTGCAGATTCTCTCTTCTCTTCCTTAAAAATATTTCCGAAGGATTTGTTTGTGACATTTGAACCTTCATTCTTATATTTACAATCATGCCTCCGGTGTTTTTTCTTTCCATACAGTATTGCTTGTGTGCCTTTTATGGCTAGAGTGTAATGTTTTTATTGGGCTTCATTGTTTTTAATATATATTTAACATGACTGCCACTGAAGCTCCTAAATGTTTTCACAAAGAGATATTTTTTAGTGCTACTCATAATTTCCTTTATGGTTACTCATAATTATCAGAATAAATGAAATTTTCCTTTCAAAGTAGGTGGATAGGAAATAAGTAATGAAGATCTTATTTAAATAGATAAAATGTTAACATATTTGTATGGTATGAGGGGAATCTAAAAATAAATGAACCCACGTCCTTCTGTGGATTTTTACAATATAACCTCCTGCAACTATGAAAGCTAGTGAGAAAAATCTTTTTTATTGATTGGGATCTCAGAATAGTCCGTCTTTTGTCTTGCTTACTTCTTTTCCTCAGGTCCCATTTATTATTGCACAATTCCCATTGTCTCTGTATTTCTTTTTGTTATGCCATCTGGAGTCTGGTTTGTTAAAATCACAGAGGACATTAGTTAAGATCCTAGGCTCTGAAATAAGACAAGCTGGATTCAGATATTGGCTTTATCATGTCTTAGCTGCATGTCTTTGGGCACGTCACATAGCCTTTCTGTCTTTTGGCTTATTCATCCATAAAATAAGTGAAAAGACCTATATACCTCCCTAATTGTGTATTTGATTATATTAAGTCAATATTCAGTCCTCTCTCCCTTGGGATAGAGTATTTTCCTCTCTATCAATGTTGATCTTGGTCATGGAAAGTGGGTAGAAGTGACTGTGCCAGTTCCAAGCCTGGCATTCAGGTATTTTCACTTGCACACCTTCCATCACCATGAGAAGAACATGTCCCAGGTTGCTGTTCTTCCCAGAATAAGAATCATATGGAGCAAATCTAAACACTCCCACACCCACAGACACAACACAGGCACACACACACACACACACACACACACATGCACACGCACACACCCTGGAGTCAAGTCTTCCCTCCCACAGCCTGAAGCAGTCATGTAGCAGAGCTGAACCTAAACCACCCAGACCACAGTTGGCCTGCAGACAGATGAAAAAGATAATAAATGCCTGTTGCTGAAAGTTACCAGGCTTTGGGGTGGCTTGTTACAAAGCACTATTGCAGAAGTAGCTGACTAACCCATACCATTAGTTACTGCAAGGAGCAAATGATGTAATTTATATAAATCATTTAGCTTAGTGCTAGGCATATAGTCAGTGCTCTGCTCCATTAATGTTTACAATTATTATTATCACCATCACTATTATTATTTTTCTGGGTAAAAATGTCCATGTTATATATTGTGATTCACTTATAACACAGTGTTGGACCATATACTGTGAGCGGTGTCCTGAAATGGCTTCCATGCCACTCCTGGGATTGACAATAAATGCTGCTTCATCTGGCAGACCCTATATCTCTCTAATGCTGCTAGTGGTTCATGTGCTCCCGCCCCTTCTCTCCTTCAGCCTGTTTGTCCTCTTATCTAGCGTGTGTGATTGTGTGTGTGTGTGTGTGCATGCGTGATTGTGAAAAACTTGTTTCACAAGTACGCATTCACATATTTTGTCTTATGTGTATGCTAGTTGTTACTGAACTACATTTTTGCTACTGTTTTTCTCTGGTGACCCGCCCCCCAAGTAATAGAAGACTAATATCTAGCTGTATGGGTTGTGAGGACAGCTAGGGGAGGAATTCCATTGGGACATGTCAAAAAATTATGAGTGGTAGGGGAGTGGAGACAGATGAGGCATAATGAAGTCACAGCTTATCTTTTTTTAGGTTTGAACTTTGCTTGCTATATAAAGTTTGGTTTCCATTACAGTTGATACCCAAAGTTATACTGTTACATAAAATATGCTAAAAAGAAAATGTGTTTGTCAAGAAGATTCTCACTAAAACTATGAACTCCACATCATCTTGTACATAATATCAAGGCAACACATATTTATTTGGTACCTATTATGTATCTTGTGCTGATATATAATAGTGTATATAACACATTCCATATTTTATTGAGTCTGACATGCATTTATTCACATATTAAAATCTGTGAAATCAAGATACAATTTACAATCGGTGGCATGTGGTTTAATTATCATAGATTTTGTTATGATTCCCGGTATCTCAGTGGCTAGCCGTGAGGGCTACATGTTCACTGTACCTCCAAAGGCCTTTGCTTGTGGTTGGTTTGACTGGGCTTGGCTTTAGCTCTGCAAAGCTATACCTGTCATTCTAGAACCTACATGGAGTAACTAGTCAATATCTGGGACTATTCTCCACTCTCATGATTGAGGGAAGGAGCAAAACCTGAATCTAACCTCACAAACACAAAGCTGCCTGGATATGCCTTTGTCACGCCACTCACATTCAGTTGGCCAAAGCAAGCTATATGAAACTAGCTACATAGCTAATCCTGACAGTGGAGGGAGGAAGTGTAAAACACCCTCTGTGAGGCTGGAAGGGACAGTAGGGACAGAAATTTGGAACAATAACATAATCTATCATAACAGCAGTTTTCCTTTTTTCATGATACAAAAACAATGGTATATCTCACGATGGCTGGCATTTTAGAGGCAGTGTAACTCAATAATTTATACTAGGACTTAAAAGAGTCTGTTCTTTAGGCATAATATTTTCATGTGTTTTTTTTCCCCAGTTAGGTTTTAAATGCTCAAAGCAGAGATTCAGTTACTGTTTTTGTATCTCTTTCTCTTTATTAAAGCAGAATACTTGATAATGGGGATAAAAGAGACTTGCTAACATTCTTTTGTTAATCCTAAATTGTCATTATTGTTACCTAATTTACCCTAATTTCACTGGGTAAAGGAGGCTGAACAATGAAAAGTGACCAAAGAACTAGGTTCTTGGCATCATTTATTATTAATTCATTTACTTATTTATTCATGCAACATATACTAATAGAACACCAGGTATATAAAGCACGTTTTTTGTCATTGGAGATTCAGTGGAAAATAAGACAGACAAGCTCTTGATCTTATGGAGATTTTACTCAAGTGCAGAATGACATAGTAAACATAAATGAGAAAATTTCAGATGCTGATGGGTGCCATGAAGACCTCATGATTGTATAATAGCAACTGGGGGAAGGGTATTTTAGGTAGAACAGTAAAATCTGATAGGAGTTAGCCATGCAGAAATCGGGGGAAGAGCATTCCAAGTAGAGAGAATAGCAAGTCCAAAGAGCTCAGGGTAGAAGAAGAGAAGAAAAGAGTGAACAAGTTGTTGAGTATCAGTTAAGGTATAGGTTGGGCTATTGTAATAAAGAGACTAACAAATACTACTTAAATACATGATAAGGCCTTATGTCCTGCTCATGCAAAAGACCAGACAGACAGTCCGCACTGGTGTGGCTGTGGATTGAGTGCTGGTCTTGAATCAAAGGGTCACTGGTTTGATTCCCAATCAAGGAACACAGCTGGGTTGTGGGCTGCATCCCAGGTTGGTGGTGCATAAGAGGCAACCCCACATCGATGTTTCTCACTCTCTTTTTCTCCCTCACTTCCCCTCTCTCTAAAAATGAATAAATAAAACCATTAAAAACAAAACAAAACGAAAAAACAGACAGATAGCCCTGGTTTGATGGCACGGGAGATGTAGGCCCTTTCTGTAGTGTTGCTTTGCTGTTTTTGCTCTATGACTTCCATCTTGTGGCTTAAAATGGCTAGTCCAGCTTTCAACCTTTTACCAGCATATCCGTAATCCAGTCAGCAAGAATAAGGCGAAGGGAAACAGAAGGCATATCCCTTCTATTTAAAGGGTGAGTTGGAGGAGGCATGCATCACTCTACTCACATTGTATTGGCCAAATTTACCATGTGATCATATCTACCTGTGAGGGAGGAAATGTGGTTATTAGCTTGAATTTATATAACTGGAGAAACTTCGGTGATTCTATTTCAAAACAAAGAGAAGGAAAAGAGTTGTTAAGGGACTACTAATAGTCTTTCCACAAAATAAGTGGTAGTTAAAGCTAGTAATATAGCTAGTAATCTTGAGTATGTAGGGCCTTGCTGACCATGACAAGGAGTTTGCATGGTATTGTAAGCATGTGTATTATCTATTGTGATTTCCCCTGAAATGCAGATGATTAAAACGAACATTTATTACCTCAGAGTTTCTGTGAGTCAGAACTTGGGGGCTGCATGGCTGGGTGGTTCTAGTTCAGGGTCTCTCAAGTAACGAGTCAAGATAGTGACTAGGGTTACAGCATCTGAAGGCTCAACTGAGGCTGAAGGATCTACTTACAAGATGACTCATTCACATGGCTGTTGGCAGAAGGCCTCAGTCATTTTCAGGGGGCTTCAATTCCTTGCCATATATAGACCTCTCCATATGGCAGCTTTAAAGTCATCATGACATACTCGTTGGCTTCCCCCAAAAGAGTGAGCCAAGAAAAGGGAGCAAGAAGGAAACCACAATGCCTTTTGTGTTCTGTTCCTGGACATCACACACCATCACTTTGCCCACATTTTATTTCTTAGGTGTGAGTCACTAAGTATAACTCATAATGAAGGGAAAGGAAATCAGGCTTTATATTTTCAAGGGAGAAACATCCAAGAATGTATGGTCATATTGTAAGGCCATCACATTTATTATACAAATAGTGAACATTTTAAGCAAGAGTGTGCAAGGTCTCTTTTACATTTTTACATAATTTGTTTGGTTACTTTGTGAAGAATGGATCCCACAGGGGCAAGAGTGGAAGCAGGGAGCCGAGGTTGTGCTTGCTCGGTTTTGGCAGTTGATAAATAGCTGCAGTGGAATTAACCGGAAGTGATGAGATTTAGGAAATGTTTCAGAGGACTTGATAAGGTATTGCTAAATCTAATGTTACCAGGTGTGGCTTCTTTTCACATTGTCAGTTGCATTTGAAAATGTGAATTGACTTACCATTACAATCTTTGGAGAGCATAAGGGCCCTGGCTGGTGGCTCAGTGGATAGGCACCAGCCTGTGAACCCAAAGGTCACTGGTTCGATTCCCAGCCAGGGCAACATAATCAGGTTGCCAAGCCAGGTCTCCAGCCAGGTCCATAGCTGGAGGCAGGTGAAAGGCAACCATACACTGATGTCTCTCCCTCTGCCTCTCTCCCTTCCCCTCTCTTTAAAATAATAAAATAATTAAAAAAAAGTGGAATCTACTGATCCAATTGTTCAATAAGCCAATTAGAGATATAATTATCATTATTGTTTCTGTAAAAAGGGATACTTACCATACAGTAGGCTGTATTATCGACTCATTTCTTCAAGTAACCCCCATTCCACCCCATTTAATCAAATACCAATTCCTATGGATTCAGCCTCTAAGGTAACTAACTCAGAAAGAGAAAAATAATTCCTCCCAATCAATGCTACATTAGTCTAAGCCATCATTTATTACCTGTTAGATAGACTATTGTTCAGCAAACACCTCATGTAATTTTTTTTTCACCTCTGGTCTCTTCTTCTGCCTTTCATCTGCCACCCAAGTGATCACCTTGCCCCATATTTATGATCTTATCACCTGCATATCAAAAAAGACTCAGTGGCTTCACAGAATTCTCAGGAAAAAGTCCTTATTCCTTTAGGGTGGTATTTGAGGCCATTGACAATAGGTCCTATCCTACCTTTGGATTAACTGGATTCATCCAAGGCACACCAAATTATTCATCCTTCCTTAATTCTATTCGTACTTTCACATCTTGGTACCTTGCTTCTATATTTCTTCCTGTTTAGGATGCTCCTCTTTCTTTCTTCCTCACCTGACAATATCCTACTCATCATCCTTAAGGCCCAACTCACATGGTCACCGCCACTACCCCTCACGCAGAATTAGTCACCCCTTTTTCTTATTCCTGTCCCACTTTTAAAACATATTTATTATTTATATTTATGTTCACAGTGCCTAGTGGTGTCCTTGCCCTTAGCAGGTTCCAAATAAAACATTTACATGAGCAGAATTTATTTCCTCCTATTTACCCAATTTTTATGCAAAGGAGAAAAAAAAGGCAAACATGTCAGAAGTTTGGTTAATGAAATGTACATGGAACATATACCTTAGAAATCTATACACATTTGGCACTGTCTATACCCACTGTACTTTTCAGCTACAAATGGTAGCATTAATATTTAATTCTGAGGCATTGCAAAACTTTCCCAACCCAAATATCTTATCAAGAATTCTAGTGAGGTGAGAAAACCTGAACTATAAAGGTTTGTGGCTCTTTTTAAAGGCTTAATCACATTTAGTTAGAAATTTAAGTTAACAAGAACATTCTATTCCCTAAACATTCTAATTAATTGATATTGAGCATATGGGTTACCAAATTTGTCTTTTCAAAGTTTTACATTCAGAGATTTCAAATAAAGCTATTAGGATAAATTTCTAGGTCAGTCAGGTTTTGATTTGCAAATGGCATTTGATTTAATGTTTGCACAATGCCACCTTGACTGACCTTTCAAAATTATTTTAACAGATCTACATTTACTTTCCTAATATAATAATTTGCTACAAAGTGGCCATCCTGGGTAGTCTAGGAGGACACTGTCAACTTCCTTTACCTGTCAAAATCCATCTGTCCTTGCATTTGGGGGAATTCTTCATTGAGTGTGACGTTGGGATATAGGAGCCTACCTTCCACTGTGGAAGCCAAAGAATTTGACTTTCACTCTCCCCACATCCTAGAATATGGAGTAGGGGCCTCACCACCTTGCAGGGAACTGTCCCACCTAGGCCTGTGCACCCTTAGATGAAAGAAGAGCATCTGGGGCAGTTCATGGGGCCAGCATGATGCCAGCTGGTGGTTTCAAGAAGGAGTGATGCAACCGAAGAAGAGATGGCAGCATTTTAAACAGCATCTTGATATGAAGGGCCTGACCTCATAGGCCCTGGGTTCCTGCCTGTTTCCCAAGATTGTTCTCTCGGTCTCTTGGAATTGATGAGCCCTCTTTCCTCTAATTAATTTTTTTCTTTGGTGTTTGTTTTTGTTGCTTGCAAGCAAGAGCCTTTGCCGATACATTGGTACTACAAGGTGGCAGAGAGAGCTCTAGATCCTGGAGTTAGACTGCTAGCCTATTTACTGGGCAAATGCTTAATTTTTTTAACCTTCCATTTCCTCATTTGTAAAATAGGACCAAAACCAATAGTTATGTCAACTATGTGAGAACTGAATAAAACAACCTCTGTATAGTATTTAACATGATCCCTGGTGAATAAAGAAGCATTCAATAAATATTTAGTATTACTAAATTCTATGAAATTTTCCATGTGTTCAGGCCACAAAAGTCCACCTCTCACCACCTAAAAGACACCCCAGTATTACTCTGTGTTCAGTATGGCACTTCATTTTTTTCTAGGTTGGGTTTAGTTTGGTTGCTTGGTTTTCTAATTTAGGACCTCAGTGCTTTTTCACACTATATATATATAAAGGTCAGCCATGAAAACTGTTTTAATTATATTGACATTGGCTTGAAATGTTTGGGACAAACCTTGTCTTTCCTGAAACTTCCTTGAGGAGTGCAGCTTCTGGTCAGTGTACCTGGACCTTCTCTCTTCTGTCCATCCTTAACAGCTCTGCTTCACCTCCAGGCCTTCAAAAGGTGAACTACACTAAAAACCACTGACTTCTGATGGAAAGGGTAACACTGAGTTGAAGCTTCCTCAGCTTCTGGTACACAGGTTTAGTGGCTTGAGTGCAATTAAAAAATAAACAAACAAATGCACTATCTATATCCCAAGACTTATTATGGAATACTGCATTTATCAACTTAGCTTTTGAGGATTTTTTTTTTCTTACACTGAAATGTATAATGTCCTCTCATAGTTAAATTGCAGAATCTTTTCCACTCAACTTCCTCCCTCTGGGATGTAATAAAGAGACAACTTATGGCCCAACAGCACATTGGAGACAAATTTTCTGTAAAAGAAAACTGTTTCTTACTACATGTAATGTTTCTCAAAGGAGGTGGGTCAAAACATAGATATCAATTCTCTGTAACTATTTACTGAATATCATAGTTGGTTTGAGGATATTAAAATGTAGTATGTTATTTTTGAAAGGTTGAGGATTTTGTTATGGCTGTTTTAATTTTCATAACAGCCATGTGTAAGTTAAAATAAAGAAAAATTAAGAGAATTTACCATATCAGCATGCTATGAGAGATGAAAGCATATATCACCTATCTGGGAGTTGGCAGACCTATGGATTTTTATCCTGAATTGTCCTCTTCCTACTGGGACCTTCACTATCCTAAGTGTAAAATGGAGACAATTGTACCCTCAAAGATAGTTGTAAGACATAAATACATGATGTAAAATACTTGAGTTATAACAGGTATTCAATACATGGTAGTTGATGATATCACTCAACATAGGATTGCCAGAGGTCTAATAATTTTAGTGGACTTGGTTACTTATCTAAAGAAAATATGATATTGCAAATATACATTAGTACCTACATAAATCAAAACAAGTGCTTTGATTTCATCAATGGATATCATCAAGGAAAGCAATGACAATTCAAGATAAGCCAGATACTAAGCTAAATTTTGTACTTACTAAAATTTTGACTAATTTCTGAAAATGTTCTGTGCTTAATTTGGTCTTATTGAGATATCAAGGCCATCAACCCAAACGAGCTACTTTGAGAGCTACTATTTAAATATTAAATAATTAGGCTAATAATTTCCTTCAAAAGTCAGAAAACTGCATTTTTAATTGCTTAAGAGGACATTTGAGTTATAGATAAAATATAAGTTTCAGCTACAAATATCAATGTAAAAACATTAGATATTTGGTACATGTTTATCACTGAACTCAATTTCTGTTTCTCAAGACTACTGTACTAGACAGTAGAAATGAAAACTCCAGATAATTTCAGTTGATTTGGTCTTCGCTCGCGCCCACCCCTTGTGCTTTTCTCACAAGCTGGCATCTGCATGGCAGATAGGTGGGTGGGTGGCATTTACTCCTGAGCCAGCCTCCTTTTTGGCTAGCATCTTTTTAGATGAAAGTCTTTGTGGGGTTTCTAATCAAACACTTTGGTGTGGGACTACTCCAATTCTGCATCCTCTCAGAGTCACGCCTTCTCCATCTTCGCACCCATGAAACACACACTTTATGGTGAGTGAAGAGTATATACATGGCCGCCCATAGACTGTCACCATGGAGCTTGCCCCACTGTGCCTGCCTGTGCAGTGTTGAGTTATCTGTTCTATAAGGCTTGCTGCTGCTCCAAGCTCCATTACAGAAGAGAGGCACAAGTCGCTTACACTCTCTGTTTTCTGCCTGTTGCCTTCAGCTTCCCTTAAACCTAGCAAGTGTTCCAGTTGTTCTGGATGGAAATCTACAGTGAAGCTCCTTCCGTTATCTAAGCACCTTTCCCCTGACCACATGGAATTATGATCTCTTTTTAGATCCGGAAAGTTCTCCTTGGCTTACTATTTCTCTTTCTAAATCTACTTTTCACAGCCTGAACTTTATAATCTAAATCCTTTAGGTCACTGGGTCTTGATAATCAAAATCTAGACTTTTGAAATGCAAAGAAAAACATTTTCTCTCAAATTATTTTTCCTGCCTTGAACTTCACAAATCTGGTTTAAATCTTAAAAGGCATGGACAACTCTTATTTTCCTGTGATTTTCTTGTATAACATCCTTACCCTGAAGCAACAAATGCCAGAGTGGAGTTTGAATGAACAACTAGCTGGGACAGAAAGGAATTAGTGGGTACAATAAAACAAAACACTTTTCTAATACATCAAAATATTATCTCACCACAAATGGAAGCTTCCCTAAACTTTGATGTAGTTTCTTGTTGGTTGTCTGGCCTAAATTATTTTCTAGTTAGTGGTTTGTGAGACCAACTGTACAAATAGACAATGGCCAGACCATGTGAAATAATAGATCTCTGACCTATAACCTCTGCAGCAACAAGTCAGAGAAGCCACACTACCTTTTCTGCCACAATCAGCCACAATGGTTAGGACTGGTCAATGATGCCAGCTCCTCAGTTCCTTATCACCACCACCCTCCAACTCAGGACCAACTAGAGAAAGCCAAATATGCTCACATAGGGTCCCCTGCTTCTAGGTTGTAGGTTGCCCACCTTCCCCTTCTTCAGCTTCCCTATGCAAACAATCTCCCATTAGAGCACACGGAAGACTTTTTTTCACCCTAATGCCTTCCCACCTATATAGGTCTATCTTTGAGTCTCTGCCAAATGCAAGTGATGGTGTCTGACTTCCTTGCTCTAAACAAGCCTTTGTTTGCTCTCATTTGGGTAATCTTCATTTATTTCCACAGGCTTACTAAACCTAAAGCTGTTATATTCAGACATGCACATTGATAATTGAGCTTAACCTCTGTTTATTTATTTTGATGCTCAGGGTAAATAAATATTGGGCTTTGATCTTTTTCAATGGATAAAAATTAAAAATTGTAACTCAAATTGACATTTTCCTTGAATCGATGGGTACTGGTACTCTTGTTTTAATGGGTACAGCTGATATGTTTTTGCTTTTATTAAAGTATATTTATTGATTATGCTATTACAGCTGTCCCAGTTTTTCTCCCTTTGCCTCCATCTGCCTGGTACCCCCTTCCCTACAGCCACACCACCCCCCGCCGGCTTAGTTCATGTCCATGGGTTGTGCATATCACTTCCTTAGCTTCTCCATTTCCTCTACTAGTCTTAACATCCTCCTATTTTGTACCTAACACTTATGCTTCTTAATCCCTGGTCATTTTCTCCCATTCTTCCCCTTCCCCCTCCCAGCTAATAAACCTCCAAATGATCTCCATATCTATACTTTTGTTCCTGTCCTAATTGTTTGCTTAGTTTTTGGCTTTGTTTTTTAGATTCAGTTGTGAGTTTGTTGTCTTTTTTTTTTTTTTTTTAAAGATTTTCTTTATTATTTTTTTAAAGAGAGGGGAAGGGCGAGAGGCAGAGAGGGAGAGAGACATCAATGTATGGTTGCCTTTCACCCGCCTCCAGCCATGGACCTGGCTGGAGACCTGGCTTGCAACCTGGTTATGTGCCCTGGCTGGGAGTCGAACCAGCGACCTTTGGGTTCTTTGTCTTAAATACGAGGTCTATCCCAAAAGTATCAGCTGTGCAAGCTGTTTTAGTTAATTTACATTGGCTCAATATTTTCAGAACAGACTTATTAGCATTTCATATAATAAGAGCTTGATGATGATGAACTCCTTTAGCTTTACCTTTATCTGCCTTCCCATTCTGAATGATAACTTTGCTGGATGGAGTAATCTTGATTGTAGGTCTTTGCTTTTCATCATTTTGAATACTTCTTGCCAGACTCTTCTTGCCTGCAAAGTTTCTTTTGAGAAATCAGCTGATAGTTATTTAGGAACTCATTTGTAGATAACTCTCTGCTTTTCTCTTGCTGCTTTTAAGATTCTCTTTATCTTTAGCCTTTGGAACTTTAATTATTATGTGCCTTGGTGTGGTTCTCTTTGGGTCCAAGTTGTTTGGGACTCTGTGGGCTTCCTACATTTGTATGTCTATTTCCTTCACCAAATTAGGGAAGTTTTCTTCCACTATTTTTCCCAATAAGTTTTCAATTCCTTGTTCTTCCTCTTTTCCTTCTGGCACCCCTATTATTCAGATGTTAACTCTTTTGGAGATGTACCAGAGTCTTCTTATTGTCTCCTTGTTTTTTAAAATTCTTGTTTCTTCATTCTGTCCAGGTTGTTTATTTCTTCTTTATGTTTCAAATAATTGCTTTGAACTCTGGCTTCCTTTCCTTCGCTGTTGGTTCCCTGTGGACTTTTCTTTATTTCACGTAGTATAGCATTCATTTCTTTCCTTATGCTTTGCCATACTCAATGAGTTCCCTGAGCATCCTTAGCACTAGTGTTTTGAACTCTGTATCTGATAGGTTAGCTATCTGCATTTCATTTAGTTCTTTGCCTGGGGTTTTGTTCTGTTATTTCATTTGAGCCATATTTCTCTGTCTCCTCAATTTGGTAGCCTCCCTGTGTTTGTTTCTGTATAATAGATAGAGATACTTTGACTCTGTCTTGATGTACCTGTTACAGTATATGGGGCGGAGCCTTAGGTAATCACCAGGATGGAGCAACTCATTTTGCTGCTTTGTGGGGGAAGGATTGGAGAAGGGACAATGCTGCTGCCTGGCTGTTGGAGGTCTGGTTGGCATTTACCCCATTACCAGTCACTTTATATCCTTCTGTATATAATTGGCACCCCCTCTAGCTGTTGCCTTGGTTGTGGTTCCCAGAGTGGGTGGGTTTGCATAAGTTCTAAGACTGTGCAGGCCCCTGAAAGAAACTCTCCTGAGAGACTGGCAATTTCTTCTGCTGTCACAACATCCCCTGTTTTTTACAGCCAGAATTATGAGGTTCTACTTTCTGGTGCTGAAACCATGGACTGCGCAGGCTGTCTTGAGGCTGAGGTCACCTGGTTTGCCACTCATGAACATGGGACTGCTCATTCCACCAGCTGCGGCGGCTGCTGCTTTGACCGCACCAAATCCTCTCCATGCTGGCTTCAAGGCTCCACCCCGCCTTCCCATATGGGTGTATATGACTTCTTTAAATCCTTGGTTGTTGGACTTCAATACAGTTTTTTGTTTTGTTTTGTTTTGAGGTTAGCTATGATCTTTCTTATGGTTGGGCAAGGAGGTGATGCATGTCTACCTGTGCCCCATCTTAACCAGAAGTCAATGAAATGTATATGAAAACCTCACTTTTATAAGTAAAAATTATTTTATAAATAATTTTATAAATAAAAATGTTAGTAAATTATTAAAAGGAACCTTGAAGTACATTATTTTGAAAATAAAGAACATTTTTATTATGTAGGTGATTATTCCTCATGTATAAGATTACCCTACATTGGCAAGTATCCGCATTAATCAGTACATATTGTGAAAATTAGCGAAGGAGACCTCAACCAAGACTGGAGACAGGAGGGCCTGTAGGGGGAGCTCTCATGCCCTACCATGCATTGTCAGTTGTTTCAAACAGGAAGAAACTGCCTTGCATCTCCAAGAGGAAGATGTTCTCTACTCTACCTTCAGAGTAGGAGGAAGGAAGACTTCCTCCCCCGCAAGCCAAGGCCCAGCCAACTAGAGGCTGTCACAATCTAGTTAATGAAAAGACGCAGCACTTCCAACTGCCATTACCCTCCAAAGCTCCTTTGAACTTCCCCTTACCTCTAAAAAAGAACGTTCTTTTCCTTTGTTCTCTGGAATTGCCTATGGTTTTGCTGTAGCTTGTATGCCCTGAATGGCAGTTCTCAGCTGTTTCTGAATAAACCCCTGTTTGCTGGTTAAATAAGTGTTTTATTTTATGTTAGGATACTGTAAAAACAAGAATGATTCTCAAATATTTGTGCAGTTTTATTTTTAGTTTACTTTAATGGACATTATATGATCTTAACACTACAGAATATAACTTATTATTCTCATTTCACAAATGAAGACCAAGGAAAAATAACTTGTGCAAGACCTCATGAAAGGATGAATCCTTTCATCTTCTTGCAAGGAACCTTAAGCCTGTTTGAAGCTACTAGATGGCAAGCTTCTTATATCCCTGTGACTAAAGGAAGGTCCCTATCCTTCTGGGGAGGTCATGGTTTTCTTGACACTATGTCCAAAGGGGAAAAGGTGTTCTTTGAACAGCAAGCCAGGAGGGAAATCCTCACTCAGGGATGTGTCCATCTGGGTTAACTTGGCATTTAATAGCAGAGTTAATGACATATACAAATAGTGGAGCCAGAGAGAAATTAGGCTTTCCCATGCAAAGGAGGGTTTCTTCATACTGTGCACTTGTGTACATTTCTCTTAAAATAAAATTCTGACTCCTTAGCATGGACCACAGGTCCCAAATAATCTGGTCTCTGCATCCCTCTTTTATTACCTCGCCTACCACACTCCTCATTCTTTACAGTCCAGATATCTTTCAATTTCTCAAACATGCCAAGAGCATCCATTCTCCAGCTTCTTTAAAACTCTGACCAGAATACTTTTCTCCAGGGTTCCAAGATCTTGGCATGGGCTGTTCCTTCTCATCTTTCTTGTTTCAGGGCAAATTTCTTCATATAATGGTTTTTCATTATCATTATAGCAGACCCCTGACCCCACTCCAGTTTCTATCACATTGTTTTTTTAAATCAACTATCTATATCTAAAATTATCTTATTAGTTTGGTTATTTATTGTTCCCTCTCCAGATTATAAGCTTTGTGATATGTGGGAATTTGTCTGTCATGTTCGCCTGGATCCCAAGCACCCAGACTAGTACCTGGAATATGTTGGCCCTTAATACATGTTTGTTCAGTAAATGAATGAATGAATCATGAATCCCAATCGAGAATCTGGTAACAGGTAGGAGCCCATTCCTTGGAAAAAATCATCTAAATGTTTTGTATATAACTTCAGGAGGTTCCAAAGCCCTGCAAGCTCATAGAGAGATTCCTAGTTAAAATCTCTGCATTATAGTTGTACTGTTTCATAATATTGTTTTTGAAATTGATTTGGAATGTTTTTTGAAATTAGACATGAGCCTGAACTTTAAAAATCTATTTTAAGTGGAATACAGCAAGTCACAGGCCAGTTGTTGCCCAATGGTTTTGAATAAAATAGATCCCTGATATTTACATTAATTGATCCTAATGCCCATAGTTCATTGAATAAAATGGCTTTGTGGTATAAATATTCATTGCTCATCCATATCCAGTTCTCTTCTCCTTTGGGAAACATGGAAGGATTAAACTTCCCAACTTCCCTAGACATTGGGCAGAGCCATAATGGATTAAAGGCAGAAGTGACATTTCACAGGCAGGCTGGTGCACATAGTTGCTGGTGTAAGATGTTCGAGGACTCCTCATGAAAGGATGGAGTCCCCTGAAGTAGTGACTGTGGAAGCACATGGTGGTATGGAGGTGCAATGCCAACCCATTACACAGAATACAGCTATTCTCAAGAGTTAAATAGTAGGCTGAGTGTGAGCAAGGACTATGAATCTTTGCTGTTCTAAGTCCCTGAGATTTTCTGATGATTTGCTATTACAGCATACCCAACATAAACAAAATATACCACTAATTGGAAAATGTGATATTATTTTCTATACCGTTGAAGGGAAGAAAGCTGTCATGTACAATTTTAAGAATTCATTATAAGATCACAGTCTTGAAGATGTCAAAGTGTAAAAAATATGGATCTTAAAATAGATAAAATACAGACTATTAAAATGAATTCATTAAAACAGATTAGCACAGTGTCAAGAACTCCAAGTCTAGAGTTGAACAAAGATGGGTTAAAATCCCAGTACTCACTAGCTTGTGACTTAGTAAGTTAGCTTGTGCAAGCTTTAGTTTCCTCATATGTGAAATGGGGATAATAGTAGAAACTGCCTCATAGGATTCTGTGAATATGAAATGAGATAATTCTTATAATGTGTTCATCACAGTAATTACATATTTTAGTCCCATGTTTGCTTAGATCACAAAGTTCGTTCAAGATCAGCATTAATTTCAAACAACATACTAACCGGTTAGCAAATACTTATTAATTCATTACCAGTCATTAGGACTGGGCCTCTGAGTCTGTTGTTCTCTGATATACTTTCCAGGTGAACCAGGTCAGAGTATTCTTGATGAGTAAATGAAGTCACAAAAATATACCTGAGGAGTGTATAAAAGGTCAGTCCTGTACTTATTTTGGCAACTAATAGAATGGTATAGGGAAAATTGAAGACTTTTTCTATGTCCAGAGGTGGGGGCGGGGATGAAGGGGGAGGAGCGCTGATATATGAAGAGCATAATAGTCATAGTAGCAGAAGAGTGACTCTTCTGAGATATGTATGGGATTGTTCCTATCCACATAGGGTTATACTCTACAGATGTATGCTGTTATCCAGGGAGCGTTAGTAGCCTTGCAGTACTTCCAAATTCATAAAGCAGCAACTCTTATTACGATTGTCTCCATCTATAGTACATTTGAAGAAACTTGTCAGTTGTCATTAACAACTTATAACAATCATTAGTTCTTAAGTTCATTCTAGAATGAAAAGTTTCTCCATGCATACTTTATGAACTTCATTCTTTCATTGAAGACATGTATTGTGGATTGTAACACAACATTCTTACACCAGTTTTCTGGAGGACATGTGCCTGCAAAGGAGCAGGTGGCGGATTAATACCATTTCTATTAAATGCCTGAACAATTGCAAAGTACTTTTCTTTAAAGGAAATATAGCTGCCTCTAAATATAACTCTTATAACTCTGGACTGCAGTTCACCTTTTCTGTTTATTTTATTCTTAACTCGTGAAACTGTGTCTTAGGATTTGGGATATATAGCTTGTTATTTGATATCAGCTGAACAACAGTGAATCAATTGTAATGGTTCTGGCACCAAAGGAAATGGAGGGAACTTAAATATGTTTCCAGAAGACAAAGAGCTTCTCTTTGTGTACACTTCACAACATATGCTACAATTTTAAGAATATTCAAAAGTCCAAAAAAGTTTTCTCACTACTTTTCCATAAAAACCAAGAGGACAAAACAGAGAAAACAAACTAATTCCAACCCACATATGATTTATCAGATGTTTTGGATGAAATTCAGACTTAAAACCCCCAGAGACTTCCTCTTCTTCTCTCCCTTCCGGCAACAGCGTTAGGATAGTATTCCTCACCGCGAAATCCACCCACACTCACACACTTGCATTATCCGTCCAGGAAGGGGGGAGTAGTGTTGGTTTAAACAGGTTTGGGCTTCTCTCCGCATCCTTGCTGCGTGGGTCGCCTTAGGTGCAGCAGGCTTCGAGAGCGGGTCTGAAGGCTTCGGCTCACCACCGGTAAATACCTGGGTACGCTCCCAGAAGCTACTGGAAAAATCTCGAATAGCGGATGCTTGTACCGCAGAGCGCTCCTTAAAACCTCATCAGTCCTACTCGCTTGACTTTTTGGCGTCCCGGATAACCACCCCAGGATGTTAAACATTTCTCCTGGCAAGAGTTTCGCACCGATCCCCGCGGGAACACAACAACCAGGTTCGCCGAGCTCACTCTGGCCGCTCGGCTGGTGGGTATCCAGCGAGTCAAGCAGAGCGGGGTGACGTGTCTCCCGATAGGAAAGACAAGAGGTGAGAGGAATTATTTAGCTCACTCTCTCTTGCTCTTGGGTACGCTCCCAAGTATTGGTAATTTGGCATTTACGAACCAAAATAACACTAATATGCAAAATAGCCAACGTGGAGATGCTCAGCCCCCCTGAGTACGCTCCCAAATATCTCTAATTTGAGGTTTAAGAAACAAAACAATGCTAAAATGCTAATTAGGCAATGTAATACACAGAATGAGCCTTTTTTGGCAGGCCAAGCGGAGATTTTAATGGAAAGTTAACACATTCCCCACAACGAACTCATTCTATCTTTTCAGTTTAAAAAAAAAATTGTAATTTTAAGTTCCTTCACTCTCATAAGAAACTGCACAATAACAGGCAATGGAACAATGAATACCCCCCTATCGCCCTGAGTCAGGTAATTACTAAAAGTCGCGGTGGAGGAAATCGAAGCAGGGAACGTCTGTGTGTCCTCCGCAGCATGCCTCACGCAAGCCCCATCAAACCGTTCATGCCAGTGCCTCAACCCAGAGAGGAACAGCGTGGCCCTAGGCTTGGACCGAGAGATCCAAAGAGGGGGCGCGTGGGGCAGAGAGAGAGAGAGAGAGAAAGAGCAAGGTTTGAGAGAGCAGGGCGCGGCGAAGAGAAGTCCCGAGGAGAGGGGGCAGCGGGGCGGGGTGCATCCGGGCGTGGTGCGGGCATCCCGACTGGAGAGTGCTAGGTTCCACGCGGGACCCTATGCTCCCAGAAGTACCCAATTATTTTTGGTTAAACCCAAGGTGCTGGAACAAGGGTACGTATGGGGTCACAGGGTAAACCTGAAACACTTTGTGTGTGTGTGTGTGTGTTGGTGGTGGTGATGGGTGACTAGACGAGAAAAAATAAGGAAAAAGAAGGAAAAGGGGCTGAATGCCCAGAAGTCCTACTAAGTAGTTCATTGAAAGGCAGCTTTCTTGCAAGCATAGCCAATGGTAGCCGTAGAGAAGGGTGTGGGGGGCGGGGGAACCTCTCCACCGGACCTTCAGCCCCCACATGTCCTGAGGGCACCCTGGCAGCCGTGGAGAGGTCAGGACTATGGCTTCCTTTTCCTCGACCCCGGCCCTGCAGTTGGAGGAGGCGAGCTCAGTGGGCCTTGCCCAGGGTAAAGAGGCGGCCCACTAGCACAGTAACCTCAGGCCCCCACGCCCTTCTACCGCTCAACCTCCTCCCTTCTCTCCCATTCATTTTTCCTCAGCAGCTTCTGGGACTGGCCACCCGACCCACAGCACCGAGCTTAGGAGAACGGCTGGGGTCGGCGCTGGTCCCAGGCGGGGAGGGAGCGAGGGGCGTCGCGCAGAGGTGGCAGCCTCGAGGGGCGTCGCGTCCCGCCGCTGTCTGCAGCGGATGAGCCCGGCGGCCGCGAGCAGCCCCGAGAGCCGCGCAGCATCGGCGTGCACAGTGACGGTGGAAGCCACGCCCGCTCGGGAGCTGGGGGCTGTCCTAGGCCCCCCACCTCCCCCCTCCCCCTCCCTCCCCCCTCCCAGCTCCGGCTCTCTCCCTGCCCCCTCCCCTCGCGGCCCGGCCCGCCCCCCGGCTCGGCTCGCGGGAGGCGCTGGGCGCCAGGGCTGGCGCGCTCTCCCGGGCGCACACACACATCCACGCACGCACGCCCAGAGCAGCTCTCTCCGCGCCGGGCCCTCGTTCCCCTCGCCCATGCAGACGGACAGAGGGACAGAAGATGGCTGACGACTCCACGGGGCCCCGAGGATGCAGCCCGGCGGCGGTGGCGGCGGCCGGAGCGGCAGAAGGAGCGGCGGCTGGGGCAGTGGCGGCAGCGGCGGCTTTGGTGGCGGCGGCGGCAGCGGGAGCTGGAGCGGCGGCGGCGGCATCCCCGAGACTCCGCGAGCTACCTTTCCTTCTGACAGCTGCTGACGTTCTCTGCCGCTAGAAGAGACCCCGCTTCTTCGGCGCCCGCCTGCCACCCTCCCCCCTCCCAAGCCTCAGCCCCGCCAGCACCGCTACCTCCGCCAGCGTTGCCACCATCAGCACCACCTCCACCTCCACCACCACCACCACCGCCGCCGCCACCACCACCGCCACCACCACCGCCGGCGGCGGCAGCAGCCATTTCATCTCCACAGAAACCAGACACAAAAACATGGCAGAAATGGAGAAAGAAGGGAGACCTCCGGAAAATAAAAGGAGCAGGAAACCGGCTCACCCAGTGAAAAGGGAGATCAATGAAGAAATGAAGGTAATTTTGGACTTCGGGGCTGGAGAGACGGGGCTCTTTCTTCCGCCCGTTCCCTTCGGCCGTTGTAAGGATTTGGAGGGTACAGGGGAACGCTTGTCAGTTTCGGTAGAATACCCGGAACGCCTCAGCTCCTCCAGGTGCAAAACAGAGGCTAACTCGCGGGCAGCATCCCCGGTATTTGCCTACCTCCAATTTGATGGGGATGAGGACTGGCCAGAGAACCAAATACCATTTAACCTTATAAGCCCCAGGTTGGCACAGGCGCATTTCACGGGGAGGGGATCGGGGGCCCAAGTGGCAGTGTGCATGGTGAAGTGGCTTTCAAGTGGCTTTCCTAGGCGGCGATGGAGTTTTTTTTTCCCCCCTCTTTTTTGGGAGCCATCCCTTGGATCCCTCCAAAGTTAGGAGCTGTCGGGCCGAGGCACCCCGGGAGCGCTTGATCCCACCCGTCTGCCCTGCTCATCTCCCCGCTACTCGATCCCGCTTCCCAAGTAGCCAGCTTGACGGTGTAAAGAGGCTGTCAGCGCCGGGGAGAGTCTCGGCCCGGGCGGCAAGGGTCTGGGTACCGTTTTGACGGCCGGCTCGCCTCGTCCGCCCTGGCCCGCTCCGCTCTCGAAGCTGCCTCCGCCTGCCTCTCACCTTTGCATGCTTCACTTCCCAGCGAAGCAGACCCGGGCAAGCCCTGCTGAAAGCTAGCTGTCTGAGGGGTGGCCTTCGCTGAGTGGCTGCCCATTGTTCGGAAAGGCCAGCTCAGAGTCCGCTCCTGCGAGGCCGGGCTTTCCGCCAGGCCAGCGGTGCTCCCGAGGTGGCGAGCGCAGCAACCTGGCGCTCCAGCTGTTCACGTCGGAGCAATTGCACAAGAGCACCGTTCAGCTCCGGACCCCCTTCATCTCCTCCCCCCGGCCCCTTCTTTTCTGTGAAGTTGCAGCTTTTGCCTGGCAGGGTTTTATTCTGTGATTTCACGACTCTTTCTTAATTAAAAAATATTTTATTATTTTTCTTTGAGTTACAAACAAGTAACAGATTTGGGGGGACTTTGGTTTTCATTCTTGGTGTTCTCCGATTTCTGCTTAGAATCCTTAACTACCAACTGACTTGGTCAGGTTGGTTAAGTTTTGTTTAAAAGACAAACTCGATGAAATAGCACGTAGCTAAGTTGAATTGATCGCGTTTTGATGTTTTCTTGATTAGAACACAATAGAGAGCCTTGTATGAAACCCATGCTTAGAGAGGGACACCTGGATAATATATCCTGTGTGTATACCCCCAGGAAATTCCCATACAATCTAAGTTTTGGGATTAGTTTTTTTTGGGGGGTGGGGGGAGTGGGGAAGATGAAGAATTTACAGCTTTGAAGCATGAGGTGCAGCTTCAGTCCCAAAAGAATTTAAGGAAGATTTGCCTTGGAAATCAGTGCCATTTGGGGGACGGAAACCACCAATGATTCCAATAATGAGGGAGAGAGAGAGAGTGTGAGAGAGAGAGACCACTAGGAGTTGTCCTCCAAAGAGAATGGAATTCAAACAATGTACAGTAACCATTCTTTCTCACTTACCCTTCCTTCCCTCTTGTCCTGCATTTCCAGATTATTTTCCATTTTACTTTAAATTGGGGCTGGAGGAAGAGAAGAGAGGTGAAGCCACTAGGAAATCAGTGTGCACTGGCCCTTTAAAACACTGCCTAATGTGATCTATATGGATGGCAGCTTTTAAGTTTCATAGGTTCTAGAATTACAAATTAGCTAATTTTAATCAAAACATGTGAAATGTTATCCCGGCTGGATATAAAGGCTGACTGTGCTGGATGCTTGGGGCTCGCCTTGTTGACTTTGGCTGCGGGCGCACTCCGTGGTTTGGGAGATAGTTGTCCTTCTACAGTAGAACAGATGTTTGTCTGAACTGGTGAGGAAGAAACAAAAACAACATTGTGTGAAGGGAAAAATTACACAATTTTTAGTCAATGCTACAGGACTAAGTATGGAATTAACCTCCCAGCACAAAATTTCCTCTTTGAAAATGCTATTTTTCTTCTAAATCACCACCTACTATTTGAAGTTTTAATCCTCATCATTTCAATACATAGTAGCATTAAATGAGACGTTTTAGCTAGCAAATAGTTCAATTGCCTGTAGCATGGCATTTTCTCTTTGGGTTGGAAGAATGTGTCTGATACTCCTGGCCAAAATCTTCAGTCGCGTCGAAGCACACCATGTCAGTGAGTCATGAAATCCCATTTCTAGTGGAATTGTTTAGTAGGCATTCCTCTAATATAATAGTACTAAAAGTGCTCACTTAAAAAGTGATTTCTTATAGACAAAAAAGGTGGAGGGGTTTTTTGGAACCAATTAAAAATTTTCTGCTTTTAATATTAACAATCACATCCATAAAATTCCACCCCAAATCTTATGATATTATTACCCCTCCACCTAAAGCGTAGAGTAACATAACAAGTTGGTTGCCCTGTATATAAAAAAAGAAAATATGTGCAACAGAATGTCACCAGGAACACAATGTGGCCTTGTGCAGCTCCATATCGGTGCCGCTGGAGCTGCTGGGCTGTGTTTGCCTTCATCTGAACGGCTTTCATCTGGACCAGTGTAAACTAAGCCCTGGTAAGTAATCACTGCCCGGCAGAGAGAAAGGAATGTATACAGCTAGCACGGCCTAAGCTGTAAAAACGGAAACTTGAGCCCCCCACTTCGGATCACATATCAAGGCTTGAAGGTAGGGGAAATGAAAGGGGGAAAGAGGAGAGAGCGAATGGAAAAGGCAGCCTGGGAAGTGGAGGATCAGGAGGAGGCGCCCCCCCCCCCACCCCCCCTTAGGGAGATTTGGCTCAGGGATTAGGGAATTTTATCATGGTGTACAGTGACCTACTCAGGTTTCAACACTGGCTGGATCAAGTTGCTTCTCTGCAGGCTGAAAGAAAAAGGACTGGTGTGTATGTGATTTTTTTTCCCCTTCGGGTAATAGAAAGGACATTGGTACAAGTATCTATTTTAAGTACAGCAAATGCAGGACACTGAGAATGAGCAACTAAATTACCTCCGCACAGAGACTTCCTTCAAAATTTCCTAATTGAGATAGCCGCATATTTATTTAAAAGTGGCTGGAAAAGACAAACTGGCTGAGGTTTAGCTGACACCAGTAATGGCATTGGAGATTGGTCTTCATGTGGCTGGGAGCTAATGTTGGTTGCTGTTTCACTAGATCAGATATTGAGTTACATTTTTGTTATCACTGGTTTAATGTACGTGCAGTTGTAACAAATTTAAATTTGATACAATATAATTTCGTGTGTGAGAAGTACATGACTTGGCATAGTGTACTTTAGTGACTATATCTTCAAGTAGAAACGTTTGTCTTGTTACAACCTTTACAATGTTTCTTTATCTTTCCTTTTCTTCTTCCTCCCTTCATCTTATTTTTTAAATATTGATTAAAAGGACTCATTACTTTACTGTACATATAGTGGCTGAAAGAGGGCTTTAAAAATGTAATTTATATTTTGACTGCTTTTGGTTTCTAAAGTGAATATTATGATTGTATCTAATGTAATATGTCTTCATTATACTGTCATCACAGGTATCATAATAAATGAATGTTAGGAGGGAATTCTGACATATGGAAGGGTTCATTTGTTTCAGGAGTTCACCCAGAGCCTGGTAGATATACCACAAAAACTAGTTTGTACTATTAAATGTGTACATGTAAGTAGATGTATAAGTGTAAATATAGTTCACTTAAGGGTATGCATTTTGTGCACAGATCTTTAGTGAACATAATAGTGGTTATCAAAGGTTAATGCAACTAGAAAAATATAAACTATGAGTAAAGATAATGAGTCAGATTTTTATCTTTTAAAGCTCTGACAAACCAGTGTGATTAGATCAAGCCCTCTGCCCTAGGAACTTTCTTAAACAAACCATAATTAATGTATTTACAATGTTTGGCTTCTTTATCAGGTACTAAACTATAAGATAACCTGTGTTAAATGTCTAGGGCCTCTTTTTGCTGAAGGAGTTTTCTGTCTATAAATACTCTCAGTAAGTAATTTGTACCTAGAATTATGCTTCAGTCCTGATGCCTACATTAAGAGTCAGTGACATCTGTTAGAGTTTAGTAGTAAACTCACCACAAGATTTTCTAGTTTGGTTTCTGATGGCCTCCATTTGGCATTAAAAGTGACCTATGTCAATTGCATAGACAATAAAACAAGTTGCAGAGGTGAGCTAGTGAGTGCAGTGAGATAAATTGCTTGGCTTTAAAAAGAAAGAAAGAAAGAAAAAGGAGAGAAATCAGAGCATGCATTTGAAAAGTCAGCATGGGTTGAAATCAGCTCATTACTAAAACATGCATATTTTAGGGTTTGCTTTTGAAACTTCATCCTGGTGTCAGACATGGTACGTCTTGGGAACCTTCAAAAGTGGGCTTAGGACCAGATGACAGTGTGGCATTCACAAATTATGTCAGACCTCTCCTGCTGAGCAGTGGCCTCAGGTGTGCCATGTGGCAAGACTCTGGACTAATGTCAGTTGAGACATGGCCTTTTGTCCCTTGGGAGCTGATATAGGATGTTTCTGAGCCCACCAGCTCTGTTTCCTGCGTTGCTTTCTGTTGTCTTGCTCAATGTTCCAGTCCTGAACCCGTAAGACATAGATGGACCTGGAAGGGCATGGGAGAGCTATGAATTCTGTTCTGTTCACAGTGGACTCTGAAGAGAGTCTCTCCATCTGGGAACCTGCAGATAGGATGTGTGGGAGAGCGAGATTCTTGAAGCCTTATACTACTCGCTGGTTCCAGAGACAAGGAAATGGAAAGGAACCACTCTACTTCCTCCTGAATCTGAAATAAACATTTGAACGAGAAGAAAATGAGTCTGACAGACTCATTCCCTTCTGCGTTTCCTGCCTCTTTGCTTGCCAAGAACTGCTCAGAGAAGCCAAGCCCTACTCTCCTTGTGTGAAAGACTCATAGAAAACAAGAGGCAAGAGCTTTTAAAGGAAAGTAAAAAACAGGGCCTCAAAAAGTGTAAATATCAATGAATGAAAGTGACTATCTGAAAAAAGAGAGTTCCAGTTCCAGGAAAATATAGTGTCTTGTTAGGGACCAGAGTTTTTACATCTTGTAAGGAAGAACCAGTCCCTTTTTATTGAGTCTTTACACGTCTTTTAAAAAAATTATTGGAAGTAGTAGAAGGTGGGTCATATAAAAATCTCTGAAGTCTGAACCTTCCTCTTGTGGGATGGGAAGTCAGCCACACTTGCACTCTCAAGCTAATAAGATTACTGAATATTTTCCTAAAAGAGAAGGGATATTACAGGATCAAATGAGAAAAAACGAGAGTACTTTGTTTTTGAAGGTGCCAATTGAAACATGTAAATAGACATGAAAGTGTGGGGTGAGTGGGATTTGCTGAATGTGTATTTTAGGATCTGTAGACTGATGATGGGTGGTAGTATCTCTTATATAACCAAAGGGTGCGGAACTCTGTCCTGTTTAATGTCAGTGTCTTTGGCACACACAGGCACACAATGTAACAAGTCTTGGAGATTTTTAGGGCAGTTCTGCAGCTGGGCTAGAACACAGCTGCACACAGCTGCACACCTGCCACACCTGCCACAGTGGTAGCCTGAGGGCTGGGATCCACAATTTCACAGCATTTGTTTGACCTTTTTAGGATATTTGATGTCTTGGCCAAAGATTAAAATGTGGGGACATAATTGTCTGCCCTGTGTCACAGTAAGTCAATAAAACAACATCAATTTTTGCATGGGAAAGCACACCACTTTAGTTTTATATGCCAGTTATACAGCCATCCAATTCAGAATATATCAATAGAACAAGACTTTCTCTTCAGGCCTGCTTCAGGCCAGAGTTGGGTTTTAATGTTGTAATGAGTCCTTTGCCCTTAAATTGAATTGTAATGATTGTGTTGTAGCTGCGAACAATGCTGCAAAATGACCCAAATGGAGCACTGTCACCATCTTAAAGGATTGCAGGCTAAAAAGTCATAGTTCGTGTTAAAACAGTTAAAACAGGGCTCAATGGGTAAGGTCCACATCAAGAATGCAATCTGGCCACTCTTAATATTTCATGTATGTGGATGACTCTCTATTATAGGTCATGTGTGGAGAGTGGTTTGTCTTTAGGATACTATCTGAACCAGTGAGATCCTGAATGTAGAAATACTTTGTAATCTATAAAAGGCTCTTCTAAGTGTCACACTATTTAAATTTTACCTCCCACCTCCTTGGCAGAACCATAAAATAAAGTCCATCCACTTGGTCTGTGTTAAGAGAGATAATTTAAATTCAGCCCTAGGCCAGACCTGGGGATAGAGCTAGAAACTAACTTATTCTAATCAAGTTCAATGCCTACTTTCTACAAAAGCAACTGCTTTTCTTTCGCACTCTCATCTTCCCCCATCTTTTTTTAAAATTTCAATTAGTAATCTCTCTCAAAAGTTAGTTAGAATATATCAAGGTGAAGAGGAAGATAAAATGTTTTCCAAAAATAACTATAATCTTATTATTAATAACCTTAACTAGAAAGATATTTATATTTACTTGGTAAATTGTTCAGGATTGTGGGTTTCCTTTTCCTTTGAGAGTATTTCTCATATGCTTCTTGGATAATGTGTGTCAGAATGTTTTGAAGTTAAGTAATACAACTGACAGATCTTTATTGTCATTAATATTGTGAATATGGCTGACATGGTTGTCTATGGGAAGACTATCTGTTAATTTTTAATTAAAACTTTATTTTCCATAAATTAAAAATAAAGATTTTATTTATTTATTTTTATAAAGAGGGGGAGGGAGGGAGAGAGGGAGAGAGACGTTAGTGTGAGTGGTCTCTGACATGCCCTTGACCGGGGGTCCAGTCTGCAACCCAGGCATGTGCCCTGACTGGGAATCGAACTAGTAACTGTTTGGTTTTCAGGTCGATGCTCAATTCACTGAGCCACATCAGCCAGAGCTAAAACAATTTTTTATTTTTACAAAAATAATACATAGACATGATAAATAGTAAAATACAAATAAGCAATACAAATAAATAAAAAGTAAAACAGCCTCTGATTTTCCCACCCAGACACACAGTCAACATTTTGATATATATCTTTTTGTGCCCTTTTCTTTGTATGATGTATAGTTTTTTGTTTTTTAAAGATTTTATTTATTATTTTTCATAGCCAGGGGAGGGGAGAGAGGCAGAGAGGGAGAGAAGCATGAATGTATGGTTGCTTTTCACTTGCCTCCAGCTACTGACCTGGCTGGAGACCTGGCTTGCAACCTGGTTATGTGCCCTGGCTGGGAATCGAACCAGCGACCTCTGGGTTCCCAGGTCAGCGCCTTATCCATTGTGCCACCAGCCAGGGCTGATGTATAGTTTAAAAAAATAAACAAACAACAAAATGGCCTTATAGTGTACTAACCTTCCTTTTAAAATTTAATATATTGTTAATAGCTTTTATGGCAGTAAAATTTTATCTACAGCATATATTTTAGTGCAAAATAGTATTCCATGTTAGTCATTCCATGACTAAGCTTTAATTTATTTAACCAGATTTTTATTGTTTGGCATTATAGTATGTTTCTAAGAAAAATAACACTGAGATAAATGTTCTTGAACATTGCATAGTTTTGCACTATTTCCTTAGACTAGTTCTTTAATTCCTAGAAATAATTTTAATGCATAGAATCAAATAACCTTTTCTAAAGGTTGTATCAACATAAATTCCCAGTACTAGGAGAGTGCTCATTAACACTGGATATGATGGGTTTTTAATGTGCAAAAATTTATTTTTAGAATCAGTTTTTTTAAGATTTTGTTAAATCATTTCTTTCTGTTTATACATTTTTGATGTTTGTGAATGCATTAAAATGTATTAGCATATTTCTTAAGTCCATTGTAAGTTCTAGGCATTGTGCTAGGTGAGGCATAAAATGAAATAAAAGTTTCTGCCTTCAAGTAACTTATAGTGTATCTGAGAGTGAAAATGGAAATAATGTTTGTGGGGGAGAAGGAGGACATGGCGTTTCCTTCATTTTTTTTTTTTTTAAATATCTTATTTATTATTTTTAGAGAGGGGGAAAGGGAGAGAGGCAGAGAGGGAAAGAGACATCCATGTATGGTTGCCTTTCACCTGCCTCCAGCTACGGACCTGGCTGGAGACCTGGCTTGCAACCAACCTGGTTATGTGCCCTGGCTGGGAATCGAACCAGCGACCTTTGGGTTCACAGGCTGGCGCCTTATCCACTGAGCCACCAGCCAGGGCTGTTTCCTTCATTTTAACAAATCATCCAGAGCTCTTTGAAGGCTTTCTGCTCTCTTGGGTAGGATACAAGTTGAAAACATATTGACATTCAGTAATGCAAGGCCTGGGATGAAAGGATACCTTTCAGTGATACCTGTTTATATTTTTAAAAAATCTGTTTGTTGTTTTCATATAAAATCATTAATCCTTTTTGAAGACCTTAAAATACTTGTGTTTCAGAGGTATTATGAGAATTTGTAATAATTGTTATTTTCAAAGTGCCTTGAAGCCACCTCTTTGTTGGTAAAATTTAATTAAAAATTGTTAGATTGAACTTTGACATTTGTACAGTGCTTCCAGTTGAATAAGGACAGTGCCTAATGAATGTCTTGGCAATTAAGTTCCAATGAAAATCAATTTTGCCAGCATAGAAAGGACTCAGAGGAGTGGGGAAAGAGTAAACCTTCCTGCTTTTCCACCATCTTTTTGTGACTTATTTTTAACTTTAGGAAGAGATTATACTTTCATACTGAATGTTAGGATTGTCTTCTTTCCTTAGGAGTCCTGGAGGTAAAAGAGGGAGATAGGAAAAAGGTGGCAAGAGTTTTGGGGATGAAGTATTAGATGTGCAAAGCAATTGGAGATAGATGTGATGTAAAAGAATAGTCAAAGAGGAAGGTTACATTTTAATTATAAATTTAAGCATGCCCATTTCAACAATACAAATAATTAAGGAGAATAGGGCCCACTGAACAGATCTGAAAGAAAGCTTAAGTTTTAACATAGTATGTAAATATGCCTTGTATGTAAATATGCCTTATATGTGATATTGACTTCCCGTGGTATGATTTTTTTTGCAGCTCTTTGGTCCAAGGAGGCAGCTTCTTTGGAATTGCTGGCACATTGGACCTTACAGAATTTATAACAAAAAGGGACCTGGTATAAGACTGTATTTTCATCCTGACTTTCCTGGGCGTGTTCTCTCAGGCCTATCATTTACCTTCTGGATGCTTTCATTTCTGTTGTAAAATGAAGATGTTACATAGGTTCAGCAAAAGTTTATTGTGGAAATCCAATACCTAATTCATGGAGTTATTGAAAGGAAAGGGAGAGTTAAAGGATGTAGAAACACTATAAAGTGTTACAAGAGTGTTAGACATTATCATCATAATTATAGTGACCTATTTTCCAAACCCAAATTGGACCACATGGTATGAGAGAGGATTGTTGTGCTACTTCCAAGGGCGAGAGGCAGTCTGCAAAATGTGATTCGGTTGCCAGAATATTGAAGCTTCTGGCACATTCTGATGGTTTATGGGAGCAATGATAAAATATTTGAAATAGTGGCTATTTAGTGAAATTTATGATGTGCGATCACTATAATTATGATATTTCGTTGCAAAAGGGGTTTTGTTTCTATATAAGTGGAAGTTCTTTGATTTCACAAACTCTCAGAGCTTGGAAGGACTTTCAGAGGCTGTAGTTCACTTTCCCAGCCTAAGTCTCCAAGACAAATGGTGGGGGAATATTTAGGGGAAGCAAACTTTATAGACTCCCTTCAGTAGTGTCTTATCTTATTACAGAACATCCTTACCTCAGAATCACTTTGTGTTTGAACTCGTATCACATTTATTTTTTCACTTTTTAAAAAAACATAATTGATACGAACTTATGCAGGAAAAGAATGATTCTTTTAATAGAAATCTCATTTTCAAGGATAACAGTACAAAAACGGTTGAAAAAATAACTGTTGGAATTCTTTACCAGAAGGACTTAAAACCCTATCGGTCATAAACATTAAATTCATTTCTTCTAGTATATGTTGTTTCTTGGATGATGACTGCAAACATATATTTCATTTCCTTTGGTTTAGTACCATAATGAATCCATATGGTATCTGGCATCAAATTCTATTAAAAATTTAAAAAAATTTAAGTTATTTATTCATTGGGGTTCTTTGCTTTCAGTGTACAATAGTGCATAAGTCAGAGGTAATATTCTGTTTCTTACACTACTCGTATAAGAAACTTCGGTGTTCATTTTCTTTGTTTTCCATCTTATTCACGAAAGGTTGGAGATTTGTGGCTTGAGGTTTTATAAACCTTTTGTTTTCTACTTTTGCAATCATATATTGAAACATTATGGAGTTTATTTGCAATGACAAGAAAGGGAATGTTTTAGAGTTTATATTCAGTGACATTTATAATAACTAGAAAGTCAGGGAATAGATCAAGTTCATATTGATTATTCCATGAACCATGTGACTTTTCAGCCCAA
Organism: Noctilio leporinus; assembly: GCA_004026585.1. Taxonomy (NCBI): domain Eukaryota; kingdom Metazoa; phylum Chordata; class Mammalia; order Chiroptera; family Noctilionidae; genus Noctilio; species Noctilio leporinus. The sequence continues at coordinate 74,192 of PVIW01000468.1, read as the reverse complement.
ACCATAAACTAAGTGAGGCAGTTAAGATGCCTAAATAATATGAATTTGGTGTTAATTATCCAGTTGATGTTTCAGTTTTTTTATTCAAGTCTGTGAAACTTCTGGATTCCATCCCTGGGATTGGTTCTTAAAGACTGAATGGATTTGCAGCTAGACTAAAACAAACAAATCTACACGCTGGCTTGGAGATTGCTCCATGAATTATGCATCTGTAGCTTTTGTGTCACTTCAGGGGTTAGGGAGAACTGGAGACAGGGGTGCACAGATACAAATGGTTTAGAAAATTGGATATAGTGGACAGGAGTTACTATAGATAAAATTTTCTCTTTTGGTACAGTTCGCTTAGAGATTGGGGCAGACAGCACACAGAACAATAAGATGGGTTGAACTTGGCTTTTAACACCGTTGCATTGGTGGTTTTTTTGTTTGTTTGTTGTTTTTTTTTTTTTTTGATGCAAGGTTTAATCCTTGAAGATTTCTGCTGCCAGACCAATGATGGAGGACCTCAATTTAGGTGCTTAGGGACTGTCATTTTCCAGCCCTGGCACTGAGCTCTGTGAAAGAAATTGGGTGTTAGGGGAGACGGATGCCTCGTTAAAGGGATCTCTTTTGATTGAGTAGGTCAGCATTTAGCTGAATCCTCCTCGGTGGTATTATAGAAGTTGCTGTGCTTATTATACATATTGATCATATCATCTTTGTGCATTCATGAAAAGAATGTCTATTTAATGTGGACATGAGCAGCCATCAGAGAGAATAAATGCGTCACTAGACCTTGATATGGATGACTGTTGGCCTTGTGGATTGTAACACTGAATCAGTCTGGCTAGATTTTTAAAAAATTGCTTGTGCACTCTGCCGGCACAGATAGACCCAGTTGGGGCTCTAAGCTTAAGTACTGAAGCACAACATCTAGCATCCTGTGGGTGGTTTGAAATGCCAGGTTTGTTTTTGTGGAGTCAGTAGAGTAATATCTTTTTAAAAAATGCAATCTCTTCTGAAATCTGAGGTTGTGAAATTTAAGAGAACATGGAACTCACATGCTGAGGCTGTGAGCACTCTGGTATAACCTGGGCGCATTGTTTCAAGTGTATAAATTATACATTCCAGTGTAATTTAGAAATGACAGCTTCTGAGGAGAATGAGAAGATTTTTTGAGCCACAGAGAAGGTTAGACTATATACATTTTCTGGCTCAGTCTAGCAGGCTCAGGCTGCCTTGCTAGAGAGAGATGTTTTTGAAAATGCATTCAACAAACATTTATTCAGCTTTTGTTCTGTAGTGTAGGTTCCTTCTACTTATTTTTTTCTAGCTTTATTGAGCAATAATTGACACATAACTCTGTAAGTTTACAGTGTATAAGGGATTGATTTGATACACTTATATATTGGAAAATTATTACCACCATGGCATTATGTACTCTCTCTGTTCTGTCACATAGTTACCATTTCTTTTTGTGGTCAGAACATGTAAGATCTACTTTCTTTGCATTCTTCAAATATGCGATACAATATTATTAGCTATAGTCACCACGCTGTACATTACATCCCCAAACTTAAAAAAAAAAAAATTAGTGCCGGCCTGTGAACCCAAAGGTCGAAGGTTCGATTCCCCAGCCAGTTCACATAACAAGGTTGCAAACCAGGTCTCCAGTCAGGTCTGTGGCTGGAGGCAGGTGAAAAGCAACCACACATTGATGTCTCTCTCCCTCTCTGCCTCTCTCCCTTCCCCTCTTTCTAAAAATAATGAAATAAAATCTTTAAAAAGAAAAAAAAATATTGTTCTGTTAAAGTTGTTCTGTTTTCCCCCAGTTGCTCTCCTCTGTCCTGTGCACCCCCTTTTCTCCCACAGTCAGTCCCCGCCCTGTTGTCTATGTCCATGGGTCGTTTACACTAGTTCCTTGACTAGCTCCTTCCCCTTCTTTCCCCCAGATCCCCAAACTTTGTAATCTTATAACTGTTTTTTTTAGACAGAGACGCTTTAGGCACTATCAAACACTTAAGATTAACAAAGATAATCATACATTCTGCTTCCAAATCTAGCAGTTGATAAGTTTATAATACATAGTCACCTGATATTAAGGTTTTAAATCTGTCCAAGTATACCCATTATTTTCACAGTTTAACGTCTATAATAACAACACCACCTTACATTTATATATGGATTTAGGCCCTGGCTGGTGGTGCAGTGGACAATGCACTGGCCTGCAAGCCCAAAGGTTGCTGGTTCGATTCCTAGACAGGGTACATGACCAGGTTACAAACCAGGTCTCCAGCCAGGTTTGTAGCTGGAGGCAGGTGAAAGGCAACCAATATGTTGATGTTTCTCTCCCTCTCTGTCTCTCTTCCTTCCCCTCTTTCTAAATATAGTGGATGGAAATCTTAAAAAAAAGAAGTATGGATTTATAGTTCAGAAAGTGTTTCAATACATTATCCAAAGTCTGGGATGACTAGTAACCCTAAAGTTACTTAGTACTTTTATATTACATATTAGAAGAAAAGCATGATGTCTGGTTGAATTCATGGAGAATCCATCACTAAGGAAATTTATAAAGCATATTATGAATTGATTTTTAAAGAATACTCTTGCAAAAAGGAAATCAAAAAGGGAGACCCAGCCCTGGCTGGTGGCACAGTAGAAAAGGTGCTAGCCTGTGAACCCTAAGGTTCGATTCCCCAGCCAGGGCACATAGCCAGGTCTCCAGCCAGGTCTCCAGCCAGGTCCGTAGCTGGAGGCAGGTGAAAGGCAGCCATACATTGGTGTTTCTCTCCCTCTTTGCCTCTCTCCCTTCCCCTCTCTCTGAAAATAATAAATAAAATCTTTTTTAAAAAAGGGGAGGGGGAGGCCCTCTTAGCTTATTTAGCTATCTGTGTGGTAGTAGTTGACAAATATTTTCTTTGCTGCAATTTTGCTTTATCCGAGGTAAGAGTCATGTTAAAAACAAACAAACAAACATTATCTAAGCCCTGGCTGGTGGCTCAGTGGATAAGATGCTGACCTGCGAACCCAAAGCTCGCAGGTTGGATTCCCCAGCCAGGACACATAATGAGATTGCAAGCCAGGTCTCCAGCCAGGTCTGTAACTGGAGGCAGGTGAAAAAGGCAACCATACATTGATGTCTTGCTCCCTTTCTGCCTCTCTCCCTTCCCTTCTCTCCAAAAATAATAAATAAAATCTTTAAAAACAGACAAAAAAAAAACAAAACCACATCTAAATTAGAAAGCAATTCTAATTTACATTAATCTGAGTCATAAACAGTCAATTCATTGCTTTCATTTTCAAAATCTTTTCTTAGTTGTTTTTGTGCTATACCTTTCAATATTTCTGTATTCGTGTGCAATAGGCTTTGCAGAAGAATATGCTGAAATTTACTTTCTGTTCATAAGCAAAACTGACAAATACCTTTTTCCTTATTAACTTTAAATTGCAAATGTCTGAAGGCCTGTCATAATTGGATGCGTCATCTTGAGATTTACATGCATTACAGCTTTTGAACGTGATTTGAAAAATGAGCGTGGCTTTAGGGGAGGTAGGTCAGAGGCTGAGAGTAAATGGGTAATGCAAACAGAATTTGATTTATGTATTTTTTCAAATAGTTATTGATTATATACATAAATAGTCTACGTTTCTTTTTCAGAACTTTGCAGAAAACACCATGAATGAACTCCTTGGCTGGTATGGCTATGATAAGGTTGAATTGAAAGATGGTGAAGATATTGAATTCAGGAGCTACCCTACAGATGGAGAGAGCCGGCAGCACATTTCTGTTCTCAAAGGTAATGACATTTAAGGTCCCTTTGTTCATGCCAAGAAGGATTAACTATCTCAACTTGCCAGAATTGAGTTGCCATGGGACTCATTTCGTTGATTATGCCAATGGTTGATTTACATGCACATCCTCAGTAGTGCTTTTCCACAAGCAGAACTCCACAGATAGAAGAGCACAACATAAAACAGAAATAGACACAGCTCTATCCCCTTCCAGTAATGGGAGGACTAGCTAGACAAGGGCTAAGGACCTTAAGTGCTGTAGTCCTACCCACAAATTTACAGAAAGGGGCAATGTTTGCCAACTTCTCCTGGTTTCCTAAGCCCTTTGCTATATGCCTTGTTGGGCACTGGTGCCTTCTGTTAAGTTGAAATGCTAGGTTTAGATTTTCAGACTGCAAGAGAGTATCATGGTTACTTTGGCAATTCCCCTAATTTTTTTGTAGGAATTCTAAATAAAAGTTTTATTATGCTTTGTTGTTTGAAGTTTTCACCCTTCCCCCATATCCCCACACCCATGGATAGGGAATGTAGAGGAGTAAGAGAGTAGTAGATGATTGAATCCTTTTTATTCTGTAAGAAGTTCCTTAAAGCCTAGCTAAAGAGTGGACATCAGAGGCTTGACAGAGTTGAATTAACAGATTCTGCCTCAGTAGCAGCGCCAGATAGTTCATGAGCGAAGCAAAGAACCATTTGTGGGTGTTGGTATGGAAACTGAACTCATGAACCTAAATTTAGAATGAGTGTTCAAGAAAAGAAGAGGAATATGAAGAAGCAACCCATTTGGGGAACTTTAATGAAGTGTGGATAAAACTAATTGTGTGCCATCACTGGTAATTTGATCAGTGTTTATGCATTGTATTCAAAGTCTATTGGCATAAACTACCTGTTCATTCATTTTGTTTCCAGTCTCTAAGATAGCACTTTTCCTTCTTAAATGCCAAGCCTCGAAATGCAAATCAGCTGTCCTGCAGGCATGTGGAATTGAATGTACGTGACAAATTTTATGTTAAGCTTGCTATGAAATTGTACATGCTAAAAGCAATAGTGTCAATTTCACTGTAAATGAAAAATGCAAGTTACAAAGTTTACATTCTATAAACTAATAGCTCGTGAAATACTTGGTCTAGGTAATTATCTTTGCCACTGTAGAATAGGAATGCCAGGATATGTGATTGGAGTCAAAAAGTTATTTTCCGTGGTTGAGTTTTTTAAATGATTGACATGCAAAGATAAAATTCACAAAGTTCATATCATTATACATTTTCTTTAGTTTCATTTTTGTTAATTTTTAATTGATATTAATGAGTTAATTAATGGGCCTACCTTGTGCAACAACAGTTTTGTTCCTGATTATTTGTTTCTTTCATATTGGTTCTTTTGATTATATTATGAACCAAAGTTATAATACACTGGGACCTAATTACAGTGCTGGGGGGTGGGCACTTTAAAGTTTTCCCCCTGGTAGACAGAGAGCAATACCTGCTATATATCACTTCATACATGGAAAAGGTTAATTGCCTCTCAATTTCCTATGGGCTTTTACTGTGCCAAAATTCATCATCATGATACAGTTGGGATGTTGGCAATGTTAGCGGGGGGCAAATTATACAGAAGCCCATTGACAATTTACGGTAGCAAGTCTGAAAATGTCCTGGATGGTCTGTAGAGTTCTGGGAAAGTGTTTAAAGGTTTGCAAGAAAATATTTAATTTGTTACATAGCTATGTTACTTGAGAAACTGTGATCGTAAGGAAAATAAGTTCTTTTATCATATTGAATGCCATTTTTTTTCTTTTACAGAAAATTCTTTGCCAAAACCAAAATTACCCGAGGACAGTGTTATTTCACCATACAATATAAGCACAGGCTATTCAGGGCTTGCCACAGGAAATGGACTTAGTGACTCACCTGCAGGGTCAAAGGATCATGGCAATGTGCCCATTATTGTACCTTTAATTCCGCCACCTTTCATAAAACCACCAGCAGGTAAGTCATTCCTGGGGTTTCCACCAATAATGTCTTAAAAATAATATTAAGCACCAGTTAATTTTGGAAAAGACTGTTTTAGAAACTTTGTAGATGAGAAATGTTAGTACCTGTGTTCTTTAAAGTGGTATTGCTATTCTAAGCAAATTCCCCAATCTATTGTTTAGGCTATCAGCTTTCAACCTACAATAAACCTTTTCTGTCATTTGCTACAAAAAGTTGTTTTTCTTCTCTGGAATTATCTGTTTAAATTTTTTTAAAAAGGTGAAATAATTAAAAAAAATAAGATCTATACTTACTGGTTAGCAAGACAAAAAGTAAGCATGGTTGGTGGTGTCTGGAAGGCCTGGTCTCCTCTGCAGGTTTTGTAAAGGGAGTGTCAGCTTGTTCTTCAATGTTCCTTCTTAAGCGGATTGGGAAATCCACTTAAGAAACAACCTAGATTACCTGTGTCTTCCTTAGAGTTCTTTCTAATTCTTAGAAAGCTCTCTGAGAGCTTTTTAAAAAATGGAGATCTGAATTTACTTGCATGAAAATATAATCAGTTCTTTTATATTTCCAGACAATTCAATGGCAGTGAGCAAGAGCATGATGCGATACTGCAAGCTAGGTGTCAGATATGTTCTACACATGGAAAGAAGTTTAGAAATGTTATAGATGGGTTGATGTAAAATGTTTAAATTATGCTAGAGACTTAATTTGCTACACTGGTTTATTATTATTTTTGATATTGACTTGAACAGTAATAAATACTGAGGTTTTAAAAAATATTTTATTTATTATTATTTTTTTACATTTTATTTCATTATTTTTAGGAAGAGGGGAAGGGAGAGAGGCAGAGAGGGAGAGAGACATCAATGTATGGTTGCTTTTCACCTGCCTCCAGCCACAGACCTGACTGGAGACCTGGCTTGCAACCTGGTTATGTGCCCTGGCTGGGGAATTGAACCTGTGACCTTTGGGTTCACAGGCGGGCACCTTACCCACTGTGCTACCAGCCAGGGCTTAATACTGAGTTTTCATAGCAGTACTTATTATAATTTTCTTAAAGCTAATGGTTGTACTTTCTATTTTTTATTTTTTTTTAGGGAAGGTAGGTGTTTGGTTATGTTTCCATAATGGTGAAGATATTTGTAGGTGAAAATTGAAAATTCTTGGGCTTATGTTATAGACATATTTGTACCATAGTCTAAGCGTTACTAACATTTTCTTTCATGGTGTGAGCGCATTCTCTTGTTTGCCTAGTACATTTTAGCAGTAAGTGTTCTTTCCTGCTGAGGTTCTCAGATACATCACTAAAATCCATTTACCCGTCAAAGTCACTTGTAATTGTGTTTGTCAGCTAACTACTAGCATAACTTGCATGTCTTACAAAGTTTGCCTTATTTATGCCCCACTCTCCTTTGTTTGATTGTTTTGTGATACAGAGAGGCCCATACTTACCCCCTAAGTGCCAAAGACCTATTTTGCATAGGCCAGCTTAAAAGAAGAAGGGTGCCTAATGTTACAGATATAAGGTTGAGGTTTGAATGTGTTCAGCGGCTTAGGCGAGTGGTGATGATATGAGGGTGTTATTTAAGGCCATGAGGCTACATGAAAAAAAAACAAAACACCGTCTTCAGATGCAGACTGCTTGGGTTCAAATCTAAGCTTTGTCGCTTACCAGCTCTGTGGATATGGACAAATTACATAAGCTCTCCTCTCTTCAGTTTCCCCATCTGTAAATTGGGAGTCAGAGTTCCACCTTAGAGGATCTGTTGTGTCCCTGAGGTGAGAAAATTAAGCAAAGCTACCTAACCTGGTGCCTGCCATACAAAAGCCATTTAGCTTTTTTCTCTTTTTCAATTTGTAGTCAGCCCTAGTGTTATCATGCACATAATTTGTGCATAAAAAGGTGTATATCCAAATGCAAATTCCCTGTTAAGATTTATTTGAGCAAAAGCAAACAGCTTTAGAAATTAGCATAGCTGAGGCTAACAGGAGTTTGGTTTGCCAAAAACCCTGCCCTGGAGTTTCCGGCTGAGCCAGCCACGTGGAATTCAAGCACACAGCTCCTGTTTAATTCTAATTCCACATCAGATCAGGAAATAAATATGCAAAGGAGTAGAGGCCAAAAATTGAGCCTTGGAAGTCTTAGACATAGGAACTCTGAGGAATTAGAAGCCAGAGGGACCGAAAACCGGTGGTTTTATGCTGTCTTCTGTACAACTCCAGGGTGCTCATCCGTTCAAAGCAAAATGTAGGGAAGGACGTATTTCATTTTCTGTTCTTGCTCTAAATCTGACTAATCCTACTCTAGGATCCTGTATGACAAGACAAAGATAGAGAAAGATTCTCCGCTTTCAAGGACCTTACTCTATTTGTTTTTAAGCACAAATTTAAAAGTAGAGATGAGTTTTGATTTAGTCATATTGTCTAGTTCAGGGATTAGCAAACTTTTTCTATACAGGGCCAGATAGTATTAGGCTTTGGAGCTGTGCCGTCTTTATTACTACTGAACTCTGTTGTGCTAGCAGGAAAGCAGCTGTAGATAATGCATAAACACATGGGCATTGCTGTGTTCCAATAAAACTTTATCTTAGAAAAAGGCAGTGAGCAGGGTTTGGCCCATAGACTGTAGCTTGTTAACCCTCACATTAGGGTAAGATTGGTAAAAGTCTTATAACAACTGGAAGGTGAAAAGAGTTTCCAAGAGTCATGTTAGTAGCTTTGCCAAGGTCCACTGTGGATTACCGTCGTAAGGAATAGCAACCAGGGCCGGGAAATAGTGGGGTTTTCAGGGTATGTGGTGAGCTGTGATACATAGTGAGGGTTCCACCAGTATTTGTTGAATAAATGAATACTACTCAAGTTCCTATTGCACAATCACAAGACAGTGCAGGCCACTTTGTTGTTCATTGAGAAAATGCTAGTATCTTGTCTGAATTATTCCCAACCTGCCTGACCTTGACCACAGCCTCCCCGACAGTTATGTAATTATCCATTTATAGGTTCACAAATTATCTAAAAACTTCTGTCTAGTTGATCGTTTCAATTCTTTCTTTTGCTAAAACTTTTACCAGAGTTGTTATTCAGGGTAATAGAGTTGAGGCATGCACATTTGCTGTCAGTTTTATAGCCATATGTAGGTTAACATGGCATTCCTGAGGGGAACTAATAAATGGCAGAATGGCTAGAAGCAAAAGGTCCCTCCATAATCAGCCCCTGAATAATTTAAAGTTGATTGTATCATGGCAGGTATCACCCTCTCAGGGTAGGGAAGATGAGGATTATACTGTATGTATGCTTTGGATTCCTGGAAAGAAAATAACTGTTAGTGTTCAAATTATTGTTGTTCCCCTGTAAACTGGCTATATGAAAATGCTAATAATAGCACCCATGTTTGTTTTAAATCTTTTACAGTTTATGAAACTCATTCATACTCTTTTATTTCGTTTCACTTTACAATAACCTTGGGAAATAGCATGTTAGATATTATTAAATTAAAAACTGAGGCTCAAATAGGTTAAATGACTTCCTCAGGTCATGTGGTTTCTAAGTATTGAAGCCAAGACCAGTACTAAAGTCTTCTGACTCCTAATCTAATACTCCTTTTAATATAAAGCATTGTTTGTACAAAACTTCCCTAGTCTGTATCTTATAAATCTGTTACTTCCGATTCCCCAATGATAGGGGATGCAGCCTGTCCTCGCAAAAGGCTATTTTTAAAGAGCCTGCATGTTTTGGGAGACTCAGATTCTCCAACCCTGAGAATCTGGTGCTGTGAACTGGTGGGAGGACCCAGGAGAGGTAAGACCCTGGTTTGGTTTGAAAGTGAGCATCATCAGGGCAAGCTGCTGCTTCTCCAAGGTACCCAAGGGCTCTATCCGGTCAGACGCTGGTTTTCGAGCGTTTCATGTGCTGTGGTGGACTCACGCCTGGACCCCATCCATGTCTGGCAGGCAGTGGGCCCAGTGGAATACTCGTGATTGGGAACATGGTGATACCACACACTCTTGGATTTCCACTCTCCCTTTGCACAGCTGCATATAGAAGTGTGGGTGTAGCTTACATCTGTGCCTGGGGAGGCTGCTTTTTCTGTTCCTGCCCCCCTTCCTTAGAAAAGGAGAACCTCCCTGGGCTTCAGTGATTACCAGAAGTGTTGGCCCTTTTTTGGCCGCATGTTTACACCTGATTTCATCTGATTTCCAAAGCAAAGCTGCCCTTCCCCACTCAGAGACAGAATTTGGCCATTGGTGTTGGGTTTGTGACATCACAGTTGTTACTATGGTGATAGACTTGTTATAAACACAGGATAATAGCCCTGATTTTGCTGGTTTTTCCTTTCTTCAAGCAGTGAAGGGAATTACCAGGATCCTTAAATAAGAATCACAGACTTTTTGCAAACTCTAGGAAGTGGACAAAATAAGACTTGGCCATATAGAGCAGCCATTGGGGGGGAAAAACAATAAAACCCCAAAACACTGTTATAAGAATAACATTAGAAAATACTTGAAACTATTGACCAACTCTTTTTATGCAGATTCTTTTATCCTTATAATTTGAACAGATATGAAAATCTTTCTTTGCTAATTTAAAAAATCACAGCATGAACATAGTTGAAGTGGCAGAATATCTATCAGCAAGAGTTTTGAAAGATAACTCAGGTTAATTATATTGTAACCTTGCTGTAATTCTCATATTTGAGATTTTTTTTTAAAGATTTTATTCCATTATTTTTAGAAAGAGGGGAAGGGAGAGAGGCAGAGAGGGAGAGAGACATCAATGTATGGTTGCCTTTCACCTGCCTCCAGGCACAGACCTGACAGGAGACCTGGTTTGCCACCTGGTTATGTGCCCTGGCTGGGGAATTGAACCTGCAACCTTTGGGTTCACAGGCTGGCGCCTTATCCACTGTGCTACCAGCCAGGGCTTCATATTCGAGATTTTAATATGTGTTCAACCCTTTGGGATTTCATTCAAAGAGAATTGTGGCAGTAAAGAACTTAGGCATAGAGCGTAAGAACTGTGTTACAGTGAGTTTCCTTCAAAATACTACACCTGCCCAACTTCCCTGCAAGTTTGACTAGCAAAGTAGACATTCAAAATGGATTTTATATATAATTTTAAAATAAAGACCTTATATTGGTCCTTACTGCTTAATAAGTGAAATAGCACTCAGCCCCATTGACTAGACATCATCAGCTCTGCACTGGTTGGGCAGGTTTGGGTCTCTCCATCTTGTCTACCTCTGGTTAGAGTAACCTATTGGGACTCAAATCAGGTTTTTTACATCTTAGTCTTAGACTTGCCCTATGATAACATTTTGTTTCCAAGATTAAAAAAAAAAAAAAAAGAAAAATCAATGAAGCCATTAGGGTAATTATTTTTGATCATGAGGGAAAAATGAAATGCAGCAAGTTTTTTCTTCGGGAATCAAAAAAATTTATTTATTATTTTTTGGAGAGAAGGGAAGGGAGGGAGGCAGAGAAGGAAAAGCATCAATGTATGGTTGCCTTTCATCTGCCTCCAGCTACAGACCTGGCTGGAGACCTGGCTTGCAACCTGGTTATGTGCTCTGGCTGGGAATCGAACCAGAAACCTTTGGGTTCACAGGCCGCAGGCACCCTTCCACTGAGCCATGAGCCAGGGCTGAAATGCAGCAATTTTTTAAATGAAAGTTTTGCTGAGCTCTGCTGCAGAAAACACTGTGTATCTAGGAAACAACATTTTAGATCTCAGTCTCTTGACAGGTTTTCCCAGAAGCTTACAACCCGCCTATTACAAGTCTAGGATCCTCTCAAGTCCCTGAATACTTTTAAATGAAATGAAATGTGGAAAAAAGGAGGAATGCCTTGCTCTTGGATGCATTTATGTGGCGGTTTTGAATACAATGCCTTTTACTTCAAATGATAAATGATCATGTTTTTATGCCCCACCATGTTCCCATGTGTGAGGGGAAGGGTAGGTTCTGTCCACCGGGGCATGCAGGTTTGCGTGGAGGGCAGTGAGACCAGCTCGATTTCCTGTGTGCAGGGGTGTCTTGCCTTTCTTTGAAAACAGTGACCATTTCCTGTCATCCAGGATAGTTTACTTTCAATGAGCTTTCCAAATTTGTGTTCAGTCATAGTCATGGAAATATGATATATTTTTTCAGGCAAATCTTGAAATTCTTAAGGGGTTATAAGAACTGGGCCCTAAGGAACCATTAGCTTAACTGAGAATGTGGAAACATTCACGTGATCTGCTAAGCTTTATGTATAAAGCTGAGTAACCCACAGTTAATAAGCATGTTACTTTTTGGCTCTTAGAATTCTTACATGGAGTCATACTTGCAGGGAAGTGGGGATCAGAATGTGGTTTGCATTATGATCATTATTTATTTTATCTGTTATTTAATATTCTTGGGCCTTGCATATGAATGCTGTATTCCAAATAGCCTTTGAGAAAACAGGATTTAATCAAAATTGCTTTGCCACTTATTTATGTGTCCAACTTTTAAAGTATGATTATTAAATAAAATTACCTAGAGTTAATGGGATTTGGATGACTTACTATTTATGTAGCAGACACATTTCTTTAAAAAAAAGAAGATGTTCACTGAACCCTCAGATTTGAAGCCTTTTCCAAACCACTTAAAACAAGGACAGGAGGAATTATGGTGAATGGCAGGATAGGAGGAGTAACAGTAATGATATCATCTCATCATACCTAATACTGATTTTTTAAATGTAATTTTATTGTTCTATTACATCCATCCCCTTTTTCCTCTCCTCTATCCCCTTCCCCACCCACCCACTCCCTGCCAAAGTCAATCCCACTTGTCGTCCATGTCCATGGTTCTTCCATGCTAGTTCCTTGTAATACTGATATTTTTTTGAGCATTTACTATGGGGCAGGCACTATTTAAATGAGATTATCTCATTTAATGTTCCAAACAACTCTGTGTGGGTGCTATTATTAACCTTGATTTACATCTGAGGAGACTGAATCCTGGAAAAACTAAGCAACTTACCTGACACAGGAAATAAGTGACAGAGCTGGTATTTGAACCTAGACACAATATCTCCTTAACCCCTATTCATAACCACTGCATTGTCCTAAATGCCATGTCAGTCTTTCAGTCATTTCTGTATTTACTGAATGTTTTCCGTATTGTACCAGGTGATACAAATATATATATCATCATCTCTGACCATCAAGAATTTAGAGTGTGGTTGACATAAAATCAAAACACCATTCTAGTTGATGTTGAAAAGTATAATTTTTTTTAAAGATTTTATTTATTTTTAGAAAGAGGGGAAGAGAGTGGCAGAGAGAGAGGGAGAGAGACATCAATGTATGGTTGCGTTTCACCTGCCTCCAGCCACAGACCTGACTGGAGACCTGGTTTGCAACCTGGTTATGTGCCTTGGCTGGAGAATCGAACCTGCGACTTTTGGGTTTGCAGGCCGGCACCTTATCCACTGTGTTACCAGCCAGGGCTAAAAAGTATAATTTAAGCAGCATTTGAACCATGGATGTGGAGGTAGAAGGCTGCCTCAAGTGGAGTAGCAGAATGTCTTGCTACATTTTTACAGTTGAGAAATGGAACCTGAAACACAATGTAGGCTAGAAGGTAGTTGTTTAAAATTCAGAGTGGTTAAAAAAAAAAAGATACAAAAGCCTAAAGAGTGTTATTTACTATGTTATGGGTCCTATTTTATCTTTCTTTATATAATTATAGGGTCTTTAAAAAGTGTAGGTCAAATTTTAATCTGTTCAATCATTCTTAATGCCAAATGGAATGTCTAATATAGTTTGAATGGAAGGATTACCAGACAAGAACCAGGAGACCTGGTTTGTTAATGCCAGCTCTGCCATTTACTGGCTGTATAGTCTTGGGGAAGTCATTTAGCTTCTCTGAGCCTCAGTCTTAAAAATGTTGTATTTAACCCTGGCTGGTGGCACAGTGAACGAGGGGCCGGCCTGCAAACCCAAAGGTTGCTGGTTCGATTCCCAGTCAGGGCACATAACCAAGTTGGAAGCCAGGTTTCCAGCCAGGTCCGTACCTAGAGGCAGGTGAAAGGCAACCATACATTGATGTCTCTCTCTCCCTCTCTGCCTCTCTCCTTTCCCCTCTTTCTAAAGATAATAAATAAAATATTTAAAAAGTTTTTTAAAATGTATTTAATTTAGGTAATCTGTAATTTTCCTACATTTATTAAATCCTGATTTATTACTTGTATAATGAATTTCCTACCTAATTTTATGATTTGAAGGAGTCTTATTTTAATAAGTCATAATATATATTTGTTAATCAATTGAACATATTTAAAAGCAAATTCAACTATGAGCATAGATTATGGCAGCCAAGAATCTGATGAAAGATGCTTGTTTCAGTGATTGTTAATTTTTACTCTATAAGAACAAGTAACTTGAAATAACATATTTAGAATTTATAAAAAGTGCCAAAAATATGAAATATTAGTGAATAAAAATATTATATCACATGTTATTAGACCAAATTATTTGATGTAGCACATAAGCAGTGATCACTGGGAATAATTCCAGGAATTTCTGCAAAGGAGAAGTCACATTGTGTCTAATTTAATTTACAAACACAAGATCTGGAAGAAATAGAAAAACTGAACAGCCCCACATCTATTAAGGAAATTAAATAACTAAATCTTTTTTTAATGAAGAATATTCTAGACCCAGATAGCTTTAGTATTAAATTCTACCAAACATTGGAGGGGGGAAAAAAACAACTTAGAGAAACTCTCCTAGAGAGCAGACAAATAAGAAACACTTTTACTAATGCCATGATCCCAGCATGACCTTGATCCTTTCACATGACAAATGCATTAGAAATAAGGAAAATAATAATTTAACGTAACTGGGTTACTTTAAATAGAAAACTTTTATTCACCATGAACACTGATTCAAAAATTCTGAACATAATCATAGCAAATCAAAGCCAGTGATATATAGATACAAAGGGATAAGATAATACATCATGATTAAATAGAATATTTTTAGGAATTCAGGGTTGATTTAAAATGTAAAAATCAGTCAATATAATTAGCTATATTAATAATAAAATTAAACCTAATGGAATATTCTCAATAGATGTGGAAATATAATTTAATAAAATTTAACAAATAAATAATGAAAACTCTTGGTTAAGTAGGAATAGAATGCAACGTCTCTAATATGACAAAAAGTAACCACAAAAACTACAGCAGACATCATACTTTATAGTGAAATATTGAAAGCTTTTCTCCTATTTAATGGTAAATACTGAAAACTTTTCTCTCGAGATCAAGAATGAAATAAAGATGACCACTATCACCATTTAAATTTTGTCTAATTACATAAATAATGTAATAAGGCAAGAAAAAGAATAAAAACATAGAAGACTTGAAAGGTGGAAATGGCATTTTGTTTAGAGGAGAATGTGCCCTCCACCAGTGTACAGGCAAACGGGAAATACTGTGGATTTGACGCCAGACTACCGCACTAAAATGAATATTGCAATAAAGTGAGCCACATGAATTTTGGGGTTTTCCAGTACATATAAAAGTTATATTTATGCTGTGCTCTAGTCTATTGTGTGCAATAGCATTATGTCAGACAAAAACGAAAACAAACAGTACATACCTTTTTTACCCCCTCAGGAATATTTTTTCTTTCTTTCTTTCATTTTTCCTTTTTTCTTTTTAGGAAGAGAGGAAGTGGGGAGAGGGAGAGAGGGAGAGAAACATTGATGTGAAAGAGCAACACCAGTCAGTTGCCTGTCACATGCAACCCAACTGGGAACCAAACCTGTAACCTAAGAATGTGCCCCAATCAGGAATCAAACCCATGACCTTTCAGTTTATGGGATGTTGTTCCAACCAACTGAGCCACCCCAGCAGGGTAAAGTACCTATCTTAAGGTATTTTAAGATTTTATTTATTATTTTTAGAGAGAAGGGAAGGGAAAGAAGCAGAGAAGGAGAGAGACATCAAAGTATGGTTGCCTTTCACCTGCCTCCAGCTAAGGACCTGGCTGGAGACCTGGCTTGCAACCTGGTTATGTGCCCTGGCTGGGAATCAAACCAGCGACCTTTAGGTTCACAGGCCAGCGCCTTATCCACTGTGCCACCAGCCAGAATCATATATTAATTTAAAAAATATACTTTATTATATATTTTTACAATATCCAGGGTCTTGCCTGGATATTGATGAAAATTCAGTGTCTGCAAAGCATCATAAAGTAAATCACACCAACACATAGCCTGCCTATTATGTTTAATGGGTTCATCAATCAAGGTCTCTAACACAGTTGATACACCCAAATCCATTATATTTCTATATACTAACCACAAAAAAAAATTTAAAACATCTACAAATTTTGTTTAAAATAGCACCAAACCATCAAGTAGGGGAAACAAATCTTAACAAAAATATGTTCAAGATTGTTACACAGAGAATTATAAATATTACTGAGAGGAATAAAAGAAGAGCTAAATCATTGGAAGGACACACCATGTTTATGGATTGGAGTTTAAATATTCTAAAAAAGCAGATTTTTCCTAAATTGCTCCATATATTTAATTCAATGCTATAAAAATTCCAGCATAAAATTTTGTGGACATTAAAATGCTATTTCTAAAATGTGTGTGAAGATACAAAGGGGCAAGAATAACCAAGACAAATTTAAGAAAAAGAAAAACAAAATTGGAGGATATTACTATCAGATCTCAACATATTGTCAGACTATAATAATTAATAATTAAGTAGTTATATTTTATTGTTAGTGTTAATTGTTTCTGCTGTTGGCATTCTTCTTTTGTCCATACTTTAATTAGCCTTTAAGAATCCACAACATATATATATATATATATATTTTTTTTTTTTTTGGAGGCATAAAAGAGAAAACTATTTTATTTCTCATGTCAATTTTATTTTCATTTTTTAAAGGGAACTATAATTATGGCCCTGGCTGGTGGCTCAGTGAATAGGCGCCAGTCTGCGAATCCAAAGGTCGCTGGTTTGATTCTCAGCCATGGCACATAACCAGGTTGCAAGCCAGGTACCCATCCAGGCCGGTAGCTGGAGGCAGGTGAAAGGCAACCATACACTGATATTTTTCTCCCTGTCTTCCTCCCTCCCTGCCTTTCTCTCTAAAAATAATAAATAAAATCTTTTTAAAAAGAAATTTAAAAATAATAAAAGAAACTACAATTATAAAATATATTACATATTGGAAAAGTGCATAAAACATAAATGTATTCGTTTACAAATAATGATCCTTGTTGATTTACAGCTTCTTCCCTTAAGACGTAACCACTTTTGTGGTAATCATTGCCTTCTTTTTTTATATAGTTTTTAACACCTAAGTATACCCCCCACTAAGAAATAGTTTATTTTGCCTAAATTTGGACTTTAAATAAATGAAATTATGGTAGTCCACTTCAAGGTAGCCCCCGATGATCCTGACTTCCTGGTGGTCTTTATACGTATAATATTGAAATCAGGGACAGTCTGTGTGATAAGCTTCTAAGGCTGCCATCAAGGATTATTGCAGTTTCTGCCATCAAGGATTATTGCAGTTTCTCCCTAGTCTCTCTGACTCTTTGCCTAGGGAGAGGGGGAAGGATGTGAGGAAACTCCAGCAGTCTGGTGAAGAGGCCTCTGGATTGGAATTGAAGCCTCCAACCAATAGCACCAACTTGCTAGTCTTGTGATTGAGCCACTTTAGAAGTGGATTTCTCAGCCCAAGACAAGCCTTTGGCCCCAAAAGACATTTGGCTGTAACCTCATGAGCAGACACTTAGCCAAAGTCACTCCAAAGCACTCCCAAATTCCTGTCCTACAGAAAACAAGAGCAATAGTCATAAATGATTTCTATTGCATTAAGAAAAAGACAGTAAAATATTGATACAAGGATATACATACAAATCATTGCAGTGGACTTCAGAAATCTAAACAGATATTTGATTTATAACAACTGTATTCACTTAGGTTATCAACAAAATACCATAGCCTAGATGACTTAAATAACCAAAATTAATTTTATCACAATTCTGAAGAATATAAGGCCAAGATCGAGGTCACTGGGGTTGGTGTCAGGGAAGGTGGGTTGAAGATGGCCACCTTCTCCCTGTGTCCTCATGTGACAGAGAGTCTGAAGTTTCTTTTTATAGGGGCTTTAGTTCTATTGGACCAGAGCTGTATCCTCATGATCTTATCTAACCCTAATTAACTCTCAAGGGCCTTGTCTCCAAATACCATCACATTGGGACTTAGAGCTTCACCATGAAATTTGGAGGGACACAAGCATTGAGTTCATGACAACAAACATGACAATGTAGAGCAGCGAGGAAGAATAATGTGCTTATGGAAAAAAATGTATGTAGATTCTTACTTCAAACTGCTCACAAAACTCAATTCTAGCTGTATTATTGATCAAAATGTGACATGTGGAACAATAGAGCTTGTAGGAGAAAGCCTAGGAGAATATATTTATGATCTTGGATAGGCCAATATTTCTTCAACTATACTCTAAAAGTACTAACCATAATGAAAAAGGTTGATTAAATTCAAAGTTAAGAATTTCTACTGATTAAAAGACATCTTTCAAACTAATGAAAAGGCAGACTACTTAGTGGGAAATGATGTTCATAATGCATGTCCCACAAAAGACAAATATTCACAATATATAAAGAATTCTGATAAATAAAAAAGAAAACAGCCCAATAGAAAAAAATGGGCAAAAACTATAAACATGTACTTTGAAAAAAATATCCAAGTGGCCCATAAACATATTAAAAGATATTTAATCTCAGTCAGCAGGGAAATAAAATTTAAAATCATAATGAGGTACCAATACACAAACATTAGAATGGCTAAAATGACTAAGACTGACAATACTAAGGACCAAGGAGGATATGGAGCCACTGAATACTCATACATTGCTGGTGAGAGTATAGGTCAGTATAACCACTCTTGAAAGCCTATTGCCAGTATCTGTTAATGCTGAATATACACATAAGCTTATTATCCAATAATTCTATTCTAGATATATACTCAACACAGATATGTATGTATGTGAGCCAAAGACATATAAGAGAACCTTCCTAGTAGCATTTATTAATAGCTACTAGGATGGTAGGAAACAGTCCCATGTTCACCCACATACCCAGGAAATAGTCCAAATGTTCACCAACAATAGTTAACATGGCCTCCTAAGGGTTCCTTGTATGGGCTTAGGGGTATGAGTGTAGGTGCTGAAGTTGAATGTGAAATTGCAGGTGTGTCATACATGCATAATTCAGGGGAAAAGATCCATATTTCAAATGTATTGAGTCCTTGACTTAGACACCTAGATTTCAAAACAATTTATTTAATTTTTCTTCTTCTGATTTAAGCAACAAAATCCTAGAATGTAATTTTAACATTTATTTTATATCTAGCATACTTATGGCCTTCTGAAATTAAACATTGTATTCCTTATTAAGGTATTATCTATTTAAATGAACTATATCATGGGGAAGCCTATAAATTATCATAGGGCAAAAGTATCCCTCACAGTGGTCTAATTGAAATCTGCTTTTGATAGGATATAGAGAGAAATGAAGGGCACTGGAAACGACAAACATACGGTACACAAATACACCATTGATTCTTATCAGGCTTTGCTCTTCAGGAGACATTTGGCATATCTGCAGCTATTCCTGGTTTTCACAGTTTGGAGAGGGAGAGCTACTAGATATGAGTAGAGGCGAAGGATGCTGCTAACCATCCTACCATGCATAGAACACCCCTCACAACAAGGAATTATGTGGGTGAAAATGTCAATAGTGCTGAGGTTGAGAAATGAGGCTCTATAATGAGGACAGCTCCATGCATGGGACACCTCCTGTGCGCCAGTCCGGATTCTCTTGGCCCCACATCTTATCTCACTCCAGTGTTTGCTGTGGTGCTTTGACACCTTAAGCATGTGCATTCTGAAAGGGCCTTGCCTCACACCTGGCTCTAGCTTCTTGTTCTGGGGCTTCTCTGAAATGACAGCATGGACATCACCTAAATCCTTTTGGCACTCATTTTCACACACATGCAAACTGGAAGTGTGGGGAAATGAACACACCAGACCAATGGGACATGAGAGTTGATGAATAAATACTTTTTCCTTTTGTCCCCTGGGTGACTGGTTATAAAATGTATTTCATAAGCTCCAGAAAATGCTCTCTGTGATTGAATACCAGTCTCCCTTAGTGGTGGCCAACTCAATGATGCATTGTTCTGTTGGCTTTTCCTCCTGCCCAGGTTCATTCCCCTAGTCCCTTGCTTCTACTTCCTGGAATCACATGCCAGTAGACCACCTGCATGCAAGTCTTTCTCTCAGATTCTGTCGTCTGGGAAACTCAGAATAAAATATCATGTGTGGAAGTACATGGTGAAAGATCAGAAATTAATGGAAAAGAATGTGAAAATAATTTTATGAACATTCATGTTTTTCCCTTTAAAGCAAAGCATAAATATAGAATAAAGGAGTTAAAGAAGTTGGGAGGGGGGCAGTTACCAGATTCTTGGTGGTGCAAATAGTGGAGAGCTCAGAAAGGGCTATTTCTAATACTGTTCCATTAGCCAAAGGATTTTCTAAGCCTCTTATGATAACAACAAGGGGCAATGCTGGTGGCTATACAGAAGAAAGAAAAGGAAAAATATTAGGTCAGGGCTTCAAGAAAAAAACAGAAAAAGAAGAATATCATGTGCCTAAACTCTCTCAAATGGATCTTGTTATTTTGAGAGATTTAGAATCCTAGACTTTTAATTAGCAGGGACCTGAGAGATCATTTCGCTAAATGCCTTCTTTTACAGACGAAGAAAATGAGGCCTGGAGAGGCTTAATGACCTTCTCAAGGTCATTCAGCTGGGTTAATGGCAGAATCATGGCCAAAATTCACTTCTGAAGTGGGGACACCATCTAAGCATGAATTCTAAATCACACACATCTGTGATCCCTGAGGCAGTCCAGAACTTCTCTTGGTATTACCTAAACTCTTGGGAGGTATGACCTAGCTAGGATAGTACTTTCAGAACACCCTGCCTCAGGTCAGGAGCTGAGATGCTAACAGGAAATAAGAGGAAATGTCAGCTTTTCCTTACTTGTAGAGGGTAGCAGTTTCTGGTATTAACCTAGACTTGACTGAACTGTTTGCTATTAATTTTTTGAAGGTATAAATAAAGTTTGGCTAAGAGAGAGAAATGATGATGAAGTTGGTAACTCTTGTTATTCTAGGGACATTCCCAATTTTGACTTTTCAAAGTTTCTATTAAATTGAGAAGACTTAGTTTATAGACTTGGCTAAGGAGAATGGAAATAATGATTGCATTCTGCTCTGGGACTTAAATGGTGTTTCCTTCTAAGACAGCTTTGTTCCGAGTGATTACTAAAGATGGTGCTCTTGGCTCCTCATGCTTCCCCGGGGCTAAATGCCCTGTGCACCAGGCATTTAACCATCCAAGGTGCACCTAGTAAGGAATCTGCTTTTCTCCTTTTTATGCTGAGGCCCAAAGGAGACATTACATTCTAGTGAACAAGACAGACATGGTCCCTGTCTTAACTGTCTAACAGTCTGGTGGAGGATACATGCTAGAAAGAAATCTCAATCAAGTCTGGCAATGATCACATCCAGAATGCTGTGGGATCTGACCAAGTTCGGGGCTGGGAAAGACCTCTGTAGGGTGAGGTTTAAAAAATAACATATGAAGGAGTAAGTAATACATATTCCTGAGTAGAGATTGGCATGGGACCCTTTCAGAGAGTCCCTTAACCACTGATTGTTCTCATTCAGGAAATCTAAATAAATATTTCAAGATGGGAAGAATGAAGAGGGAAAGAAATGATCTTTTGGACAATGTTCCAGCAAGTTTACCTTGGTTCTTTTAACAAATTTAGTACAGGGAAGTTCTTACTCTTCAGCCTACCAAACTCAGTTCAGGACATGGAGAGGAGAGCTGAGGAGGAGAAATGCAAGTGCTTTACATGAGTGCTTTAGTTATTCCAGGGGCCCCTCTGAGTCCCTAGCCTGTCAATTTACCTACCCTGGGATGGTAGCCCCTGCATGGTATGCTACTTGGCAAGACAGGCTGGAATGCTGAAAGGTGGGACCTGGCCTGCAGATCGGTCACTGAATACCTGGCTCTTGTGATCTCCTGGTGGTGACAGAGCAGCCAAGACATTTTCATGGTGGTTTTCTGCTGCACGTTGGCATTTTGCACTGGGGGCGGCCATAGAAAGCTCCTTGGGGGCTGTGGTCATGTCTGTTTTGTTTGCAGTATATTTGCAGCCCCTAGTGCAGTGCCTGGCACAAAGTTGAGTAAGTATGTGAATCCTTTGTCTGCAATTAAGGTTTCCCCTCTGGAGAGATTTGTCAACCACCGTAGGGCCCATTAAGTGTAATTAAAGGGGTGGCCAAATTTCAGAAGGGGAAATGAGCCCTTCAGATAAATAGTAGGTATTGGGAATACTTATTTTTCCCCCCTGACATCCTGTATAAAGCAGCTTGACTCTTTAGTTCTGTTATGCTGCTGTTGTATTTCTTTGGAGATGATGTGCCTGTTTGCAGGGTAGAGGCTTGCAGTTACTTTTCCAGCAGTGATGGATTGGCTGCTGCACAGTCTTTAACCTTGTCCCCTATTCCTAATCATGTGCATTTGTCAGCTAGCTGCTGGGACTCAGAGAGTGGTCTTTAGCCATACGGGACAGAGGGGCCCAATGGAGAACAAATCCATGATTACAGCATCACTGTTCTAAGGCTTCTTAGATTGGTCAGAGAGTCAGATTCCAGGGCTTAGGGATGGAAGACAAGATTTTACTTGACCTCCTTGTTCATGGCAATCACCCAGTGAACATGAATTATTGAGTCAAGAGCAGTGTTACTCTCCCATTGCTTTATTATGGGTTTCTGCCATTTTCTCTGTAGAACAGGAAGAGGGTGTCTTCTCTGTATTTGATGCATATAGCTGACACCACAGGATTTTGTGTGCTATGGGTGTCTTAGTTCAGTCTGGTATATTTTTTGAGGACTTGCAGGCATTGGTCAGCGCACCCAGTTACCGGCCACATGGCTGCAGGTCTTGTGTCTCTGCCCAGTGCAGACAAATGAGGCACCTGGCAACCAGAGATCCAATTTTGGGCAAAAGAGAAGAAACCTTCCTGATAATTAATGACCCATGTGGAAGTGCTTATGCTTCAATGCTAATGTAGGGCAGTGGAGCAGCATGTTTCAGAGAGGCTTCCTCTCTGTGAAAAGACATATCCATGGTCAAATAGGTAAAATACAGTACACTCTATCTCCCCGTTAAAGATCATATATATCAAAAAACAAGGAGTCTGTTATTTAACGTTGTTTACCAGTATTTTCCATACATATTTGGCCGTGGAAGTTTTTTTTTTGTTGTTGTTGTTTTTTTAAATAACACCCATTTAAAGATCCCACGGGATTAGTGTTCCATGGCATGTGTTTTGGGAACTGTTGAATAGAGGAGTCTGGGTTTTCCTTAGTCTTAAATTCTACCCTCTTCTTTTCTTATTACAGTTCCTTAGGGTGAGTACATAGAAAAGACAGACTTTCTGCAGTGAGTATTGAGGAGTAGAGGTGAGGTTGTCAAAAGAGGTTTACAAGAAGACACCTCCTCACTGGCAAAGCAGTGAGACTATGGGAAGATTTTCAAGTTAATGCTGAGGATCTGCAGGCACATAAGCTTAGCATCTTGTTAAAGAATCCAAGTCAGTATGATGTTCAAGAGATAACTACTACTTTGTGACTTTATGGCGTCTCTCCTTTTGTTTTTCTTCTTTTCATTTCCACTGTTACTGTATAGGTTTGTAACTTCCTTTCTTTTCCTTTCGATTATTCACTCATCCATCCATTCACCCATTCATTTGTCTGTTTATTCATTCACTCAACATATGTAGTTTAAGCACTGCTATATGGTAGGCACTAAACATACAAAGGTGAATGAGACACAGAGCCTGCTCTCATGTTGCTTACTGAGGCTTCTAGATGTGGAACAAGCTTCCAATCTTTCCAAATTCTGATACATCCTACTAGAGTAACATTTTTCAAAATAGCTCTGCACCTATCAGGTCCTGCTGAGAAATATTCTGGAGCTCTATGTTACCTGCGGAATAAAGACGAGCCCCTCTTGCCCCGTAGTGGAATGACGTTCAAGAGACTCCTGCTTCAGGCCTCACTATCCACAGTGGTCTCTGGTCTCTAACACCTTTCTCAACCTGTCAATTAACCACATTCTGCCTGTCTTGTACTGAGTCACATGCTTTTCTGTCTTCCTGGGTGCAGAGCCATGTCCTATTCAAGTCAACATTTTTGACCAGTCATCTAGTGCAGGGACCAGAATGTAAATGTTGTAAATGTTTAATTCATTCTATAGTCACATCTTTTACGTATCACACACACACACACACACACACACATATGTAATACATATAATTTTAAATGGTTAGAAAAATTCCATTAGAAAAATTGAAAATTAATGTAAAATTTTGTCATTTTCTGTACTGTGTGCCCATTTCTTGAACTTAATGGAATAATTTCAGTTATAGAGATTTAGATTTTATTTTGGTGTTAATTAGTACTTTAGATAGAGGGATTCAGACTATTTAAAATTTTGAAATCACTTTAAATCTTATTTCCAAAAGAAAAATAGGGATAATTTTAGGTAGTATAAAGAGTCAATGTTGTATGGGCCTCTATCATTTAATTGCATCTATCTTTTTAATTAGAACCAAATGCAGTAAAATTTTATTAATTCAGACTCTATTGTACAATTTTTGAAAGTTACCAAGGTGGCAGACATTTTCATTTTTGTTACTATGATACTCTTTAAAAGAGCAAACTTCTCAGGCACTTGGAAAGATCCACCCATGTAGATGGTTGATGTAATAATTACAAAGAATTCCCATCTATTAATTACAGAATATCTGGCAGTACTGTGATATATTTGGCAACACCTTGTCAACTATTAATTCAAGTTAAGTAATTTTTAGGAAGAATAACTGTAAGTGAAGCTTTTATTAAATCTAATAACTTTACTCTTACATAGTTTAAGTTAGTGAAATTTAACCAATTATTGGGTTCTTTGTATTCAGAGATAGTAGTTTTAGAGATGCCACCCATGGAAGGGAATGTAACCAAAGTGACTGGTGCCTGGTCACCTGTACCTGCCCAGATTACATAAAGCTGACAATCTACCCTTTCTTTTTATATGGCTCTAACTGCCAGTGATTCTAAGGAAGGCTCATTTACATGCAGAATGTTCCTAATTTCTCTCATTTGATCCTCACCACAGCTATACTGAGGGTAAGCCCTATTACTCTTCCTTAAGTGACTTGCCACGTCACACACCTGGAAGAGACAATATTACTACTTTACCAGCATCCTCTGTCTTTGTGTCTCTGCACTGTACCACACCGTCTTTCAAATGGCGACTTGGGGTTGGTTGCAAAGCAACATATATCTGTTACCTTACTTGCTTAGAAATAGTCACCCCCTTGAGACTATAATAATTGGATCTGCCTGTTGCTTTTGTTTTCTAGTGATCCCTAGCTATATGCTATTCCTTCCACTTCCTCCAACTTGTACTGTGCTTTATATTCACATCTAAAAGGGATTCTGAAAATACTTGACATTGCGCCATAGTATGATCAGACAGTAGGTGTAGGGCTAGACATAGGGCTAGACAAGGGAATCTTGTGCCTAGTCTCCCCAATCTCTGCCCTTCACCTTTCTCATTAGAACTGTGTCCTCAGCATTTCTCCCCATTCTCTGAAAACTTTTAGCAAGAATAATTCATTTTAAAGCATAAATCATGATTGACGAATATGTTTTGAACTTTCTTGCTTTCATGAATTCGTGTTTTAATGAGATATAAGAAATATTTGGTCAAATATTTCTCCTCTCTAATGGTAGAATTTAATTTTAGTGAGCAGTTGAGGGGTAATTTTCGAAGCTAGGATAGTCTTATTGGGGTCCTTGAAATTATAGATGTATGTAGTTCCTTACTTGACCCACGTGGAAAGTCAGCCTTATCCATGTCCAACTGCTGATCCCTCTCCTTACAAAAGAGAAATCTGGGGAAAGCATCACTTGCCTGTGGATAGAATGACTGTATTCTGAGATCAGGTTCTTTCTCATTTAATGCTTAAGTGGAACTTACTGGTGAAAGTTTAGACAGAATGCTTGCTGCAAATCCAAGTCCTATTTATAGTCATAAGGAAGTAAAGGCTTGCACTGCAGGCCTTTAACTTGTTTATTTATTTATTTATTTATTTATTTATTTATTTTTAATCAATCAATCAACAAATATTGATTGAGGAACGCTTCAGCTATCTTCTCAAAGGCATTTTGACCTTTTTGATTCCACTTTCTTTGTCTATTAGGATATCATGGAACAGTGTCTTGTGTAAGTAGCAGAACCCATAACAACCTTTTTTTTTTTTTTTTTTAATTTTATTGTTGTTGTATTACATCCATCCCCTTTTTGCTCCCCTCTGTCCCCCCACCCACCCACCCATCCATAACAACTTTTTGTCCTTTCTGTAGATGGAAGGCTGTGTGGATGGTGTGTAATCTCCCATGCTTAGAAAAGCTGTGATCTTTTTTTTTTTTTTTTTAAGATTTTATTTCATTATTTTTAGAAAGAGGGGAAGGGAGAGAGGCAGAGAGGGAGAGAGACATCAATGTATGGTTGCCTTTCACTTGCCTCCAGCCACAGACCTGACTGGAGACCTGGCCTGCAACCTGGTTATGTGCCCTGGCTGGGGAATCGAACCTGTGACCTTTGGGTTCGCAGGCCGGCACCTTAGCCATTGTGCTACCAGCCAGGGCTTAGCTGTGATCTTTAAGGTATAGTGGTCAGGAGCTTAGGCTCTGGAGGTAGATAGCTTGGTCTTCACCTAGGCTTTGGTATGTATCATCTGCATGATTTGGAGCAGATTTCTTGACTTCTAAACTTCACTTTCCCCATCTGCACAATGGGGATAATGTTAGTATCTGCCTTAGGGGTGGTAGCTGTGATTAAAATTAAATGATGGATTTAAAATTTTTTATACTATGTCTGACACCTACTAAAT
The DNA here is from genome assembly GCA_004026585.1 of Noctilio leporinus. Lineage (NCBI taxonomy): Eukaryota > Metazoa > Chordata > Mammalia > Chiroptera > Noctilionidae > Noctilio > Noctilio leporinus. Next base: position 47,328 of record PVIW01000468.1, on the reverse strand, counting down.
ACTGAGTAAGGCTAGCTATGATTATTTTTCTTTTGGCTCAATGGTCCAAATTTCCTCTGGTTATCCTTAAATGTTCTCTTCTAGAACACAGGGAATTGTACAAAAGCTGCTATAGAACTATGTTGAAACTTTCAAATTAGACTTTCTTTAAATTTTGGAATTGAATTGTTCCAAAAAGGGCTGAAAAGAAAGCAGACTTTAACCCTGGTTTCTTGCCTGCCTTCTGGGCCATGTCTACATTCTGTTCTTAAATATAGCTGTTCCAACAAATATATTGACAGAGTACTACAGAGTACTACCTGTGCCATATTTTTATTTCATGGTGTGGAGAAAACACAGACTACCTTGCAACTTGCATCAAATATAATTCAGGTCTTGAAATAATTATCCGGATGTGTGCATTCTAGAAGCTGATGGAGGAGAAAACCATCACTAGCAAGTATTTTCAGATTTTTCCTTAGTCTTAGACTCCCATGCAAGCTGCAAAAGAATGGTAAATCCACGGGTTAGTCACTTGAGAGCAATGAAAACCTTCTTGATTGTCTTTGGGCTCTAGTCAGGTAAGCTGGTGTGCATGTTCATAGCCAATTCAAATGCCCCTAGAATGCCACTGACCAATGGCCATCCTTATTTTTAAAAGTCACCACATAATTCAGTCTCTCAATCAACTTCAGCAAGGCATTCCTGAAATGCAGGATTTCATACTTCTCTGCACAATGATAAATAAATATAGTTTTGATTTTATCTTAGAGTAATTAATCTGGGATGCAAAATAGAATAATTTTCTATAGTTCTTTGAACATTAGATTGGAAAGAAAATGTCCTAAACATTTTCTTAATTAAATCCTAAACAGGTGGTACAAACTTCATGATTAATTGAAACATGCATATTTTGACTGATGCATATTTATATGATATCACATGAAAATTTTATCATGTTATACAAACTAGTCACTTTGGGAATGAGATTTAATGCTATAATATTTTGCATTTATTGTTGCATTGTTCATTATGAAAAATACATAGGCTAATGGCTGGAAGGAAAAATCTGTTACATGAGTCTTCTGTGAGGCAATCTCAGGTTTCTAATGGCACAGACCTTGAGTCTAACTATAAGATAGGAAATTAGGTTTTCCCTAGTTTGAAGAAATAGTTTTTAAGTAAAAATGTAAAGCTAAAGTGCTGGGGCCTTCTCTTTTGCCAGTGTAAAGCATGCACATAATTCCCAGGTTTCCGGTAAAAAGAAAAGGTGGTTGTTGAAATGAACCAATCCCTTTGGCTTTACATACTTAAGAAAATCTTACTTTTCTAGGGGTGCAGTCATACTGCTTAAATGGGGTAGCACCTCCTGTCTGGTAGCTACCTTTTAGCTGACAAAATTAATTTGTATAATCACAGATCTTAGTTTTTAAACTATAATATTAATTAAAATGACTTTCATAAGACCAGAATATCTGAGATATCTAAAAATGTCTTCTTGAACTTTTAGAATAATCCACTTTCAGAAACTTCTTTGGAGCACCAGCTATTGATAACAGGTTGATGGCAGAAAAAGAGAAATCTGATGGAAGTTTCCCCAAGTGTTTGCCTTTATGAAGTGCAGTTTTATGAAAAACGGATGGGAATACTGAATTATTTAATGAGACAGATGCTAACCACCATTCTAAGAGTTTTCCAATTTCCAGATACAAAAGTATCTTCTGTTTCCTCTTCCCATAGTGTTGCTCTGTAGTACAAATGATTTATGAAAATAATCTGCTTTAAAATTCTGGTTTTTGTTCATGTGTAAGGTCTGTTGTTTGTAAGAAAGTATCCTTGCCTTACCCTAAAAAATGCTGACTGGATCTGACTAGTGATGATGGGAGTGAAGCTGGAGGAGATCTGGAGCTGCCTTTGTGCCCGGGCATCATTCCTCTGTGCAGGCCCAGTGCAGGCTGAGCGCTGGCCCTGCTGTGGCCCTGCTCTCTCTCTTCTTTGTCCTTCAGTTTTTGTCCATTACAGTGAACGACCTAGGACTAAAAGTCCTGTGTTTTGCTTCTCAAAGGAGCCCATTTAGGAAGAAACAATAGGGAACCTAATGCATGTCTTAAACTTCTTTCTTGGGAAGTGGTTTCTCCTCCTTGAACTCCTGAGGCCAAATAATTTTCCCTGTAAAAATGTTTTTCCTTACAGGTTTCACCGCAATCAAGTTTATTGCCAGTGGATCATTTGTGAGAGTTCCGCTGCACCATCTTCTTTTTCAGGAATTTAATAAGATTTTGAAGCAGCTAATTGATTGGAAAAACAGAAACTGTTAGTGCTAGTTTACTAATGACAGATGATTATTAAAAAGTGTACCATTTCTAATCTAATTTTAAAAACTCCTCTGTATTCTAAGATAAATTACGGAGTTTTGTTAATTCTTTCTATCATGGGAAATGTCTATAGAGAGATGCCATATTAGAGATCATATAAAATACAAATAAAGCTTTCTTTGACTATAATAAATTATTAAATATAGTAATTGTATGGTATTTGAACTCATGTTGACCCCATTAAAAAAACTTATGCTATCAAAAATGTTTAATTACCATCAAAGGTCATAGTTACACTGTCTCATTTATTATAATTAATAATAAATCACAACATGTAATTGTAAAATAAAAATGGTGATCACAGTGACTATTTATTCCATTAAGGTAAATAAAATGCTGCACGTAGTTCTGAGTGATGGTACTCAGGGGAAAAAAGCCATATCACTGCACTTCAAATTAGTTTGCTTCTAATTTTGCAGGCTGATGACCGAACTGCCTCAAACCAAATCTTTCCCCTGGAAATGGAATGATTGCATGACAGACTCTATGAACCACGAATATGTCAACAGCTCATGGACTAGACCTTGCTTAGCAATTAGTCTTTGGGGGCTTTTATGCAGAAATCAGACAACACTATACCAGAGCTTATGGGGGATTTTGTGATTACTATTCATGTCTGGAGCATGACTCTGGGTTAGTACAAAAAACAAACAAACAAAAAAAGCCCACAACAAAAAAATAAAACCTTAAAGGACAAAGAGATGTGGCTAATAGTGGCAATCAGTCAGACATACTCACCTGGTCAATTGGGAGGACCAAGAAAATTCGAGATATAGCAAAAACCTATAGGAGACCACAAAGAAATGTTTCTTAGACCTCCACTTAAAAGTGTCCTTACAGTCCCTCACCAATGTTTCCCATACTTCTGTAATTCAAATATCACTATCACATATTTGTCATAACTTCTTACTATATGCACTACAATTTATTATTACATTTTATTAATTGACTCAAAAGCCTTTATTTGTTTTAAGCAGTAGTATCTGTGATATTATTGGCTTGTACTACTTAAATTTGTTTTCATTTCTTACAAAGGAAGAGAAATACAGTATTTTAAATATTGAAAATATTTGTGCATCACCTAACATCATTCAGAGCCTCCCATGACATGGTGACAGGTCCTGCAGAAGACATGGGGACCACCAGTCTGGCTAAGAATGTTCTAGGCAGCCATGTGACATGAGTTCTTATGGATGATACCCCCATTACTATGTCTCCATCTAAGGACCATGAACCACACACATTACGTGGAAAAAAAATTGAAATCAGGCCTACATCTTGCCTGGGGACACCCATGTAGGAAGTCTGCATCATAGGTGGCTCTTGCAAGTCAGGTCATGGTCTTTCTATCAGCAGAATCTGGCCACTCTCATCTTTCCTATTTTGACCAGCCACCTGACTTGGAAATTACACTTCGAGAATAAGTAACACCCCATACCATGTAACAGGAATAGGGAACATACCAAGATTCAGTTTAGTTCCTGACTGTCAAGGTTCACACTGGGACATCACACATGTGGATGTGGTGTCCCATCCAATGTAGAGCGTGTAGGCTTTCAGCAGTACCTTTGAAGAAATGGGTCATTTTACAGGCTTCATTAGCATTGAGCCTGGTTTACCCTGGAAGAAGAAGCATTTTTACCAGGCCAAGGAGCCCCAGGAACTTTCATGACTGTAGTCATGCTTTGGTTTTTAAGTAAGTGATGTCTTTCGGAAACTTAACACATGGTTGACTGACAGTTGTGTAGCAGAAGTTAATGCAAGGGCAAGCATGAGTTAACTCATCAGTCAACAGTGTTTGGCCTTGGAAACATGAGATTTTGGGGACCGGTCAACAATATGTTAAAAGCCAACTAAAAGAAAAAAAGGAAAACACCAAGTCGAGGCCTCCCACCAGGAGCTGGCTATTCTATTAGATTAGAGTGGCGATGTGCAGAGATTAAAATCAGACCTTGCGTAGCTCTTTCAGGTTCAGGGTGTGTCTAAGTTTGAAGGGATGTTTGCTGCTGATGTGAACATTTTTCTTATACTTTTATTATAGAAGATGATGTGTCAAATGTACAAATAATGTGTGCCTGGTGCCAGAAAGTGGGAATCAAGCGCTATTCCCTGAGTATGGGAAGTGAGGTGAAAAGCTTCTGCAGCGAGAAGTGCTTTGCGGCCTGCCGACGAGCCTACTTCAAGAGAAATAAGGTAAGACCGCAGTAGAGGGAGGCGGCCACGCAGGCCTCGCCAGACCACGTGTGCATGTGCCTCTTAGCCTCTAGCTGAAAACCCTGCGCACCTTTTATTTCTTCTGTTTTTCTTTTTTCTGTTCTTTTTCTCTGTCATACTTTACCTTTTGGAATAAGGAATCCCCTTCTAATGTATAATAACCTGTTCTTCAGTTTCTCTTGTCATGGTGTTTGAATTCTGAGAGGGTGAATGAATCTGATGAGGACATGGTGATCGCAGCTGGTATCCTAAGGGACAGAGACTCTCGCGGTAGAAGGCGTAGGCTAGAATCTGGAAAGATCAGTGGTAGGGACTTCTTATAAAAGCTGAGAAACTAGCCACAAAGCGCATGGCCAGGAAGCTTTAGTCCACTCAGTTTAATACTTGTTCCCAATGGGAATATTGCTCTGGCTCTTTCCAAAATCTGATCCACAAATTCTAATCAAGAAACATGTCAAGTCTCTCTTGACACCTTGTATTAAGGTTGATGGATATTGAGAAAAGGTGAAGGAATGAATTTAAAAACCAGCATTGCTCACATAGCCAAGCATTTGTGAGAAGCATGGTGGGCGAACACAGGAACAGCCATAGTCATAGTATTTTTGGTTGTTTGTTTGCTTGCTTGCTTGTTTGAAGACATCTCAGATTTAAAAATATCCTTTTAGAGTAGTATTAGCCACTACTGATGGGAAATGGAATACATGATGTTTTTACAATCCCTCCACACATGTACACACACACAGCATTTTGCCACCAATTAATGAAGTAAATTGCTAGTTCTTTATTATTTTCCATTGATCGATAAAGCTTCCTCAATTCATAAGACTGTCCACATTTTGCTGAACACTTCCATTTCCAGAATACAAGATCAAAGTCTGTCCTTTCTTGAAGCAAACAATTACTGTTTTTAAGTCTGATATTTGCCATCCTGAAATGCTAATCTGGGGCTCATTGCATTACAAAAAGCACTGTTGCAGCAAATTATTTCCTTCAAATTTGGGTCATATCATTCTGCCAAAAATATATAATGCTGAAAGAATTAGGATTGCGTAGGGTGGAATTTTAGTAGCAGTCTCTAAGAAGTAGGCTCATAATCCTCATTGGAACAGGAAGGCTAGTAAGGAAACTGCAATTCTTCTGGAACAGTCACCAGTCAAGTTCACTTTCCCTTGGGAGGGACCAGGGAGGCTTTAGAGGAGGGTGGTTAGAGCAGTGCATGAGAGACCTGGTTCACTCTAATACTCAGGGATTCAAATGATCTCTTGAGACCCCAGGTCCCCCCTTTTGAATGCTGAACGCTGGGGTAACAATCACAGGAATGGTCTCAGTGCTTTTTGTCTTCAAAGTTCTACTTACCACAACAAAAAATGCGTGGCATTCCATCCTAGAAGATGGTTAGAGAACAGGGGTTTTTGTCTATGATTCTTGAAGGGTTTTGGGTCTGAGTCTTGATGGATTGTCGGTAGTGATACATGTTATATTTTGCAAAGTAGTTTTACTTTAGTAAGCCTTTAAAGAAAGAAGAAAGGCACCTGATTCAACTGGAACATAGCCTAGAATAGTATGTGTGTGTGTGTGCATGTGCGTGCGTGTGTGTGTGTGTGTGTATAATATATATGTGCACATATATAAAACCTATATCTGTCTGTATAAAATGCCATATATAATAATACCATGTACATTTACATCATTATAAATCGTATGCTGAATTTACATCATTACAAAGTTTGAGGTCAAAGAGAATTTAAACGTCCATAGCATATAGTTCTGAAAAATGGATAACTGGAAGACAGGATAAAAATTAGCATTTGGAATATTTATAGTAGGTGAAATCAGTTGGAGGAGGAGGAGCATTCTCTTTCACTTCTTGCAAGAAGTTATTGGGGTAGTTCTTTGAATATCCTGCAAAACCTGGGAATCACAGTGTCTTGAAGTTGGACGGCTGATCCCAGCAGCCTGTTAGTAAATATATAATACCTGTCTTCTCTGCAGTCTTCATGCTTATTGACATATTCCAGAGCTCTGCCACACTATATACATTCTCATTTTTCAAATAGAGAAATAAACCGGTCACATTGCTTGTTGGATTCTTTTTTTTTTTTTTTTAATTTTAAGAGTATTATCTCTGTAACAATATCCTATTGTTTTACAATAAACATGTACAGCTGCTGCATTTCTGTTAACTGATAGGATTTTGTGGTCATTTCATTTGGGGCTTGGGTTTCCTAATGGATTTATTAGATACCAGTCTCCATCCTGCCATTTCTAAGAACTGCTGTAAATCAGCCCCAGGGTGTTCCCCACTAAGATAATACCAAATAGCTGTGTTTCTTGTATCATTTAACAAAGCCTTTGGTCCTTATTAAAATCGGGGACTTAATCTGAGAAAAAAGGGACAATTTTCCCATTCCTACATAAAAGATTTTCTGGCTAAATTCTACACTTTTAAATACTGAGAAATGGATGGAAAAGAGTAAATAATGTCTACGCAGAACAGAATTTTGCCTTAGGTATGATGTAGGTTTAAAAAAAAAACATGTAAAATTAACTATGCTCTAAATTATGCTTCATAATGACAGCCTGCTTCTTGGTGGGTAGCATGCTGGGATCTAAAAATGGTCTCTTAAGTTTTACCCAAAGTGCACACATAACTTCACAAAGAAAAATCCTAGTAAAAAAGGTAGCTAATTAGGAGCAGTATTCAGCTGACCTCTGTTTTGTATCCGAGCAACACCTGCATTTGTGAATGTAAATTGGACAGCTGTGACCATGAAGCCTCCGCTCTCCTCAAGTGCTTGGGTATAGGAGCGGGGATTGATTTTCTGTAAAAATAAGGACGAAAGAAGCCCAACTCCAAAAAATGAAGGCCCACTGAAATGGACTCTTTAAATTTCATTTGCTCCTTGAACCGTCTTTGTCTTTGGGCTCATTTGATGGAGTAGGTTAAGAATGTCGCATCCCTCTCTTAACAAATCCTGGCATTAGGAAGTGAAATGCAATGAAGTCAGCCTAACCCTTTGTGGCATGTATGTTGTATTTTTTCAACCAAATTTAAAATTTTATTTGAAGAGTTGTTTGGATTGTTACAAGTATGTAGGCGTCCTTCAAAATGCTTTTGCTAGAGAGGATGATAAATCACAGTTGTATTCCTTTAATGAACATAACTACTAGTTTATACATTTTCAGAATGTTGGCTCTAAGAAATGTATAGTGTTAATTATTAATTGTATTTTTTGGAAGTCTTATCCCCAACAGGCACAATTGCTGCCTCAAAAGTTTTCGGAAGAGTGGGTTAGAAAAATACTTTTGTAGTCTATGGGCATTGGCGTAACGGTGGGATGTCAGTCTCATCACTGGAGTCTTGTCAGGGAACTAATAACTCACTCTTTCCAAGCCCCTTTTTTAAGGCCACAAGTAGAGAAGGACTTGAGAACATTTCTAGCCTAGCAATTCATCTAGGAGCTGGAAATTTGTTGAGATTTCTTAGTGGTTTTGCAGGAGATGCTGACATGTTTAGTCCAACTAATGTAACTTTGTGTAGTAACAGACACTTAAAAATATTCTTTACTAAGGCAGTGATGCTATATAACCATTATCCTTTAAGAGCGAGAATAACGAACAAAGCTACAAATAGTGGTCATTTCCAAATATCCTGGTTTGTTTTTTCCTTCTGCATGGGAAATAAATAGCCTATGTCCACAAATCAGTCAGGAAATCAAAACTCAAGACAGATGGCCCATGCAGGAATGTAAAGGACAATGGTTTTCTTTCCTTGTTCAGATCTCAGATTTATAGCATTCTTTGTGGGTTAGTGGCATTGAACTTTAATAATAAACACAGGTTCCCAAGAACACCAAAATTTTGCTTCCTTGTTCTAGTTTTTTATATAATTTGAGACAAGAATAGGTAGAAACACTTATTCAATATCATAATGTTGCTGTTCTACCAAAAACTGTAGTGGAAAAAAATCTATGTGGATAAGAGATAAGGATAAAGATGAATTAAAAAGAAAAAGATTACATAAACAAAATTTGCAGATGATTAAGATCTCCTAACAACCATGATAGTAATAACAAATATTCAGTGAGGAGAATATTGTACTATAAGCATTTCTTTTACTTTGAAACTATATCCCTGGGTATGCAATGATCTCTTCTACAAAGAGATTTCTTTTGGAAGAACCCATCACTAGTCACTATTTAGCATGTGTCATCATATCATTTGCAGTTACATTTTCTTTAGGCTACTGGTCTTTTTTACTAAACTTGAATATATCCTGGGAAAGATTCTCAGTTTCAGACTTAATTATAGAATCTAGTAGTGCAGAAGAAATGTGTAACAATTGCCCTGATTAACCTGTCTACTTTTTTTCCTTTAAACACCTGCAAGATTTAATTTGCAAAATGGCCATCATTCATGAAGGTTTGGGGGTGGACATTAAGAAATTACTTGTAATTAATGTCCTGACTGCCTGAAGCTCAGGCCACAGACTCGCTTCTGGCAGTTGCTTGCAGATATTCTTGGTTGACAAGTAAGTGTGCCCATGGAGCTCTGGAATTCTTCCCATGGGTTCACCTTGTTTGTATGGGCACCAAGGAGCTTTTTGGGTCTGTCTACCTGCACAATGATTGCTTTGGTTCTGTAGTGTCCCTTGGAACTCTGCTGCAGGCCCACCTAATTGTGGCCTCTGCCCCCCAGTCTTTAGCCTGCAGACCAATGGTCACAAAAATAAGAAAGCTCTGGGGAGAAGACACAAATCCAGTGGCTTTCTTGTTCTCGGGTATTTTGAAGTATGGAATGGAATATTGAGGCGTTGCTGAAAATGAGAACCTATGAAAAGAAAGCAATAGCAGAGGAAGGGGAAGATGTTAGGTGGGGGTTAGAGCAGGAGAATCCTGGCCAGTGAAGTGAGATGTGGGTCAGGTTAAGGTGTGGCCTGGCCTCTTGAAAAAAGCCATGGAGTTCCATGCAAAGTGGGACACTACGCTAGTGTCCATCAGAAACTTTGGGAGAGAGGTGTGCGATCTTTTTGTACCAGAACACGTGAATACCACTTGAGAAATGCTGGCCTAAGAGATATGGGGAACACAAGGCAGCAGGAGAGTTTGTACTGAAAGAAAGGACTAGCAACCATATCTAGTTTTAAATGGCCGCATTTGGGGAGGTTATGGGGGCAAATGGAGAAATACATACAACCAATGTCCCAGAATGGATATCAACTTCTAAAATATTAGATATTTTAGATAAAAGATGAAGAGATTATAACAGTCCATATAGCTTCAGTCTCCATCTTTGATGAACACTTTTTATTTTCTAATGAGCTTGGAAAATAAAAGGAAGAGGGGGATTTTTTAATAGATCTGAATCTGTACCCTCAAAGATCAATAGACAGGGCTATTGATGTGTATGCTTGAATATTAATTTTCAGACACAGTCAATCTCTGGCCATCCTTCTGGTGATTGCTAATGCTATACACTGAAATCAAGTTTTCCTCATCTGAACTGCCAGTAATTATCCAATCCATCTCAAAGGCACGCTCCCTTTTAACATTAACCACAGTGTCAGATTGCATCAGCTACATTGTGTTCTGGTGACTGTGGCTGCAGAATGATGAATGTGCGTGCTTTGAGTTCATAGTCTGGCTGCCTTTTTGGACAGTGGGCAGCTCAGCAAAACAAATGATCGGGAATGGATCTAGTTATTTGGGACATGCAATCTCCTTATCGATCCAGTCACTTGCACTGCCAACTTTCTCACCTTGCTGCTAACCGCGTTCAGGCTTATCTGAAGGATGAGCATTTAAATAATTATCTAATGGGTCATTTTGATGCACTTCTACATCATAAGCTACCTCAAGCACAGAGCTACTCTTTGTGCCTGACCTTAAAAGGAAGGTGTCATGAGATTTTATTATTATATTAATAAAGACCAGAGGAAGGAAAAGTTTATAGGAGGACTTAGTGCACTGTCCAGAGAAGCTGTGGGAGAATGATTGTGCATTTTCCTTGGATGGTAGTTATGCTCTGTTAATGCAAATGCTTTGTTCAAAATGTGAACTGTTTAAATAAGTGCATGCATAAGACAGGCCAGGTGGCTTGCCTTGAGGTATTTTAAGGTAGTAGTTTGAATCCAGAATTTTTCTCATACGCTTGCATGTCTGGTCACAAACCCTAATATGTGCAAGAGTGCCATATGCAAGAGAGGCACACTGTAGGCACACTTGGATTATTTTTATTTCTCCCCGATCTCAGTACCTCTGGATAGCTTTTGTTCACATAAGCAGGAGTGTGAACTGGGCTAGCCGTGTGTAATTCTTTGTTCTTTGGGCTCTTCCTTCTTTGTTTATGTTATCACAGATTAGGATAGTATAAAGAAAATCTTGCTACAGATGGCCACTTAATTTCTGCCCCAACAGTTCAGACTGAGAATGGGAAATTCCCTGTGTTACAGTCCACTCTTTTGGTGGCCATGCACGCAGTGGAAACTAATGGCTGCTGACAGACGGCCTTTGGAGATTACAAACGTCAGTCTGTTGCATTCTCTGAAAACACAGGCTGTGGGCCAGGGCACTGCTGCAAGCACTAGAAGGCAGATCAATGGTTTAATGAATCTATAAAAGATGCTGGAACTCTGCTGCGATTTACTGAGCACTCTAGTTAAATGAACCTCCTGTAGTCTTTAACAATGATCGAGATAATCAATGGCTGGGAAGGGAAGCCCATGTCCAGGAATCACAGCCCCCCAGGATTTGTGTTGTCTTGCTGCTGACAGAGGGTTAGTCCGGCCCAGGCTTCCATATTTGAGATGATGCAGCCATAGTGTTGCTTCTGCAAGGACTATTTTTAAAAGCTATGGAATATTATTCAAGGAACATTTCTTTAAAGCAACAAGGTTAAGCTCAAGAATTACGTTTATTCTAACATGTAGTGTCTTTGTAAGGCATCCCCATGATGAAAAGTAAATAAGGGAATACAATCCACTCATGATTAAGTCTTCAAAATGTCAAATTGCAGAGTGTGGGAGAACCCTGATTAATCCTTCCCTGATAAAATATTCCTCATTAGTTTGCTATGGATAAGAGTTAACCACTCCTATCATGAATTCAGGCATGAATGTATTTTCTGCTTAATTTGTGTTCTAATAGAGGAAGATATAGATACGAAATTTTTACCTCCCAGTGTACTTTGAAAGCATTATACTGATTTATGGGAGAGATTTGGAGACATGTAGAAGAACTTCTTCATAAACATGTGGAAATGTATTTAAAAGTGTTTAAACCCCTTTTGATTGTGGAAAAAATACTGCCTTGACTTGGAAATGATTTTTTTCCACATAGAATTTATGACATGAATTAAAGATTTTTATATATAATTTTTGTCACATGAACTTCCTTGGTGTTTCATGTTCTTGATTAGCTAATTAACATTAAAAGAGCTGATCCTACCGCAGGAAGTGTATTTGGAGGGTTCAGTGGGTAATAGAAATTTTAAGGTCTGATAACTGTTTACCTGCTTCATAGGCCTTTTGCAAAATATTCCATAATAAAGTAGTGACTTGTAATCTGTTTTGATACAATGGTTTCATACTTTTAAAATATGGTGAGTTCTGTGAATGCACAGGCAACATTTTGTTTTAAAAATCTCCGAAGGCCCTGGCACTTTCTACGATCATCTGTAGGATTATATGTTTTATAAGTTAGAGCGATTTAAGTTGTCAGAGCCAAAGGATTTAGGGATGCGGAGACCCAGGGGTAGGAGAGGTAAAGATAGGCAAATAGTTGACGTTATGGGGGATATGCCCAACAGGAAACAGGTTCCTCTATGATGCTTTTTTGTTTGTTTTATGGCCAAGATTTTTTAAATCCTTATAATTTGTTTATTCATCTATTCTGTAAACAATAAAATAAAATGATATCTTGAGCTCCCACTGTTTTAGGTTTGGTGCATTATTGTTAAATAAGAGAAAAGTCCCTGTTTTGAAGGGACTATATTCTATTCACTAAGGGAGCTAAATAATTTCTAAGTTAAAATATGTAAATATATAACACAGCTTCAGGTAGTGATAAGTGTGATGAAGAAAAATAAAGGTGAGGGGATGGGTACTGATGGGGTGCTGTTTTACATCTGTGGGCACAGAGGTTATCTTTGAGGAGGTGACATGGAGGTAAGGATAAAATGAAGTGATGAAGCTAGTCAATTGAAGAGTTTGTAGCAGAGAATTTCAAAGAGGAAGAGGAGCAGGTGAAAAGCAGAGGTCCCCAAGCAGGAATAGGCTTGACATTTTTGTCAAGAAGGTCAGACTGGAGTTGAATAATCAAGGTGGTTAGAGGCCAGGTTCCTTAGACCAGACAGGTAATAATTTGGATTTTATTCCAAATGTGATGGCAGCTATTGTGAAGTATTGAGCAAAGTGTGTGACATGGTCTGCTTTTCTTTGTTGATTGGGTCTCTGTTAAGGAAGTAATACGTTTAAAATTTAAGATCCTGGATGAAAAGGGGATTTGGAGAGTAACAAAGGCAACAGCATTCTCATCAAAGTTGAGCGTGTCTGGCAATAGGAAACTAAAAATATTGTATTCACTGAATTATTCACGAGTGGTTATGAAACAGTTCCCAGTAGCAAAAGTGTGTTGAACCAATTTAGTTTTTTTTTTTTTTCCTTTGAAAGTGTTGGAGAAAATAAACCAATGATGGATGTTGTTGGTTGAACGCTGTGCACAGCAATTTACTTCAAGGAGTCGATGGAGCTTGCCCCCAACCTAGTGGGAAGGTTAAGGCCTCTGAAGGCAAGCAAGCTGGACACAGAACCCAAGTCCTTAGGCCCCGCACATCTTCTCAAGCTCCACCCCTAGAAAGTAGTATGTTGAAAAGAGACGGTACTTTGAAGGGAACATCTTTGGGTAAAGGAATTATTCTGAAGTTTATTCTACTCTAAGAGTAGACCTAATTTAGTGATTACTTATAAGATGTATCAGGAATTTTTATGCAAGTAACAGGACCCAACACAAACTGGTTTAAATGTTATTTAAGGAATCTTTTATTTGATGGAACTGTGAAGTCTTAAGTTAGGGTTTACTTCACCTTTTATCTTCCCATTTCTATATTCTTCTCTGTAAGTGTTGGCTATCTTCCAAGGCAAGCTCCTCAGCAGTCTTGGCATGACTACTAGCAGCGACCAGGGCTATATGCTTCCTTGTTTATATCTAATAGAAGACAGGGTGACCAGCACTGCAGCTCACAAGCCGAAGACTGAACTGGGAACTATGACCAGGGCAGTGGATATTCTGATTAGCTTATGCCAATCAGGGTTTTCCTCTGATGTTGGAGTTGGACTCATTTTCCTTTAAAGGCTGTATGGGGAAGGGAAGTCACCAGAATGAAAATCTAAGAACCGTTAAAAAAGGGAAGGGGTCCAAATGATAGCTGATGGCAGGTGCCAGCAAATGTCCACTAGAGAGAAGAGAGATGATCTGGGTGTTATCTCATGAGGTTGAATTCTTTACACAGTGTATGTGTTATGCCCATCTACTCTTGACATGTGGAAGAAGGAATCAGGAACCAGTGGATTGAAAGATTAAAAAGTGTGGTTAACATTCATTGTAGGGTACTTAGATGAACTTCTTCTTCTATCCAGGACCAGCTGCTTTGAAAACCTGATTAGAATGTTGGCTTTAATACCAGGATCAAAGTGCTGACTTTTCCTGTATTTTTCGTACTCTTTGTCACATGAGGTTACTCAAAATGAACACAAAGGAATTGTCGTTAGCTATTAGATATGCTCATTTATGATGAGGAACAATGGTGCAGTTAGCTCAGCAATCCAGTATATACAGGGTGGGGCAGAAGTAGGTTTGCAGTTGTTCATAATAAATAATGCAATAAATAAATAATACAAAACTAAACTCTGTTTCATGTACTCACAACTGTAAACCTACTTTTACTCCACACTGTAGTTTCATCGGTTTAAGTGGCCTGGGAGGTGTTGGTCAAGGACCATATTGAATGGAGGGAGGCAGATACGTTGGACAGAATATGGGACGGGATGAGGCTGCTGTTACCCATCAAGAGTTAGGCTGCTCACCCACACATTTAAGCTACTTCCTTTGTGGCTGAGCTGTGTGTGCTGAACAGAAGGGAAAGGGGAGTATATGAACCAATTGTGATTTAGTCTGAGGCAGAATGCATTTAGTTCAGGTGGCCAGTAGAGTGGAGACCCTGAAGGCTGCAACTTTCACAGTTTAATTAATTCAACAAGTATCTGTGGAACAACTACTATGTGCCAGGCCCTGTGCTAGTCATATTGGAATCGCAATGGACAACAAAAACTCGGTTCCTGCTTTCATGTAACTTAGATTCCAGTGGGAGACAGATGTGAAAACACGGATGTGAAATTGCCGCTGTGAGGAGTGCCGTGATGGTGTGGGCACAGTGCTAAGGGAGCCTCTGGCAGGGAGATTTGACTAATTAGGAACTCTGGAAGCTTCCCTGACGGGATGTTAAGTAGATGAGGAGAGGGAGGAAGAACTATTGGGCTGGGCTGAAGCAGCATGTTATCTAATTCTGGCTACTTATTTGCTAATTTCATGTCCTCTGTGAAGGAATGAAACATTACATAGACATAGAAAAACAAACAAATATTCCCTGGAGCAGTAATTCCATTCGTCCACTTGTTTGTGCGTTTGTTTGTTTGTTCATTCATTCATTCATTCAGTCAACCCTTGGGGATTTGTTGGCTTCTGACTTCTGTGACTTTTCACTCAGCTAGAGTTAGCATATTATTACTAATTCATTTGAGTGACAGCTTGTGACTCCTGAAGGTAGAAGCATTTTATAAATAAAAAATAATAAAAATAATGAGAACTCTAAGGCCTAAGTGTTTTTAGTGGTCAAATGTATGAGAAATGCAACAATGACAACAGAGAAAAGAATGGTGGAAATGCACTGATTTGAGAGAAGAGGATAATGTAAATACTGTCTGACCAATATGGTTGGGTGATTGAAAATAAATGGGGTTACCTTTTTTTTTTTAATTTTATTGTTGTTGTATTACATCCGTCTCCTTTTTTGCTCCCCTCTGTCCAATGGGGTTAGTTTTTGATGGAAAGAGCCACAGAAAGGACAGCTCCCACTCTCTGCCTCCCACTAGGTGTGGAAGAGATGTAGTTTTGCTCCAGAGAGAAAGAACTGGAGAGCGATGTTAACATTAATGCACGGGCACACAGGAAGTTTGGGTGATGATAAATTCCAGGATGGAGGCATGCTTATTGACACTCAGGTCCCCAGACTAGACAACTGTGATAAAATGGAAACAGAACAGCATGTCTGCTGGCACAATAACAGAGGGTGATTCTCGTGGCACAGTGGTGCTGCGGAAAGAAAGGAGTCCTCCTCCCTGTCTTTGTAGTCTTTGTTTCAGCTGGGCATCTCATTTAGTGCCTAAGATCATAATCACAGCTCTGCAGAAATGTAGTGATAAATACATAGGCAGGTAAGTAATTCAGATTTTATTGTCCTGGGTCTTAACTGGGCAAAGTGGAGATGGGATTTTCAAATGAGAGGTAGCTGCATTGCTCTTCAGGATGCCAAAGAGAGGAGCTGACCCTTCCTGAGGCTAGGCGACCTGCACCTGCCTCAGATGACTGAATAGGGATTGCAATACAGGTCAGCTGGAGGCTATGGCCCCCTCTCCAGTTCCAGTAACTTCTGAAAACCTCATCTAGTGACGGTTGTTTCCAAAAGAGGCTGATTTTAAAACTGTGATGAAAATGGCTAACAGCAGGCTGAAGGTTAAAGTAAAAAACTTAAAAACCATAAAATCTGCCTGGAGGCTATTTAAGCAAACTGTTTTAGAGGCACAGATGGTTCATATACCTCTGAGCCAAAAAACAAAAAAGTAAAAAGGGGACAGTAAAGCTGGCGTGATTAAGCAGACAAATATGAAAGTTTTATTAGTACTAAAAAGCCATCCTTTAGAAAAGTGAAAAATCTGTCTTGGGAAACTTGGAAGGCCTGTTAAAAAACTAATGGGAAGTGGAGAGGGCAAACAGATGACATTTCATTTTCTAGTATATTTTATTTAATCCTTATTATGTTGTTTCATTACCATTTAGTCCCCTTATACTCTTCGTAAAGATAGCAAGAAATTACAATGTGCTCACGTACATTGGACACCAGAAGGTGTGCCCTAAGGAGAAATGAAAGGAATGTAAGACACCAATCAATTATTTAAAAAACTTAAATATCTAAGAGGAAAATTGTTAAATACATTGTGGCACTTTTTACCACGAAATACTATGTATTCATTTAAAAATGGCCTCATGTAAAAATACTTAATAATGTATAAACATATACATATATATGTAAAATTAACTGAATACCAACTACTGTCTTAATGTAATCCATTCCAAAGATTTAAGCACTCATATTAGGAAAAAATAACTTATAGGCTAAAGATGCTCGGTCAGAAATAACATGACAGTACACATTTGAATGCATTCGTAATTACAAATGATGAATATATATAGGATAAATATATAGAAATAACTACGTAGAGTATAAATATAGAGACTAAATATTTAGAAATGGCATTGCTGGATCAGTGGATATGCAATATTTTTTAGGTTTGTTATGAATGTCATCTAAAAATTCTATCAATTTACATTTCCACAAACATGATATGGAGGCAAAAAATAATAAAAGAGAGAAAGCCATGTAAGAGAAGGATGCAGTTTGTGGCGTGCTGGGTGTGGCTTCCTGTCTTGCATCTTTGATAATAGAGCAGTTCGAATAGGGATCTGATGCAACTTAGATGGTGATTCAAGCCTCTGAGGAAAATCAGCTGGAGTAAATTTGAGGAGTTGAAGTGTCACAAATCAGAAGGCCCGAAGCATAGGAAGGAAATCCAGTATAGTATTGCTGGTAGTGTTATTAAAATTGTAAGTGTATGTGAGAAGGGGAAATCACTGGGTAGGAGGGCCTCCAGCCTCTTGCAAGGGGACCCCTGAGTGCTTATGGAGATGGTCCTTCAAGTGGGTTCCTGTGTCTGTGCTGGAGCACACACACACATACATGTACACAAAAAGTCTCTGGATTTTAGATTGGTGAGCTGCCATTACAATTTGGAGAAAGGTCAGACTCTGGAGAATAACAGAATGGTACAGCATTTGCAGGGTTGCCGTTAGAGAAGTCTTCTCCAAGGAAGGGAAAACAGCACTTGTGTCTTGAGTTAGCATGCAATATAAACCTAAATAAAAATGACCAAATATAGCCATATATTTGGCTATAAGGTCAGTTGTTTGGCTTTTCGAAGTCAAAATTATTCACTTAGAGTTTGACTGACTCCAAAAGGACCCTTGAGGAAAATAACCCAAGGCAAGGAATCAAGTATTGCCTGGGATTAAGAGGCCGGGTAAGGAGTGGATGATATTCCTCAGAAGACGGATAAATTAACAGCGTACCATCCCAGGGATTTATTTGTCTTAGGAATAGTGACACTTAATATACTGATTGCTTATTTAGCAGCAGGTGACAGGAAGGAGGGGAAGTTTGCTACTTTCTCTAAGTTGCTTTCATTTCAAAAACCACAGAGGATTACCTCTTCTTCCCATTCCCGACAAAAAAAAAAAAAAAAAAAAAAAAAAATCTGCCCTACAAATATATAAATAAAATGAGGTAACCTGACATTCGGTGCAGTTCCATTCACTGAGCTGTCAGCTAGCACACGGGAACAGAAAGCTCAGTCCTCATACTTCCTGACACCGGCTGCCTCCTCAGAGAGGGGCTCAATTGTGTTCCTTAACTAGAGTTTTTTAAAAAGCTTTTAAATGTTTTCATTAAAGATGGTTTAAAAAAAAATTATTATTTTTTAGACAGAGTGGAGGGAGGGAGGAAAATGTCAACTGGTTAGCTGGGGACCTGGCCTACAACTCAGGCATGTGCCTGACCAGGAATCAAACCGGTGACCTTTTGGTTCCTAGGCCCACACTCAATCCACTGAGCCGCACCAGCCAGGGCTAAAGACAGTTTTTTTTAAATGCACAAAAGGACATCAGACAATAGGCAGATAGATCATCAAGCTTTGTCCTATCTTCACGGGAAATGTGTAGTTCATCCTCTTTAACCTGATTTTTACAAAAGGCTAATGCTGAACTTCAAAAAAAATTGACACAGAGAATTAAATGTATTTTCCTTGGACTCTAGGCTATACAGATATGGGGTACAAGAGCCTGAAAAGGTATACTGTGGAGAACAAAAGAACTTGTAATAACACTAAAGAACTGATAAAGGCAAATGTAATGAAAGTGTACCCTGCCTCCTAACACTCAGGGGTAGCCTTTGCAGTTGGCCACCGTGGAGAGAGACTGGGCCCAACTTCACGGCAGATGGTTGAATACAAGGTGCGTATATTAATCTACCAAGGCAGCCCTGGAAGTGCAAGCAGGTTGTTAATGATCATGTATAGCTGTGAGCTGCTCCCACTTTTGCAGTAAGGTATTCCGATGACACGCTTCAGGGTTCAAGTTGATGAGTTTCTGGGTTGGGAAAACGTTGCCTCCTTGTGTTGCACTGTGCAGCTGATGAGGCAGGCTCCAGGGAAGAGGTGATTTAGATCATTTTAGGTGAATGGAAGAGAGGGAAGGTGGACTAACATCCCAGAGGCATGATTTAGTTTGACGACTTCTCACTTTCTGGCTAAAGTGGTACCATAGAGGGTACATCAATATGAGGAATTTGTGAATCAAATGTGAAGGCACCAAACTGTACTGCTGTACAGGTAGTGGAACTTTAAACCTGATATTCAAGTCAATACTGATTTTTAAAAAAGAAGAAGCCCCTATGTTATGGCCTGTTGGCACCAGAGAAAGCCTGGTATTAATGATATCTTTTTTACTTTTTTTTTTTTTTTTAAGATTTTATTATTTTTAGAGATAGGGGAAGGGAGAGAGGCATCAATATATGGTTCCTTTCACCTGTCTCCAGCTATGGAATTGACCTGGCTTGCAACCTTATTAACGTGCCCTGGCTGGGGAATCAAATCAGCAACCTTTGGGTTTGCAGTCAGGCACCTTCTTTTTCACTTTTCTTTATCCTGAGTTGTTGAATAAATAGAAAAAGCACTGGCTTCCCAGTGCTTTTCCAGAGAGTTAAACTTGACTGAAAGCGTGAATTAAAAACAGATAAAACCCAAATAATTAATTATGAAGAGGCATACTCCCAAGCCCTCTACCAGGGATGGAGCTCATAGAAATTATTTGTATTTATTGAGGCTTAAATCAAAACCAGAATTAAATAAAAATTCAGGAAGAGTTGGATGAAATGTTTAGATGCCTTGCAGTGTTTTATTTCAGGCATCATTTCATATTAAATGTGATGAGAGAAGAAAATTAAAGTGCACAAGAGTAAACAGAGGTAGAGCTTAAGTTAACATTTCCATTCCTCCACAAGCAGAACTCCCCTCCTCAGTCGAGCCCTTTTGCTCACTTCCTTTCCAGTTCTAAAGCAACCTTTTAGCACCTCATAAATATCAGTTAAATTTAATTCCTCGTGACCATGAAATTCCGCTGTGGCCAGTGAGATATGCGACATCCCCAGGGCCTATGTGTTTGGCTCTGTGCTTGTCTGGGGTTGGTCATGGTCGTGTGGACCTCAGCTTCTTTCTCCCTTTGTCCGTAGGGATATGGAGTAACAGTACTGAATAAAACCTATATCAAAGCGATGATTACAGTTTGCCCAGCAAGTGGTACCCCCTGCTGTGTGGTGCTAAACCAGCTCTGCATGGAAGGAAATGTGGAGAGATGGGTCTCACTCACTCCTAGACAGCCCAGTACCTGGGGGGCCCCTCCTGTCCACATCTGGAAGGCCAAGCTTGCTGCTAGTGGCGACAGGAACGAGGCTGGTTTCTTCCATTTTGATTTTGGGTCCTGAGGCTAAAGGAACTCTGCCCGCTCAGCCCCTTGTCAAGGATGGTGGGGTGGGGTGGGGACAGGTGGCTTAGGCCAAAATACCAGAATAGGTTGCGGAAGTGAAAGGCTAGAGAGAAGCACAGGAATGCATATTTGGGTTCAGATCAGTGTCTGTGCAACCAGTGAATGAACCAGAAACTCAGTTAAATTCTCAGAGCTGGGACCTATCTCGGGGCTGGATGCCACGGAACACAGAAATCTGAGATGTGGTTTTATGCTCAGAGGAATGTCTGCCTGAGTGTGTGTTTTCCTGTGCTTGTATGGAAATTGACCTCATGCCACACATTTATTCACTTATTTATGCAGCATCCACAGCATGCTGGGCATTGTTCTATGGCTGGGGATACAAAGATAAATAAGGGGAGATCTCTGCTTCTAAGGCTCTCAGTTGAACAAAGGAGACGGACAAGTAAACAAAGGATGTAGTATGAGGCATGCTGGAACAGATGTGGATACAAGAACTGGGGACCACAGAGTGGCTTCCCCATCCCAGAGGCCAGGCTGTGTGCCTGAGACAGCACACACTAGGCTGGAGACTGATATATAAGTTTAGGAAATGGGATGGCTAGCAATAAAGCTAAAGACAGGACGGCAGAACAAAAGGGTCTGAGTGGGAATGAGAGCTCCACGTGCTACACGTTATAAAACAAACGTATAATCCTTATTGTAATTCCCACATTTAAAAATATTACGCACTTTGTAGGAATACTTAAGACCATATCACATGGCTTAAAAATTGATTTTTGACATCATTTGGTCATTGGGTTGTACCATGAAGAAGCCTACAAAAGATAATGGAGACAGAGAAGTAGAGAATATACAGTCAGGACTCCTGGCAGACATGCACCCTTCCTTCCAACTGAAAGTGCTGTTAATAAGCTTCTCTACTCTTCCTTTTTGTGGATGAGAAAACAGTGGTCCTGAGAAGAGAAGTGACTTGCAGGGGTCGCACAGTTAGTAAGGAGCAGGTAGATAACTACAGATGCTCCAACAGGGATGTGGTCTCTAACATCAGCATGGGGAAAATTGTCGTGGCAGTTGTCTGGAGAGCAAGAGAAAATGCACTTCTTTATGATTAGATCAATATTCAGTAAGTGTACATAAACTATAAAAGGACTTAGTGTGGCATTTTTAAAACTTTCACTTACCATGAGCCTGTAGTAAGGAATATGTTTTGCTTTGTAATTTAGTGTACAGAAATGCACACACACTCATACCCTATTCATAGTCTCACTGTTGCTTAGATGCTGTCATTGTCTCCCCCTCCCCTTTTTTTTTTTTAAAATCCT
Source organism: Noctilio leporinus (assembly GCA_004026585.1). Taxonomy (NCBI): domain Eukaryota; kingdom Metazoa; phylum Chordata; class Mammalia; order Chiroptera; family Noctilionidae; genus Noctilio; species Noctilio leporinus. The sequence goes on along the minus strand of PVIW01000468.1, from coordinate 25,509 downwards.
CACCTGGGGATATTTTCATAGATTTTAGAGAGAAAGGAAGGGAGAGGTAGTAAAAGAAAGGGAGAGGGAGAAAAAGAAAGGGTGGTGGGGGGTGAGAAACAGAGACAGAGAGACAGAGAGAGACAGAGAGACATCAGTGTGGGAGAGAACATTAATCACTTACCTCTGTACACTTCCCAACCAGGGATTGAACCTGCAACCTTTTGGTGTATGGGATGATGCTCCAACCAACTGAGCCACCTGGCTAAGGCTGGCATTTTCTTAATTTTACCAGAAAGTGTCAACAGAAGATTTTCACACAGTTACATCACAATTGCAACCTGGCTGACAATAATTGTAAAATGTGTCATGATTTCAGAACCATTAAAGCATGAAAAATGCTTAGAATAGACAAAACAGGGCATATCTATTTAAAACTAAAACAGTTTCATGAAACAATACTTCTATGTGATGTACTCTTTTTTTTCTCCTTTGTTCTATTCTATTTCATTAAAAATTGCTGGTTGGCACTCATTACTGAATTGAGAACCCAACTATAAAATATTAGCTGGATAGATCAATTTGTATTAAATGTAATTATTATGGCAGAATAGCAGGCCTTACCGTTGGATCCTTCTTGACTTGAATGCTGTAAATTAATGTGAGGTACTTCTGTTATTCTATACTTTCATTGTGGGTTTTCTTAATGGAGTCCTATTTATTCCTTAAAACGGCCATTTTATCATTTGTTTTTAAGCATGCATTTGTCTCGTTGGAAAACTGGGGGTGATGATGTGTTGATCAGACAATAAAATGAGGTGCTCAAATTTTAAAATGTGCTGTGTCCAGCTCTTATTCCAGGTGAAGGTGAAGCGAAGGAAGGCAGAGGTGACCTGGTAGGAAAGGGGCAAGGACCAGACAGCTGGGGGGTAGAGGAAACACCCACAAATGAAGTGAAGGAGGAGGAGGAGTAGCCTCCCCCACAATTTCTCACTGTGGTTCTGAGCCTGGGGCCAAAGGTGATGAGGAGTGAAATGGAGGGATAGACTTGCTCTGTTTGGCCTGGTCTTCTTCATGCCACAATCAAAGAGCTGATATCCAGGTCTCAGAGCTGTGCTCTAATCATGACCTGAGGTTCTCGCCTCATCACGATTGGCCTACATCAGGGGAGCTGCTGGGAGGCAGCTTGGCTGCTTAGGAGAAAGAGTGGCTGAATCTATTTTAAAGGTGGCTGGTAAAGAAACAATAGTTAAGGTTTCCCCATTTCTATAATTTGATACTCACAGCCAGATTACAGGCAGTGTGGGAGTGGAGTGGGACATAAACCAGTATGGAAAATGGTCTGGGGAAGAGGTGCTTAACCTTTGGTTTGAATCATGTCCTTCTTGAATAACCCAAAGACTCAGGGTGTATTCCTCCAGGACTTTATAGGTAACTTCATGTGTTCATGGACTTTCTGAACTGAAATTTATTCATGGGCCTCTCGCATCTAGGTGTAGAGTTCTTACTAAAGGTTATCGGATATGGGAGAATTCAGCTCCCCAGTCAGAGGGGATGAGGGGTACTGGATTAAAGAAGGTGAAGAGGAATTAGCCAAAAAACATATATGCATGACCCATGGACATAGGCAATGGTATGGGGATTGCTTGTATGTGTGTGTGTGTGGGGGGGGGCTGGGTGAAGGTCAGCAAAGGGGGAAAAAGTAGGGACAACTATAATAGCATAAACAATAAAATATAATTAAAAAGAATTTAATGGAAAAGTGTTTAAAAATAAAAGAATTCAGCTCCTCATCTGCTCTTTGGAGAACTGGAGTTCTTCCCTTCAATTAGAGATAAAAGAGAGGTTTTTGACCTTTGCAGCCTGGAATGGAGGTGCTGAACAGGTGGAGGTGAGCTGTTAAGTCTGTCCCCATGAAGAACAGTAAAAGCATACAAGGGGTTGACTAGTACCGCCTGGGTCACCAGGCAGATTTCTGGTGTAAGCATCCAATAATATACCTTGCAACAGCAGGAGAGAGAGCAGTTCTGCCTGGGAGCCAGAGATGACCCTCCTCCCCCGATGGAGACCTTGAGGATCAAATGACACAGATTCTTAGCAATTTGTCCATACTTAGAGCGAACAAATACTTCACAAAATGGATGTCATTAAAGTCACAACACTAGTGATGTTATGGACAAGATTCCTCCATTTGCATTACGGAGACATTACAGAGGTGGGAGTCTCCCAGTCTTATTGGAGCAAGATGTTGGATTAAATGTTTGCTGCCTGAATGTCCTGTCAGCCTCGTTGTGATGTTTAACAGAACTCCTTGCTACCTCTTAAAGGAATTTCAACATTTAACGTTCATGTCTAGTATGAAAATGTTTAGATGAAGCCTATGTAACTTAATTTACCAAGATACGGCTTCATGTCTAGGGGAGAAAGCAGGGCTGGAGTCCTTTGGATCTTCCCCTTTGCAGAAGTCTGGGATACACACAATGGGTCACAATGAGTATTTCTTAAGGAAAAGCAGTGGCACCCTACTGTTGTCCCCCATTCCTGCTCTGGAGAAAAGTGTCATTCATGCCACCATTCTGATAAACATGGGAATGATGTCAGAAAGCAAATTTCTCTTGAGTTTCGAAAATGGTTCAAGCATTGACCATTTTTTCTTCAGGGTGGGAGCGGGGCTGAGAGAAACTATTGTCTTGAGAGCCTGCTGGGAAGTGCAGATGGAAGGGCTTAATCAAGTACGGTGGCATCTTTGTACTGCAGTTAGTAGTTCTACTTTTTTTTTTTTTTAATCCCCTTCTGAGGGAAATCTGTGATTACATTTTTTTCTCTGCACAGGTGCTAGAATGCATTGCACAAATACAAACATATCCCACTTCATGAGAAAATTTGGAAGTCATTTTCCTTCCATCTGTCTGAAGTAAACTGTGCTCTAAAACTGGCCATCCACCCCCTCCCCCCCATTCTCCCACGCACCTTCTCGGTGACAAGGAGATGGCATTGTAAGAGAATGAAAAAAAGGACAGAGAGAGAGAGAGAAAGAGAAAGAGAGAGAGAAACCCCACAGGGCATTTGAAAGGATGGCTTATTAGTATCATTTGGACAGCTATGAAAAACACCATAGCTTTGGGGCTGCATATTATTCACAGAAGAGTAGCCTCAATTTCTGCTCTCTCTTCTTTGCCATTCCAACGTGCCTTTTTTTCACCTAATTCCCAGACCCTTGCTGAACCTGAGAGTTCTTTGATCACAGGCCATGTTCCTGTGTCTGGCGCGTCCTCGCCCACGCAGGTAGGTGAGAGGAGCGAGGCGGTGCCTGCTGGCAGAGGACGCTGCAGCTGTGGGCGCCCTGCAGCCCGGGCAATCAGGGGCCCAGCAGGGCACCTTCCCACGCAGCTGCACACCCTCCTCGCGCTCTCCGAGGCGATGCGCCCTACGTGCGATTCCAAGCTACATTGAACACAATTGCCCATCAGCACTTAGGAAGCAGTTACCACAGAAACCCAGCAGAGACCAATTAGTCACATGATTAAATTAATTAAAATAACCCAGGGCATCTGCCATCTTGCCTCTTTCTGCTGCAGATAGCGCATGACCCAGACAGAACGGTAATTGGTTAGCAGTACTGTTGTGTCTCCTCATCCTGGAATTGTCATCTTACCCTACAAGGGGGTTCTCCCGATTTGCTTTTCTTTCCCCAACCACTCTCTTGCATTGTTTTGGAAGATATTCCTTCCTAATAAGCTAGGCAGGATCACATTTACAAAACACCAGATTTAGTAAACAGTGGGATTTGTTATGTTGGGGATAAGAGGATTTAGAAACATTTCCAAATTCACAGTTGAAAACTTTTGGAGTTTTTTTTTTTTTTTTTTTTTTTAATGAGGGCTATAACAATGCATGCCAGGAGGTGCTCTGTAACATGCATTTGCACTTGACCTGAGAAGTCTGAGGCAAGTCAGGGAAACCAGACCATGGCTCTGCTTGTTGAAATAGTAGAGGTGTTATAACGGGGCACAGGCAGCCTGTTCTAAGATGGTCCCGAGTCAAGAGTGGTGTCTGATGATCCCACTCGGTGGCTTATTATTTGTGAAAGGCAGAAATGCACACTCTGAAGCTAATGCAGTACATCGGTGCTTTGTTCTTGATATGCTGACTGACCTCATAATAGCCCCTCCAAAATCTCCATGTAGTCAAAGGTTTTCTAGAATACCAGTGCCACATTTCTTCAACACACCTACACACACACACACACACACACACACACACACACGCATCAGCTTACCTATAGTCTCTCAGTACTCGCAGCAGCATGACCTCCATCATCTCAGTCACTTTCTGGAGACCGTTCTGATCTGTTGAACCTGAGAGCAAATGACTGCTCACAATTTGGACATAACAATGTGGTTTCCCCATGCACTTTCTCTGTGAGTTGGCTTTACAAAATGGCATGAATTACACAATTTGACCTCATTAATTTGGGCTGAGCAAAGCAAGTGGCACAATCTCAGCTACAAACCTTGACTCTGAGTGGGGCACGTTACGAATGAAGAAGAGGTAGCATGTGAGTAATCAGTGGGGACAGATCTTTCAGCAGCTCTGGGCATTGGTCCCATTTGAAACCTACTTCTTCCTGGGTGGACCAGAATGTAGTTAGACCTCAGAACAGATGTATCCACCTGGCAATTCTGCAAATTGGGTGGCAGGTGGAAAGAGTCATGTGGTAATTCAAAAAGCTATGGCCTAACATATTATATAATTAGCTTCAAAGGAAATTAACTGTAAGGATATCAACAATGGCAGTAATAAAAAATATACATTTATATCACATTTTGTAATTTATAAAACATCTACATATTTCCAGATTTCTACTTAATATCTCCTCTCTGATTCTTATTAATTCTTTTATTTAATGTATATTTATCTTGTATGCAGTTGGTACATTCATTTTGTAATCCATTCTTGTGAATAAGATGAATGTATGGATGAAAAGCAGAGCTTAAAATAAGATACAGCCAGCCTGTGAACCCAAAGGTCACTGGTTCGATTCCCAGCCAGGGCACATAACCAGGTTGCAAGCCAGGTCTCCAGCCAGGTCCGTAGCTGGAGGCAGGTGAAAGGCAACCATACATTGATGTCTCTCTCCCTCTCTGCCTCTCTCCTTTCCCCTCTCTCCAAAACTAATAATAAAGAAATAATTAAAAATAAATAAATAAGATACAGAAAATGTATTTTACTAGAGTTTCTCCTTTTGAAATCAACATAAAAATTAAAACAAACTTTATTTGCATAAGTATTCATAACTTAGAAGTGATTTGAGAAGTAAAATACATTTTAAACTTTTTGTTATCAAATATTAATAAATGTATATTAAATAAGTATTAGTACTTCTGTGAACTATTGGCTTGCTTTTGCAAGCAGTTATCTGTTTCTGCTATTGCTATACAAAATTCTTCTCAAACTATTAAAAATTATAGGAGATCTAGCCATTTGAAAACTATTCATGGCTACTCTTTCAGGAATGGCAAAACGAACCCCAAATCAAAGTGTATTATATCCTTTAGTTGTATATCAGGCTTGGTCAAAATATGTTAAGCGTTTGTTGGCAAGTTATAAAATGTTTCAATAGATGAACACTGAATGCCAGGCAGTGAGTGGATTTGAAAGAGATTTGACTTTATTTGCTCATATTTGAGGTAGACTATACTTGGTTATCCACGAATTGAGTTTCATAGCATACAAGGGGTTGCCTGCCTAACATCATTGTTCTGAATTCTGGCTGCTGATCAGAACTTTGAGGGGCTGGGATTGGTTAGGGAGGGAGTGTTGATTATGCATGTTCCATTGCAATTTTTAGGTTACCCTTTGTCTTGTGTCATGCACACTTCCAGTCTACCAACAAGGATCAGCAAAAAATGACTGCATGATTGATGAATCATTTCTCCCTTCATTCAGCCTCTACCCTCCCCTGTCATATTAACATTCATTGTACAGTGTTAGAATGCAACATTTGAACCTCTTACAGTTAGGACAGTTAGGATCAATCCTGAAACTGATACATTGTGGAAAAAAATTTACAAAGTTAAATTTCTATGAAAATGGCAATTATAAGAAATAGTTGCTGCTTGTATTGATTTTTAGCCTTTTCATTTGATCTTCCTGGAAAATCTTGGTTCTGAGTACTTACTGACATACTTAAATTGTCAAGGAAATCAACTTCAGATGAGAGAAAATGAAATAGTTTGGGAGCGAGTTTTTGTCAATTATTTTCTTAATGACCTAGTTCTTCAATAGCAAAGGGGCCATGCAACGTGTGCAGCTGTACGTTGGCTCTGCCATAAATCCTTTCTGAAAGTAAATTCATAAGGAAAAATTGAGGAAGCAAAACTGCACAATACCATGGCTAGCATGTGAGGGTGATCTTGGCTGCAGCATCTGTCACCCCAGTGATCGCCAGACTTGATACGGCTGACCTGGCTGGCTAGGTAGGTGTCCCCTTCCTCCCTCGCTGATCCGTGTTCCTCCCTTCCGAAGCTGCGTGCTTGGTCAAAGAGGATGACCTTCCCAACTAGAGGAGAGGATGGTCTTCGGTCAAGGGTATACGGGTAGCTTCGCTCCCCTGCTAGAACCTCCCAACAAGCTCTCAAGGTCCAAGGCTAGCGTACTTGCTCTAACATGCTAATTCACATTCAGAAGATAAGAAAACATTTAAAAGTCATCTTAGTAATACTAAAAATCAAGAGTACTTGTGATTTTACTCAACAAATACCCATTTAGATCAGCAGCTGCCATTATGCTGTGACTTCTTATAATTGCTTCTCTTTTCATAATATATAATAATCCTGGGTATCACATATTTTTATAAATGCTTGTCTATTGTCTATACTTCCCATTATAATAAAATCCCACAAACACAGCAGTTTTTGTCTGTCTTATTTACTGGTATGTGCTCAATGTTTAGAACCGTGTCAGCCATATCAAAGATTCTTGATAAATATTCATTGAATGAATGAATAAAAAGGCTTGAACTAAATAGATTAGGCCTAACTTTTTAAAATAAGGAGCATTGAAAGGAATGTTAATTTATTTATAAAATTAGATTTATTCAACGTTAAAAGGAGCTAGTCTAGGTACATCAAGTGTTGGGTGCGTTTTTTCTGAAACTCGGAATCCATCCATTCAGAGGGTGTGGAAGCTGCAAACATAAATGGTACACCAGTTGATTGCTCTGACTTTTTCTTTTTAAATGTACAAATCCTTTAGCACAAAAAATCTAAATGGATTAGAGATTTTAAAAATTCAGATGTAATTTATTTTAAGTGAGAAAACAATAGAAACAAGCATAAAATAAAGAAGATATTGGAGAGAGACTAAGAATTACAGTGTATGCATAATCCTGTCTGAAATAAATGGACCCAGAATCAGGGGGTACTAAATCTCCTGATTGCCCATCCACAGAGCTTTGCCCCTAAGTCATTGGGTTATGTAAAACCTTTGCAGGTTAAGTAACCATCTTCCTAGGTTCGTAGTAGTAGGGATAATTATATCTTATTGTCAGCCATTTGGAGGCATCGCCCTGTGAAACTTTTTTATTTTGCATTGTGTAAAAAGAACATGGGTTTACTTGATTGACACATAGATCTGTGTCAGTTTTCCCTTAATGCCATCCACATGTAGTTTGTACCTTGAAGCAAGCACAGCCTCTTCTAATCTAAAGTAAAATTCTCAGCATCAGTCCCTCACTGGCTTGCAATATACATGTCAGTTTCCTTCTCTTTGAAAAGGAATGGTGTTCAATATATTGCATAGAACGGACTTATAACCTTTTGGGGGGGGGGTCTAATGTCCCAGTGTATTTCAAATGGAACCCAGGAAAGGTAGAAAATAACTAATTCAAAATGACCTTTTCAACAGTTGTCTATTGGTTTCTACTTTCTTAGCTGCTTCCTGCCTTCATCTTATCAATCAGCCTGTGAATCAGCCTGTGTGAAAAGACAATTTGGGGTGCTTTACCTAACCTTCCCCATCCCAAGTAAGGTTCAGATAAGCTTTACGCAGCTTTTTCTGTCCTGCGCCTCTGGGTAGATCCTCATGGTAATAAGAGGACTAGCCCAGGAAGGATTGGAGGGTTTTCCTGGGGACCTACCTGCCTGTGAGACAGTACAAGGCCAGGAGGGAGGAGAGCCAAGTAGGAACTCCACCTGCTCCCCACCAACCTTGAGTTTTACCTCTGCCCACCCATAGAGGTTCCTTCCTCTCTGGTTCCTCTCCTAGGACTTGGTTTCCTTGTTCCCCCCACCCCTGTAACCTTGAGCCCTGAGGGTTAGCACCCTTTCCACTCACCTGCAGATATCACAGTTCCTCCTATTTTTAAAGCTCTCATTACATCAGACAATGGGTTACGCATTTTTGTTTAATCCTTGCGACAGCCTGATGATACAAAGTAATCTGTCCCTATCTCACCCAAGAGGTAACTGAGACTCAGAGAAGCTCAAGAATTTACCTAGGTCAGAAGGCCCCTCCCTACATGACCAGGCTGGGAAAGGACTCCATTCTCTTTCCCCATCAGATGGTGCTTTTGCCCCCTGCCTGCGGGTGCAATGGTCCCTGCTCTGTTCCGCTCTTTGTCTTGTCTCCTAGTGACACAACCTAAAGCCCTGGAAAAGCCCAACCACTTTTTCAGGCTTTTTCTGAGGGTCTCAGAAATGTGTGCTTGTAGCAATGAAACCACTGCCCATAATATTCTTGCTTTCAGTTTCATGCACACTTCTGATGCCCTTTCTCTGGAGAGGTCTGTCTTTGGGGTCACCTGACCTGTCAAGGCTGTTTCTAACCTGTCATAGCATAATCAGAGTCTTCCTTGAGAGTGGCCCAACTTAGCAGATAGATGTTTAGGTGAATGTTTCTTCCTTGAAACATTCCAGCTTGATTTGATCTGAAAGACATTATGGAAAGGAAAGCAAGTAGCATATACTTACTTCATGGGGCTTGAAAGGAAAGAAAGGAAAGGAGGAGAAAATTTAAGCTAAAATTTTATCGTTGTCTAGAGAGACGCTGTTCTTAGTGTTTTTAGCCAGGTGTATGGACAATTTCTCCAACTGCAGCTCTTTCATGGAAATTACATTTTCTACATAGCTTTTCATTTTCTTGAATAGTCAGTGCTTGCAGAACATGGCTCCAAAACCCTCTGCCCTGGGTGAGGGAGCCTGTCTCAAAGAGGCCGGGACAGGTCACTGGGCTGGGCTGGGCCATTCCTTTGTGAGGAGGCACTTTTTCTAACCTAGTCCACCTAGGCATGTACAGATCTGCCTGGTGGGAGTTCTGAAAATAATACAGGAGTTTGGTTGGTCAGATGCCTTGTCAAGTTAAGATGTCCATTGTTTCTGTTTAGTTTTCTGAAACAAGACAAATTACAATATTTTCTGTTAATTTCTTTCCTTAATGAGTTTCATTAAAATCAAAGCTTCCAGAAGACTGAGCCTTGACAGCTGCCTGAGGGTCATTTTCATTTATAGGGGGCTGCTTAGACTGAATAATTATTACAACTCGATAGTTTGAAAAGAAATAAGAACAACAGAGAGAAACGTGTTACATGTTCTGTTTCTTTCCAGTGTCTGGGATTCTGTGGTGTTCAAAAGAGATCATTAAAATCTTGTATCCTTTGAACTAAAATATTACTAAATCATCACATGCCTGCTTCTTAATGGCTTCCTGGTTCTTAAATACTGAATTGCCTTAAGTGATAGTATATTCAAAGGAAGCCTTTTAGAGGTTAATAAAAGAGATTTAAAGGAAAGGTTGTCTTTAGGCACTGGCAGGTCACTTGGCACATGGTAAGAATGTGGGCAGCAGCATGTTTTATCTTACGGTTATGGGGTTACTAGAATTATGTACATTCACCTTTCTTCCTCGGATAATTTTTATATGCCAATTTGGTATAATAAAAGGGACCTTAATTTCATGGCCAGAATTTCATAGGTTATAATAGAGTGTTCTTTTTTTTTTTTTTAATTAACCTTTTTTTAAAACAAGATTTTATTCATTATTTTCGGAGAGAAGGGCAGGGAGAGAGAAAGAAAGGGAGAGAAGCATCAATGTGTAGTTTGCCTTTCACCTGCTTCCAGCTAAGGACCTGACGGGAGACCAGGCTTGCAACCTGGTTATGTGCCCTGGCTGGGAATGGAACCAGTGACCTTTGGGTTTGCAGACCAGTGCCAGTCCACTGAGCCACCAGCCAGGGAGTGATAGAGTATTCTTATTTGTGAGTCAAACTACCCCCGACCCAAGTAGAGGCAGTGAATGTGACATGTTGAAATGCTAAGATATCAAAAAAGGAAAACAAAATGATATCAAAATTAAAACCTGGTAAAATGACATTTACACTGCTGTTTGTAGAATGAATTGACTCAGAATTACTATAAATATTTTTGTAAGGAAAAAATGAAAAGGGTTCAGTGAAGTAAGTGGAGCAGTAATTTGACAGTTGTTGAAGCTGAGTGATGGGAATTTGCAGATTCACTAATCTATTGTCTTTATTTTAGTATATACCTTACATTTTTAAAATCAAAATGTTAAAATAATGAAGTGTTAATGAGGAGGGACCAAAAAAAAAAAAAAAAAAAACCTCCAGAATTTATTTATAAAAAATTGTGTATTTATTCTTACATGCTTGAACTTCAGTGACCTTCAAAGTATCTTGATTATGGCATCTTGATTTGATGCCATACCCCTATTGAGATGTTTTTTACACTACTCAAAACAGTTTTTACTTGCTGATTTTGATGCTTTTTAGTTCTTCTGCCGTTCTTTGTTTCACCTCTTCCACATGGGCAAAACATTTCCCATTGAGGACTTTTTTCATCTAGGAAAACAAAAAGTCGCTTTGGGTGAGATTGGGTGAATAGGGAGGGTTGGGTATGGTCAGGGGGTCATGCTGTTTTTAGTCAAAAACTGCTGAACACACAGCACAAAACCACCCATCATGAAATGGGCAAAAGCATTGAAAGAATGTTCAAAAAATCCACCAAAGCCAGATGCAGCCTCTCACAACAACACCAGCTGGTGCACTGATACAGATGGCTTCCTAAAACACTCACCTAGTGGGAGAAGCCGGTGCTATAAGGGGCCCCTCATCCAGAAGATAATTCCCTTTTTTTGGCAGGGTCCCCCTTGTGGAAGCCTGGTGAGTAAATGGGATTGTGTTATTTGATGGACCAAATAATTTTATAAGAAAAGCTTTACATCATTTGGGAGAAAATTATAGCATTGAGAACTTTACATTATTGAGAAAAAATGAACAAGAACAACTCTGGAATTCTTCAGGTTCCATTTTTCAGCAGATGTATTATTAATTTAGGAGACATTAAACTGGGGGAAATACTCTATCTTGGAATTTCTAGGAGCAGATGTAAATTTCATAAGGGAAGCACCATTAGCAAAAAGTTTTGTGGCTCATGTGGAGGAAAAGAAAATAGGATATAAATAGCGAGGAGCACTCTATAGAAAAGAATAAGCACTTTCATTGTTCTTATTTTATCTCTAGCGGTTTTAAAAACTTACAATAGACAAAAGGGCATTGCTCAAGGAAGCACCAATGTGGCCAAAAGAGGCATACTCCGCATGAATGTGGAGGTTCAGGAGAGTGCCAGGAGCCCCCACAAAGTGAGAGGAGCCCACCAGCCCCAGCTCTTGGGAGGAATCAGTTTCTTTGGCTGTGGTAACCCTTGATAACACCCCATAGGATTGCACTTCCAGAAACCGGTTTCCATTTTCACATACACGTACTTCTACTTAGTGATGCAGTTGGATATGTAGTTGGACCAGGGAGTCTCTAAGTTGCCTTCAAATTTTGAGAGTCTATGATTATTTAAGACAAAGAGAAATGAAAAAAAAAAAAAAACAAAACTCCTCAGCAGTAACAGTTGGAGGCAAGACAGGTACGTCTGTGTGCGACTCTGCACGTTCACCGTAAAGGAATACGTGGCCATATTGTGTGAGCTGTGGGCTGGCTGCCCACCAAGTAGCAGACTGAATGTAATCTGGCCCTTCTATTTCTTAAAGCTTTTAATACGAAGGAGCCTGGTCTCTCTCAAGAGCTCCTCATTAAAGTATGAAACACTCTCCCGGAGTTTCGATGCTCGGAAGGCGCTCTCTTCCATAAAGTCTATCACTATCTTATAGAAACCTCTCCCCCAGGAGCTGGTGGAGCCCAGAGCTGCAGCTGTGTCTTAATAAGGGCTGGATAATTTTATGACCAATAACATTTGTCGTTACACACGCTACAAGAAGGTTAATCAAATCTCAGCCTTCAGGGCATAATCTGGGCTCCCACAGGAATTTTCCTGTAGAACTCTGTTTGGCTAGGGAAACTTACTTCCCTTCTCACACATTAGTTGTTGACCATGGCTTCGCAATTCTGGATTTGTGCCGAGATTATTCCTCTTACCATCACTAGAAATTTTAGTATTAAAATTGTTTGGGGGACACAAACCTGGATGGCATGACTTCAGAAGGCTGGCTTTTAAGAGCTTTATGTTTTCAGGCCAGCACTTTATTTTTCAACTTGAGACTTCAGTGAGGCTGGAATATTCAATCTATCTGTTTCGTTTGCATCGGGGAGCCAAAGTTGACGGCAACTTTTAGACCTGAGATACCAAATATTTTTCCAGCATTTCTCTGTTGCTTAGGAAACTCATAAACTGGTTCAAACATCTCACTTGGGGAAATATTGAAGTGACATTTAACTCAGAAACAAACCGCCTTTGGTCTGTTAAAGAAAACAGCATCGCTGCCTGAAAGAGTACCTGATCAAAATAAAGAGGGCAAGAGAGAAGGAAGAGATGGCGATTGAAAACTAAGTTTGGATAACTGCAGTACCCATCTTGAGAACGTTCATGTTTTTTCTTTGGTTTGAGTTATAGAGCTAGGTCAACCTGTGGTATTTTAACACCCATGTAATGAAGGAGTGAAGTGTCCTTCTCACTGAAGGGTCAGGAGACTCCCAGAGTCTTCTATTTAGGACTCAGTGATATTTCATGAAGCAAAGGACATAGACAGTCAGAAATAGCATTTAGCTGTCCATGGGTTCCAGAGTCTCTGTTAGGTCCCATTGAGCTGCTCTGTTTCTGGATCTGCTGTAGACTCTCTGCGCAGGCCGCCCTCAGGTTCAGTCTGACTGAGGCCAGGTTGCCTCAGATTCTCCATCATGGCAGTTCTGCCTATACCACCCCACCCCCCTTCTCATGTTATGCTCTCCAAATCCAGTACAAGGCAAGTGCAAAGAGTCTGACTCAGATTGAGCAAATACTAGAAAGTGTGTATGTGTGTGTGTGTGTGTGTGTGTTTGAGAAGCAGGGGTGGATAGAAAGATCCCTAAGATCTAAAACTGACTCAGTTTCCATAGTCATCTGGTTAGGAGGTGACTTGGGCCTATTCTGGGTTCCTAGAGCTCATAGGTGAGAATGGAATCAGGCAGGTGTGAGATGGGGTGGGTGTAGCCCAAAGAGAGGACGTAGAGCTCAGGGAAAGACTCCTTACTTCTTAGCACTTTTGGACTTGGACTATACACTAGAGGTATCTGGAGATAAATGAAATGAGTCAATAACATCAATTCAAAAACCAGAAATGAGTTGAATTGTAGAATGTACATCTAATCGCTAGGCATTTGTGCAGAGCTAGAGACTGAAAAGTCAAAGTGAATCTGAAAGTGAACCTAATCTATGTATGTAGATTAATTGACCAGGCTGTGTGTCTTCCAAAACTGTAACCTGGAATATGTGAAATAGAAATAAAGGAAACCACGGTGGGGAGGCATCTTGGCTTATTCCACCCGTGCTGGACAGTGAAGGCAGTTGAACAGTTGAAGTTCTCTAGCTGCTCTAAGCGTAATCTTGTCCTGTCCCCCAGTGGGTTTCAGCTCAGTTTGCAGCAGCTTATTTGTACCAACAGATTTTTAAAAATTGTCCCTTGCTAAGGGACCTGACATCTGCCACTCTCAGAAATTAGAAATGACAGATGCCCTGCAGGGTGAAAGGCCGTGGCTGAAATCCACTCTGGCTCCACTATTTGCCAGGCAGACACTGTTGTCTCCTCTGCACATTTAGTGGCCATTTCAGGAAATGAAGGAAAAGGCAACGCTTAGTTCTGCTTGCTCACACTGCTGTCCCCTTCTCCAACACCAAACAAAGACCATCGTCTTGTGCCTTCCCTTTCTAAGGTTTAATGCAGTGCCAGTCAGACCAGCAGGCAAAGGAGATTCCTGATGAGATACTTGATGGTTCTGAAATCATGTTTGTTCACTTTCATCGGCACTTCCCCTCTCCACCATGGAAGAGAAAGAAAACAAGCACCAAGACTTTTAAAAAGGAAGAGAGTGGAGTTAAATTGAAGACAGAAGATGTTACTGTCTATTTTAGCCTGGCCTTTTAGGAAGGGGGGTGGGGGGACAGGAATTGGAACCAGAAAGCAGTGAGAATTAAGGCAGCTTTGGGGTTTGGCTTCTCTCCACCTTCTCTCTCATGGTATCTCTGATTTTCTCTGGCTGTTTGCTACATGTTTTTCTCTGTGTCAACCAGATCTCTGCTTTCCTGTAGCTCCAGTCCTCATCACTCCAGCATGTACACCTCCAGCTCCTCTCAATATTGCGACCTTTCGGTTCAGTGCCTGTCATTTACCTACTGTAGCTTGTCAGTATATTCTAGTTCTTGATCCTGAGAGGGGAAGTATGAATTAATCTGTTTATCTTTTTGTAACTGGCCACATCCTGAGTTGCTGGACACCTAATCTAGTGTCTGCCCTTGGGTCATGTGCATATTTTTGGTCCAGTCAGCTAAGGTTGGGTCAGGTGGTACCAAGTCTGGTACACAGTCCCTTAGCAGGGGCTGTGGTGAGCAGACACCTTGATTGGTACCTCAAGTCCACTGTCCAACATTCATTGAGTATTCACCTCTGTCAAATACTGTAAGGAGGTGACTTGGGCCTATTCTAGGTTCCTAGAGCTCATAAGTGAGAAGGGAACTAGGCAGGTGGAATAGGGTAGGTGTAGCCCAAAGAGAGGAGTAGAGCTCAGGGTAATCAAAAGACTGTCATTCATTTCCTATTTATGCAGTAAAGAGGAAGGGAAACAAAAGCCACAACTAGAAGCTTATAAGAAATGGCAGGGAGCACGTGGGAAGATGGTAGAAGTATATAGGGTTTAATAATCCATAACCAAAATCCAGAACACAGTCTTCCTCTTTAGTCTTGCTCCTTGAGTGTGAAAGTGAAAGATGGATAGGCCCTTTAAAATGAATAAAACCCTATTGAAAGCCCATGTCTAGGGCTCAGCTAAAATCCCATCTCCTGACTACTCCAGCCCAAGAGGGTGATGACTCCTTCCCATGGCCTTGCTTTGCAGGGTCCACATTTAATAAGAATCTGCCTCTTTCTCCCATCCCCACTCCCCACTTTAAAGATTTTATTTATTATTTCCAGAGACAGAGGGAGAGAGAGAAGAAGAGAGGGAGAGAAACATCAATGTATGGTTGCCTTTCACCTCCAGCTATAGACCTGGCTGGAGACCTGGCTTGCAACCTGGTTATGTGCCCTGACTGGGGAATCGATCCAGTGACCTTCGGGTTCACAGGCGAGTGCCTTATCCACTGTGCTGCCAGCCAGGGCTCCACCCCCTACTTTAATGTGTACAGGTCTCATCTTCTCATCTAGGCCTGAAAGAAGGGACCAGATCTCACATGCCTTTCCCTATAATTCCATGGTTGACATTCTGTGTGAGTTTAGTCCAGAAGACTGGACTAAATTCCTCTAGGAGGAGGCTTGGTTAATTATTGAATATACTATCTTTTAAAATGCAATCCAGGCCCTGGCTGGTGGCATAGTGGATAAGATGCCAGCCTGTGAACCCAAAAGGTTGTTGGTTCGATTCCCAGCCAGAGCACACAACCAGGTTGTAAGCCAGGTCTCCAGCCATGTCTGTAGCTGGAGGCAGGTGAAAGGCAACCATACATTGATGTCTCTCTCTCCCTCTCTGTCTCTCTCCCTTCCCCTCTCTCTAAAAATAATAAATAAAATCTTTAAAACAAAAAATGCAGTTCAATCCCAGAACTTGACTGGTAAAATATGTAGGTATTTTGATGATACAAAACAAAATTGCACTACTAGAAAAGCCCAAGAGTATAGCATTTGAGGGGCTAATTTCTTGATTAAGGACATGGTGTAGAAAGTAGTTGCTCATAGAATGGTGAGCTAAGATGCTGCCCTGGGTGGCCTGGCCACAGGGAGGTTCCTAAGGAAGACCTGGAAAAGGCTCTTCAAGGAGCCCAGAGAAACTCCCTGGCTCCACCTTTTCTGGCTCAGCAGTGGGTGTATAGAGGAAGGAAGGGCAATATTTAAATTCAATTGGCTGGTTCTCTAATGACCTTTTAACAAGGTCCATTTTAAGAACCTAGGCTCTTTCTAGTATATATGTAATAGTTCTTTCACTTCGGTTTAGATATACAGTTCAGAAATCTCCATTTAATAATTATAACACATAATTGTTAATAGAGTTAAATGTCGATTCATTTTCAGTTATTGACTTTAATTTAGTGTACTCAACTTATTAAAATGAAAAGGCAGCCACAAAAGCCAAACAAGAATAAAGCTGAACAAAGTACCGAGCTGTGGAAAGTGCAGCAAGTTTGGCTGTGGCGTTCTTATAAAACACAGTCTTTTAAATATGTATTTTATTGTTTCTGAAACCTTGACAAACTAAAACCATGTTGGAAATGAATAACTGACTGCAGTGAGCCAAAGCATGCCTCGCCTCAGGTGACTCAAAACTTCCACCAGTTTGGGGTTAACTTCCGTCACTCCTAACATTTGTGAGAGGGCGATCCTCACAAATCGTGGAAAGGAAATCATGAATTTCCTCATACAGAATAAATTAGGTAAGGAGCCACACACGCTTCAGCATTACTAAGTCTGCTGTTCGGAGGGGAGAGATGTGTCCTTGAATAAGGAGCTGCCGGCAGGCGGTGGGGACAGTGTTGGGCATCACTCGGGGTTTCCTCTGCTCTTTTCCTTTCGTACTCTAAGCAATCGATATCTTACCATGTTAAAACCCCCTGTTATAATTTTGCTACCCATTTGGTTGGATCACCTAACAGCACCTCAGGTCCTTCATTAAGAAACAAGGAGGCATTACCATTCCCAGCAGGCTAAAAAAGAGCCTTTATGCATTGACCCCTATTTAAAAATTGTTTTCATTTATTAAAGAAATGTTTACACTTTTGCCTACGTTTCCTATTCATATACAAGGCTAGAGGAAGAGAAAGGAAGAGCTGTGATCTGAAGTGAGAGAGAACTTTTATCCCAGCCTCCTTAACTCGAGGCCGGTTGTTTTGAAAATCATTACTTTATTTGGTGGTCAGGTAAAGGAAGAGTGGGAAAGAAGGGAGGCCCGAGCAGTCTACCACTTTGCCCCTCTTATAGTCCAAATATACAGGGAGCTCTGAATCCTGCACAGTATCGGGTTTTGCTTTTGGAAACACTTAGGAAGTGAGAGTGATGCCAGGAGCTCACCAAGGGCAACGCACCCCATTGCAGGATAGTAGGCTGACGACCGCAAGGCAGAACAGTGGACAGAAACAGCAGTTTCATCACCATCCCCTACCAAGGTAAATCTGAGAAATTTCACTGGAATCTTTCCCGTATGCATTTTTTTAAAAAGATTTTATTTATTATTTTTCAGAGAGAGGGGAAGGGAGAGAGGCAGAGAGGGAGAGAAACCACAATGTGTGGTTGCCTTTCACCTGCCCCCAGCTACGGACCTGGCTGGAGACCTGGCTACATGTCCTGACTGGGAATCGAACCTGCGACCTTTGGGTTCGCAGGCCGGCGCCTTATCCACTGTACCACCAGCCAAGGCTTCCCATACGCGTTTTAAACGTTCTAAAACACAAAGCAGCAGTGGACACTGGCAGAGGGTACTGAAGAACGCTGTGTGTGTGGAGGGGAAGCCTACTCACTGGGCCTGAAAGCACAGGATGAGGGAAGGGGAATGAAAGAAATGCTGGCCAGGAGTCTGCACCTCGCAGAGCTGCCTTTGTTGCAATGAATGTGAAGCACATGCCTTAACTTTTAGTTACTTAGGCTTTTTTGGCTAGTGTCGCATCTTAGAAGTCGCAGTCTAGCTTCTCCTGTCCGTATTTTTACTGCACAGAAGGTTTCCCAATTTGCAAGCATCGGCGGCGCGGCTGGGGCTGCAGATAAAACAGAATGTGTATGTGGTACAGTATGCCTTCAACTGACGCAAGAGATTCTTTCCACCATATGTGCAAAGCAGTGTGCTTTTCACTCAGTGTGCCACTGCCAAAACTGCTAGGAGCACATGAATAAGTGGGGAACCTCCTACCGAAGATCAGGCCTTGCCCCTTCTTAGAAGGCGATCCTTGCTTTTAGCAGCCACCTGCATTTTTGCCCCTCTTTTAGTTCATTTGTCACGATGTTTCCCACTCTTGTTTACCCAGCCCTGCCCTCAGCCCTG
This sequence comes from Noctilio leporinus, assembly GCA_004026585.1. Classification (NCBI taxonomy): domain Eukaryota; kingdom Metazoa; phylum Chordata; class Mammalia; order Chiroptera; family Noctilionidae; genus Noctilio; species Noctilio leporinus. Next base: position 7,016 of record PVIW01000468.1, on the reverse strand, counting down.
CCCAGGGTGCCAGCCATTGGAGAGGTCAGCGTGGGGTCCAGGTTGTCCTTGCAGTAGGAGAGAAGGGGGGGTAATTAGCACTTATGCTAATGAGAATGACAAGACTGTGGTTAAAAACTCATCAGTTATGTTAATGACACCAGGGAAACCAGCTGATGTTTTTTTCTTCCCTTTAAATGTTTATTGTCTTTCACCTCATGTGAAGCATAGCATACCAAAGACTTTCTACAAGACAGGAGCACTGGCCTGGTTTTTATGGGTAAACCTTCCAGTGGAACACATTTCATGATAAGAAAAAAAAAAAACAACGATATAAAGGAATTGTATTTTGTATTCACTTCTTTGAATGTCTTGAATCTCCTTACATTCTTTAGCTTAACCTCCCATCCCAGATATTATTTTAGATTAATTCTTTTTTATTTTGATGCTTGATGCCTTTAATTTGAATTATCACCTCCTTTGGCTTTACGGAAAATTTAATATTTGCTTGAAAGCATTCAAGTATTTCTGTCCAGAAGGTACCAGTGGACACACAACTCTGACCCTTTTCTTGAATTGTCCCATTGGTGTTCCACGGTGGTTACAATCACTCTCATTCAACCAAGCATGGGTAACAGGCAGTAGCCCCACTTCACAAATGGGAAACAAAGTTGCAGGGTAATAACTTCCTTTCAACTGTCCTTCAACTTTTCAGCCTGAGACATAGAGCTCCTTCTCTTATGGGTCCTGCAACAGGGTGGGTCTGACAGACAGGATGGGTTGGTCTGTTTTCAATGAAGGTCACCTGAGTGTAATGGTGTTGTTATAATCCATCTGTTGCCAATAAGTCATTATGTCAACTCTTTACATTGACTTGTTTGTATTATTTCTCCCCCCAACATGTTAAGAAATAACCTTTGGGCCAATCGAATGCGATTGTTTTGCATGCTTACATGTTTTATGAATGCTGAAGGATTCACTGCCGTTGGCTATATCCACAACATAGAGCAGCGGTGTGGCTTTGTGGGCTACTATGAGCTACCCAACCCTTCCTGCCCAGTAGATCTGGGGAAGTCCTTGTCCGTGAGGATACACTAAGGCTCTTAGCTTTCAGCATTGTCCTTTGTCACTGTGGGGTCTGGTGGAAGGTAATCTATACCACAGGGGAAGAGCAGGCTGGAGGTAGATACGGCCTCATTCATGTGGAAATCTGAGTGGGAAGGGAGACAGCTGTGCTCGTGGGTGCTCAAAGAGGGGTGAGAGTGATGTGTTCTGGAAAGATCAAGGACAGGAAATGGCAGGAACATTGAGTTACCCAGGAAATCCGACCGACTGTCCATGCTGACCCTGTTGGAATCTTCACTCCTAAGGGCCAGTGCCAGAGGAGAAAACTGCATTTTAGCAAATTCACTGTAGGGCAGGAATGACTTCTGAGCCTTGGAGAGCACCCTTGGCTGGGGAGGACCCTGTCAGAGTCTCCCCTTCAAGTCCATGCTTTGGATGCACATCATCACTTTGCAGTGGTGGTGACAGTCGCACAGGAGCTTGAGTCTTATTCATTGGGTAATTGGTTATTTGAACACAAACTGTGACTAAGGAACATGATTCCACACCTGTCAGCCATATGATGGGTAAGAGGGCTGTGCGAGCAGAGAGGAACAGGCCGCGTATGTATCCGGGTCTCTGTGGAGTCTTCCTCCATCAAAGTTGTCACTTTTCATCTTTCCCTCAAAACAAGACAGACATTGTAGTTATGGCCTTGTCTATACCATTTACAGGAATTACTGCCACAGATGCTAATCTAAACTAATACGATTTATTTTGATTATATCTTTGTAGACGTCAGATCCTAGGGCACAGGTGGGCAGGGCATCATATGAAGAAACAAATGAACATAAACAGCATGTGGTACCGTAGAGCAGCTTCCTATGACAGAGCAAAGGGTGGGAAAAAGGAAATAAAGATAAGAACGTTTCATACAATAAGGACAATTTAAGATGAAATAAGTTATAAAATAAATGGAAGCTGTTTGCTCATGCACAGGTGACTAAAGGGGATTTTCATTGATGGAGAAGAGATTGTCAGGTAACTCCGAGTTCTCCGGTCTGTGAAGGGAGGTGCATCAGAAGGTGGGGAAGAACACACTAAAAAAACAAACAGAACACAAGTCAAAGGCAACAGTCTTGAGCCATGTTCTAAAATAAGGATCTAAAAGATGCTGCAACATTTTGCTTTTTTTTTTTTTTTTTAGAAAAAACCTTGGCCTTTCTAATTAAAGAATAATACCTACTTGTTCACACATTCGATGAAAATGGTGAGCCAAGTATTAGATTGTTCAGAAATTCTCCCTCTCTTTTATCTTGTCTGCACCTGTCTGGTTCAGCTTGGGAAGTGTGGGGTTACAATGGATGTGTGCCCAAGCTTTGCTGAGCATTTAAATCAGCAGACCATACAGGTGTCCTTTGTACTGCACAAGAAACCAAGTTGGTACACAGTGTAGCAGGAAAATAAAGGATAAAGGAAGATGACATGAACGGTAATGAAGGGAACCCACAATAAAGCCTTGGCCCAGTTTCAGTTGGCCCTCCATATCCTTACTTGCCACATTGGAGAATTCAACCAAGAATCGAAAATTGGGGGGATGAAAGTTACGTAGTTAAATCGCACTATATATGTAGGCCTACAATCAGTTAATGTCTGTACTGAATGTGTACTGACTTTTTTCTCGTCCTTGCTTAAACAATGCAGTATGACAACTATTTACGTAACATTTACATTGTAGTAGGTATGATCATTTAAAGTATACAGGAGGATGTGCATAGTTTGTCTGTAAATACAATGCCATTTTATAGAACACACTTCAACATCTGCAGATTTTGATATCTGCAGGGTGCCCTGGAACCAGTCCCAGCCCCCCATCCCACCCCATCACTCTCCCCTCCTCCAGGGACGACTGTATGTGGCAGAAATGTGGGGAGGGCCATGGAATCTAACACATAGAAAGTAGTCCCCACAAATGCTGGGCTGTTTAACGTGGGTGAGAGCTGCTCAGCTAGTGTGGAAAGTTTCTGGATAAAGATGTCACTCATGAAACAAAGAGATAAAAAGAAAACAAAATGATGCCTTCCTTGCAGAGAGTAAAATATGTGGTAGATGGCTGAAGAGAGATGGAAGTGGCCATTAAGTATTGACTCATCCAGGCTGTATAGAGGGTTAGGATCCTGATTAATGGGTATGTTTTTGCATTTCTGAAAGTCCTCAAGCCTTCACCAGTGTCTTCTGATTGCCATTTGCCTTTGGGTGATGAGCATGCTTTGTAGTTCCACACAACCCAATTTCAATCAAGACTTAAATGATAAGGAAAGATAATGGGTCTTTATTGACTTCCTCCAGCATTGTTTTTCTCTCCAAGAAAAGTAGGTTTGTGAAACATAAGTAACTATCATCTATTGAATACTCACTGTGCCAGGCATTGTATGGGACTTGATGGATTATCTCATTTAATCCTTTCCATGAATTTCTGAGCTAGATACTATGAATTCCTCACTCCCCTCTCCCCCCATTTTACTGGTGGCACCAGAAATCAAAATCAGCTCAGTATTGGCACCAGCTGGCCCTCCCCACCCCTTTCTGTACTAATATTCTCAATTAAATGGTGCATGGGGCGCTTGGCCTTTTAAGAATTTGCCCTCACTTTTCCATGCTCTTTACTTCCTCATTCTTTGCTTACCAAGAATATGTTCTACTTTTTGCCTTTTTTAGTTTACTTTTATTTACTGTTTCAAAATTATAATTATTTAAAATTTAAATTTTAAGTAGGGTATAAGTACATGATGCTCCAAATTATGTATGGTTAGACTTTGGCAAGGGATCATTTGCTTTATCGTTATCATTAAACTTAAAAAATTAAAACATGTTGAAGTTGTGGGTTGGATATCATTCATTTCAGATGCTAGTTGTTTCATTGCATACAACTGCCAAGTACACAGTAGATATTTAATAAATGATGAATGACGATCCTGGCTGGTGGCTCAGTGGATAAGGCACTGGCCTGTGAACCCAAAGGTCGCTGGTTCGATTCCCAGCCAGGGCACATACCCAGGTTGCAAGCCAGGTCTCCAGCCAGGTCTGTAGCTGGAGGCAGGTGAAAGGCAACCATACATTGATGGTTCTTTCCTTCGCTGACTCTCTCCCTTCCCCTCTCTCTGGAAATAAATAATATATTTTTTAAAATGATGAATGAATAAAGGAATGAATGAGACCTAAGGAAAAAGTTATATGAATGCCTTTGTCATTACTGTTTGCTTTCTGTGAGGGTCACAATGCCACACATAGTGGTTTGGTATAAATATAGAGGAGTGCAACTTATAGTTCATGAAATTGGGCAAAACATTTTTGTAATTCAAAGGCAAAGTTCTATCATTCCTTCAGGTAAATTAATGAATGAAATTTTTATCACACTAGGCTGCATGTAAACGCTTGTTTTTGTAAATAAGGGAAGGCTAATATTAGTAATACTTATTAAGTGATCATTCTTACTCCCCTTTTACTATTTTCCACATCAAACCCTAAGAGTTTTTTTGCCATATAATTAGGCAAGAACCATGAGAAGAGTTCTGTGAATTTAGAGTCCCTTGTTCTTGAAAACACATCTGTTTATCTTGATACTGCAGAAAAGATTTAGGCTCCCACTCTCACCTTGAAATCCTGTAATCTTTTGTTGTAGAATGTGCAAATGAAATGAATAACATGTAAGAGAGATTTCAAGATGAGCAGCCCCCTCATGAGAAGTCTAGCAGTTTCAGAAACACTTCCTTCCCCATCTCCATTCAGTTTCTCCTGCTGATGCTCAGGATGCCCCCAGCACACTCCCACTGTGTTGTGTGCTCCCCATCCTCCCTCTCACCCCACCCTTCCCTCTTCTCTGCCCCCTACCTCAAGTGCAGAATACCTGGAAAGACCATTGCTTCCATCTTGGGGCTTAGGGTTGGAATCTGATCAGTCTCTCCCTGTATTCTTGTTGCCTCTGTTGCCTTTGGCCTGGTCGACTGACCTTGACCCTTGGGGAGTTGCTCACCTCCATTTGGGTTGGGTTGGATGTTAGTGCTTCACCATGAAGAAGAGGGGAGACCAGAGACAAGATTTTCCTTTCTCCTGCAAGGACCCACAGTGATCATGAGCCATGACATCTCTATCTTCTAGTAACATCTACAGTTTCTGTGGCTCATCGTCAGCCAAGCTTTCCCTGCTGACCGTGCTGTGGGGGAACGACCGGTGTGGTGTAGGGGTTGAGCCTGTGCCTGGTGTTGAGGCATGTGTGTTCAGAGCCCAGCTTTGCCATTGTAAGCTCTTTAGCTTTTGACAAGTTACTGAACCTCTCTACACTTCAGATTCTTTGCTGGCAAAATGGAGTTGGTAATGATAAGAGGTCCCCGTAAGGGTTTGGGGAACTTGAATGCACTCAAGTCTGCAACATGCTTAGCATGGTGTTTGGCACAGTGCAAACTTTAATCTTATTTTTTTTAAGATTTTATTTTTATTTTTAGAGAGAAGGGAAGAAATACATCAATGTATGGTTGCCTTTTACCTGCCTCCAGCCAAGGATCTGGCTGGAGACTTGGCTATGTGCTCTGGCTGGGGAATTGAACCAGCGACCTTTGGGTTCACAGGCCGGCGCCTTATCCACTGTGCTACTAACCAAGGTGCACAAACCTTAATCTTAATGTTACTATCAAGGGATTTCTATATTGAAATCTTCTTTCTTCCTGGTCATAGCTCTGTGAAGCCATCACTGAATTGGAAATTTCTGGAAATGGTGATGGTCTCTCCAGTCTGTGGTCTGAGAACCTTCTCCCAAGATGGCTCCCTGTTAGCTCCTATCTAGACCTACACTGGCATTTGAGATGGCAGGGTGCAGAGGAACTGGGGTAGTTTGGAAATTCTAGTAACTAGAAAGGTAGGGTGAGGGAGGGGAATGGAGCAAATAGGAAGAGCAGGGCTCCTGTTCACTGTGCAGGGAAAAACTGTACTTTCTTCTTCCCAGTTATACTAAAAAGGGAGATGATATAGAAACTCAGGTCACTTTTTGTCTTTTGTCACCTGGGTTTCAATTCCAAAGTACAGGGATGGGAAAAAGTAGGTTTACAGTTGTGAGTACACAAAATAATGCAAGTTTATACTTGCATTATTTGTCTTATTATAAATTATTGTAGGATTCAATAACAACTGTAAATGTACCTTTGCTCACCTCTGTATACCTGCTGAAAATGTAGTAATAATACTGTGACAGAGGAGCAACTTTTAGTTGAAGTTATTATCTAAAAAATAGATTTAACCTGACACTCCTCTGTTGGCTTTGACAGACCCTTCCCTCCACACCCAATTCTGCTCGAGTGATTATCTCCTATTTAAACATGCCACAGTCCCACCTTTTATTACCTCCATTCATCATCTGCAGAATGGCTTCGATTTAAAATTAAGACTCCAGAGAGAGTCATTTGAGCAGAGGTCGTTATTTCTGATGCCCCTATGCTGCAGTCCTTGCATTGGGCTCCTCAGAGAGGCCAATTGGGTTTGGAAACAAGGCAATTTAGACTTTATTCCTTAAAGTCTCTGCTAACGGGTCAGGTGGCAGAGGGATCACAGTTGAAACTGTCTGGAATACCAGCCCACTTCACACTCTGAGAGTCTCAGGAGCAGAGTGAGTGTCTCCCTGTCTTTCTCCTTGGCGGCTTCTGTTACTGTCACCAACCAGCAGTAGGGCACCGCTGCCTGCCGCCATCCTCTAGGCAAAATTCCAGAGGCAAAGGTTTCATAATAAAGAAAAGGAGCCTTTATTCAAAAGCATCACAATTTTAGAATAACCACTTTCCACATGCATTAGTCACTTAAGCTTATCAATTAAGGCTAAGCTCATTTAACTCTAGTTATAGCTTCAATCACTTAAACCTTAATTGTAAGGCTAAACTCTTTTAACACCTGAGTTCTTTCATTTCCCCTGTTAATTTTTAATTGTCTTATTTCTATACGGTTAGTTT